>JAESIW010000129.1:532793-553287 GCA_016802295.1 Brachionus rotundiformis
GCAGTAACATGGAGGTCAACAATCACGAAAGAGCTCATCGAAATGGGAATGACATGTGGAGAAGCAAGGGTAAAGGCAAGATATCGACTTGGGTGAAAATCAAAAGTAATGACCCTATGCTCTACAAAGAGTGAATAAGGAAAGAAAAAAAAATGAAAAAATTTATCCACTAACAGAATAGAAAAAGTCGCTATTTTTGGGGGTTGTCAAGTTCCTTTCAATTTGATCGTTTCAATTCAGAAAAACTTGAATAACTTTTTTAATTTAGTTAAATTAAAAATTTAGAATAAGTCGTTCAAGTTTAGTTAAGTTGTTCAAGTTTTTCTGAATTAAAGTCATTGTGATTTGGAGAAAATGTTGTGCTGAAAAGCTCGTTTGTTGGACCTTCTCAATTAATTTTATCATTTAAGTCAGTAAAATTGAAATAATTATTGATTTTCTTATCTTTATGCTTTAAATTTCAATTTTTTCAAAAAACATGAACTTTTATATTAACGAGAGCTCAACATGAATTAATCGCAAAGGAAATCCACGATTATCTCTCTAAGAGACCTAATGAATCACAACAAAAATTCAGAATAATTTTTGATAAGCTACAATAATAAATTACAAAAATATTTCTATCAGGTTGACCGAATACAAGGCACTACGCCGTTTGTAGCTGCCAATTCCCTCTAAAATAAATTAAAATAAAATAAATAAATAAATTTCTGCAACTGGTGATTAATCTTGATAAGGGAGTCAGGAAAAAGTTCATTTTTATTTGATCTTTTATTGTAACTTTTATCAAAATAAATTACAAAATTCTAAATATATTGATGACTCAATATTATATATACACATAAAAATAAAATAGCGGGGCAATTCATTATTTTATCGGACATGTTAATTACCTCCCATATAAAAGTTAATCACAAATAAAATAAGAGCTCAGAAAGAAGCTCAAGAGGGTATTGGTATCATTCCAATGGCTTATACAGCGCCAGTCATGACACTTGAATCTAAATTTAATGACCCTATTTTTCACAAGAAGTGAATAAGGAAATAAATTTTCTTAAAGAATTATTCGAAGGACCTTAAAATGGCTTTTCTTTTGACTTTTGTACATGTCTGAGTGCAACAGAAAGCATTTTTCCTAAACCACCAGGTGTTTGGAAAAAATTAATTGAGATTTTTTTAGAAGCATAGGCTCAGCTTTTATAACAATAAAAAAGGATAAAAATCACAAGAGCAAAAGAGAGTAAATCTCTTAAATTGAATTATTAAGAATTTTTACGGAACTGAATTGAATGTGTGGTAACATAGGATCAAAGTCTGATGAAGGGCTTTCGATTAGTTTAATATTTATTTTTTTATTAATTTAAGCTTGAGTTTAAGTACCATGGACAAATTAAAGTATAAAAAGAAATAGAAAAAATTTATTTAAAATATGATTAAAAAATTAAGTATTACAAGTTGAATTTAAGTTTTTATGAGTAATTTTTTATAGCTTTATTTCTTTGAGATAATATTCAGTTAAGTTAATTTTTTTTTAAAAAACTGTCGGGCTTTCTAGTGTCAACACACCCACTAATCTCTCCATTCAATTATTTACTGATTGAATGGTTTATTGAATGTGTAAAGATAATGTTAACTTTAAAATTTGTTTAAAATTAAAACTATCTAATAATTAATAGAATTTATTATAACTATTCTTACAATTATTATTTTTTTAGTCTATTTTAACTAATTTTTTGATAAATAAATCAGTATAATTTATTTGACTAATTATTTTTTTCTTTAAGATTTATAGATTTTTCTAATTATCTAAATTAGCAAAATTAGACTAATGTCACTTCATTGCAGTCTACACAATTTATTGATACTCACTTTAAACGAATTTACATTTTTTGTTTGCATTTCCACAGCTTATTCAGCCCTATACCAGAACATTTTTTAAATGATGACAAAAATTTGCTTGAATATTAGAAAACAAAAGCAACTCCTTAAAATCATATTATTTTCAAAATGAAAAACAAAATTTAAGAATTTTTTGATGTTAGAAAATTGAAAATAAATACATATCAATTTAAATAAGAGATAAAAATTGAGAAAAAATGCACAAAATAAATTTAGCTTTTTTTTATTAATCAGGTTAAGAAATTTGCTGATAATGAAAATCAATGCTATTTAATCGAATGTAATTTTCATTTGACTGATGTTCACCAAGAGTTACCCAAAGAATATTAAAATAGACAAAAATCTATTATTTAAAGAGATATTTATAAAAATAAGATTATTTTTAAAATTAACTAAAGTATGACATTACTTTTTTAACACTCATAAATAAATATAAAATTAGATTTTATTTTATATTTATTTTTAAAATTGATTAACTAGTGATTGTTAAAAAAATAGAAATGTTAAATTATTTTTTATTCTATTTTTAAAAGAATAGAAAATTTATAAATCAATTTAAGCTTGTCAATTTTTTTATTTTAATGACGTTTTAATAATTATTATGTATTAATTTTAATTCAACTAATATAAAATTGAATTACGCAAATTTCAAAACAATTATCTGCTACTGGCAGATAGATAAAAATTGAAAAAATATTTTATCAATTTTTTTGAAAATTTAATCATCTTATGCCTTGAACAATTTGAAAATATCGAATTGTTACAGCTTTAGAAATAATAAGTTATATCATAAAATTTTGATATAATTGAAAAATTTTACTATATTCTGTTTTATATTTCTGATTATTAGTGCTTGAACTAGTTTAAAGCATCTTAAATTAAAGTTGCCCAGAGCATCACGTCAAACTATTTAAAAAAATTAATTAATAATAGATAGAATTTGTTTTGATATAATTTTTAACAGTAAAAAGACGATAAGAAATTCTTCATCATACTACATTTTTAAGATAATAGGATTAAATAGTTTTAAAATTCTATAATTATGAAATCATTTTTTTATTCTTTTGAATCTTTTTAAATTAAGCTTAATATTTTTTAATTAAAAAGATTTCTTAACAACATTCAAATTGTTAGTTTTTTTATTTAATTTTTTCTTTATCGTCTAAGCTGTAGTTTGTTCAAAATAAAATTTAAAATTAATTTAAATAATTTTACTAAATTAACCGGTCTAATTTTTTCTTTCTATTTTTTTTAAATCAATTTTTTTTTAAATTTTCTTATTAACAACTCCTATAGGATATTTAGGATATTAGTAATCTTGAGAAAATTACACAATTTTCCCAAAGCTATTATCACGCAGCTAGGTTAAATTTACGGCTTTTAAATATTACTCAAGATAAATTTTACATTTTTTTAATTGATCATAATTTAATTTTTATTAAACGTGATAAAAGCTAAGAGACTAATGTATTTAGTTATCTGCCAAAAACCTTGAATTTCGATCTATCTCTTAGTGAACTGTTTTGAGTCTAACAAAACACTTATAAGATTATCAAAGTGTTATCACTTCTGACAATCTAGAACCCATAATAAAACATTAATATTTTAAGTATTTGGAAATCATTTTACAAATAATTAAAAAAATTGACCAACTGATTTATAATAAAGGTTTAACCTCAATTATCCCTTAGGATAACACGGTTTTGTAAAACGAATCTGATGATATAAAATTAGGTGAATAAGTCCTTTTTGAAAAATGATTATTCTCCAGAATTTGAATTTAACTTATTATGCAATAATAACAATTGTTCCAAATTTTCGAACAGTTTAATTTGAAAGTGTTTTTTTAATTTTCTTAGTCAAGAGCAGAATTTATAAAAAAAAATGATAAATTCTAATAATCATGTTTTTTAAAAGCTAACTGAAGAGAAATATTGGATCTTAAACCCTTAAAGGTCCAATTAGCTAGTTATTAAATTCATTCAATTTTAATCATGAAGCGAGTATTTTTGATTAAAAATTTATACTTAGACACGTAATAATTATAATTTTTTCCATCAAATATAATATTAAACAAAAAAGCTTAGAATTAATCAATTATTTATTCCTTTTAAGCTTAGTTAATAATGGTATTTAAATCGAATATTAAAAATTTGAGGAAATTAGAATTAGATTCATAAGAATGGATAAAAGACAGTCAAAAAGGTAGGAATTTAAATATCTAGTTAAATAATTTAATATATTTGGAATATTTGCAGTATAATTCAGTTATATTTAAATGGCTGATGTATAATATATAAAACGATTTGTCTCAACAATTAGCCTAATGTCATAGGCCAACATTCAAAAATATAAATGAATAAATTGATGTCATTTTTTTTGTAAAATTTATTTTGTTTTTGCTTTGGAAAAAAATAACTTCAATTATGATTAATATTTTAAGAATTATTAAATAATCCTTGATTTTGTAAGAATTTTATCTTTAATTCATTGGTTATTTTTCTTAACAAAATGTGATATTAATGAATTTAAAGTCTTAACAAATTAGTTTGTTATTGACATGAAAATGAAATTTAAATTTTCAATTTATTTGCTAGAAATTTTTTATTTTTTGATTGAAAATTTTTAAATATAAATTTGATAATCTATTCTCTCTGCGTGTTTAATGTTAATTATAATCTTATATATTTCTTCGCCAGAATAATTACGGTATTTTAATTAGACATTAATCTTTGAGCTTCACCAAGAGGTGTCTTTTTGGAAATTATAAAACTAATCCTTAATTAAAATCCTTAATTTTAGATTTTTAATTTTTTTCGATTCCATTTTATATTAATGAAAACTAAGTAATTAATTACAATGATGAATTCAAGTGATACGCGTTTTTTGATATTGAAAATTTTCAATACAGTCGAACCTTACTACATTACAATATTGGTAGTTGTTGGCCTTGTTGGAAATTCGATATCATTGATACTTTTTTTATCTACGAAATTAAGGTAAATAATAATTAATAACTAAATTAAATAACCATTTATTCAAAAAAAACTTAAATTTAGGAAATTAAAATTTTATTCATCAATTATTTACAATAATGTCTAAATATATTTTTCTTAGTAATTAAATTTTAGTTTTAATTTTAATTTTCCTCAATTCTTAATTGAATTATTAATTAAAAGTTTTTTCATTTGAGCATAAAGCTTCATGATAAAAAACATGATTATTAGAATTTATCATTTTTTTTTTATAAATTCTGCTCATGACTAAGAAAATTAAAAAAAAAGTCAAATTTTCTTGTTGAGTGCTGAACTAATACTTTTAATAGATAAGATATATTGATCTCTTTTGATAGCAAGTTTTTACAGGGTCATCGTATTTTTTTGAAACGCTTTATTTTGGCCTATTATGCGTCGCCAAAATAAGGCGCTTAATGAGTCGCCGGTGTTTATTTTTAGTCTGCTCTATCTGTTCGTCATTCTTCGCTGATATCAGTCGAAACCTTCTCTTAAAGGCATCAAATGCTTTTTTACACATTTTTACGCTGATTTGTGGCCATACCTCTTGAGAAAGTTTCCAAACTTCATCCAAGGTCCTTTCTCTTTTTTTCGAAAGCTGCTGTTTTAAGTAATCAAAGCTAAAAAATTCAAGTGGACTAGCTTCGGGAGCTTTGACAGGTTTTCCATGTTTTTCACGATATGAAATATTTATACTTACTGGCAGTTGCTTTACAGTACATTTCAGAATAAACTTAACGATGTTTCGAAACAATGCTTAAGCAGTGTTTAAGACCATATCGAGCTCATCATTTCTTGAGTAGTTATCTCCCTATTTTTGTATATAAGTTGCTCTAAATAATCATAATGTATTTTATTTAATATAGTTCTTCGTCCAGATCTCTTAAAATCACCAATAACACTTTTTTAATAATATTTTTCATACATTTTCCTAACGGAAACGTGGCTAATTATCAATCCTTCGGAATTAAGTTGTTTTGAAATATTCCTATAACTTAGGCCTGAATCTCTTAAATCAATTATCCTATGTCTATAAACAATCGATGCTTTCATATTTAGTCGTAAGCGTTTGAATGTTTCAAATCAATTTTTTTTACAATTCCATTAAAATAATATATACAAATGGTAATAAAAACCAAAAATAAGATAAAAATTATCATAAACCATTTTTAAAAGTTGCAGTGTTTATGATCGGTTTAAGCAATGTTTAGAGCAGTTTAAGCAGTGTTTAAGAGGGGCTTTAAAACCGCTTTAGGATTCTGTTAACTTTGTTTTGAAATGCACTGTAAGTATTCAGTTGTCGAATCGGCGGTGTGACTTGATGCTTTGTCATGGTGGACGAAAACTTTATTCATCTCGTTCGGATACAAGCGAGGAAGATGTTTGGTGAGCAATGGTTTCAAAGCATGGTTGACTTGGTAATGTGCAATTATTTTAAGTTTTGATGGTACTCTAGACAGAGGAACTGCACCTCTACCAGTCATTACGCCTATTATCATCAATCTTTTTTTGAATTTTTCATTCTATTCCATTACCCAACTTTCAGGTATCAATTCACCTTGTTTTACGTAGCATATTCGTCTTTCTCGGTTTAAATCTTCAAGATAAACCAATGCTTGATTTAGCGTGGCTCCATTTTCGGATCTTTAACCTGTCAGATAACCCTCATTAAGCTATTGATTTTATGATTTTCAGCAGTCAGCTTGTGAACTCTCGTTTTATTTTTGGTTTTAGACGGGAGATTACATGGTTCTTTCTATCAGCTAGCCGCCTAACTTTTTGCACGGCTTCTGGAGTTCTCCTGATTGGTGATATTAGATATTGTTAGATATATTTCTTGATTTGCCTAAAGGAATAATTATTTTTGGAAAGTCGTTTTATGTTTCGATTGGGGTTAATTTTGGCATTTCAATATTTAAATTTTTCAACTTTGGTTTATTTTTCTTTAATATTAATAGAAATGGTCATTTATTAATTATCCTAACAGATAGACAAATAAAGGTTTAAAATATATAATTAATATAATAACTTTAAGACTTATAGTTTGATTTTATGAGTGATCAGATGTTTCTGTTGATTGAAACTAAAAATCTCATAATAATATAATAAATTTTACCATTATAAAAGATAATCTATTTTATTTTAGAAACCGTGAATCAAATGTAATTTTATCAGCGTTGGCTATTGTTGACAATGGATTCTTAATTTCCCTATTTATTGTCAACTTGAAGCATTTCCAATATGATCTATTTAACAATAATATATTCGTGTGTAAATCAACTGTATATTCTGCATATGTATTTAGTTTTCTATCAATTTGGTAATTTTGATATATACTTTATAATAATTTTGGTATATTTAATCACAAATATATATATTAAATGCCTAAGTTTGGTTTCATTAAAAACAAATAACTTAAGTATTTAAAAATTAATTTGAACTGAAGATTTAATTTTTGTCATTAATTTTAATGTTGTTTACAACTCTGGCAAACTTAATTTATTTTTAAAATTTAACGCCATTGTGAAACATGGTAGAAGAAAGAAATGACAAATTCATGTGTTATTCAGAAATTAATTTTTCCTTTCACATTACCGAATTTATCTAAGCCTTATTAAAAATTATTTGAATCTAAAAAAGTTTAAATTAATTGAATGTATTTTATTATTCATGCAAAAAATATAAATTTTCTTATTAATGGGTTAATTTTAAGGTATGTTGTTCTGTTTAGTCTAGAACGCTTAATAGCGGTGTGTTTTCCACTCAGACGCTATGATTTTTGTAGTTCGTTCCGGAACAAAATTTTCATTGTTGTGATGGTTCTATTCTCTTTGTTATTCTATTCTTTTTCTATTTTTACATCTGGCATAGAGACCGACAACGGAATCAGCGCCTGTGTTACCAAAAAATCATGGGTCAATTTTGTCAAAAAAATCTCATTTTTAGACGTATGGATTACCATAATTATTCCATTTTTTATCATATTCATAGTAAATGCATCCATTTCAATAAAACTAATGAGCGTCATTCGGTCCACTAAGACTTTTAACACAATTATATTCTTCAATCGTAATAGTCCAAATCGTCCCATTGGAATACGCAAAAAGTGCGGTTCTTTGAAGAGTTATGGCACTGTGAGGCGACCTTCATCCATGGGATTATGCAGCGTCAAATACAAGCGCAGACTTTCCAAAAAATATTCCAAAACAACCCGAGTTTTGCTGACCATATCACTTACTTATGTATTTTTAAATGTTCTAATGGCCTATTCTAAAATACGATACTGCTTTGAAACAGAGTTTTTTGAACCAAATGAAAAAATAGGAGCCAAAAGCATTCAGAAAACTGGCACAAATGGAACACATAGCAACGATGTGAGAATTAAAGCAGTGGAACTTAACTATGATTGGGAAGATGAGTTTTATGAAAGAATTTCGTGCTATCTATTTTATTTAAATTTTTCGCTCAATTTTTTAATTTATTGTGTAAATAGATCAAAATTTAAGGAATCTTTATCCAGCTTTAGAAATCGAAATAGTTCTAGGAAAAAAATTAATCACAGAATGAACTGAATTGGTGCATTAAGTGTCTTGATCTCATGACTTATTTTATCTTAATTTTTCATCTAATAAAATTAATGTTATATATATTTTTATATCAAAAATAAGAAAATTATAAATTTATTATTTAATAATTATTTTTCAAACATTTGGTTTTTTTTTTAATTCTCAAAAGGTAAAGTTCACGCAATTCAAAACTTTAGTGCTATCTGAATTCTTTATTTTTGACTCAAAATTCGTAATCTACGCCCTGGAAAACCCCAAAAAAAAAACATTTTACACCCAGGGTTCCAAAAATAGCAAATCCTTTAAAAAGTTGTTGCTCTTTAAGACTCAAAATCTCAAAGATAAAACTTAAATATATTAAAAAAGTATATATATTCTGAAAGAGCCTAAATTCTCTTCATGCTAATGTAATTTAAAAAAAAAGGGCGTGGCGGTTTTTGTTGGCTAAAAAAAGTTAAAAAATGTGTTTTTTTTTCTGGTTTAACACTAGAAAGCCCGACCAAAAAATGACAAAAATTTAAAAACTAATTTTTAAAAAAATTATCATAGAATAGCAACATTTTTTTCTGATATTCAATAAAGTCTCCATAAATCTATAAAATAAAATACTGAATATTAAATTCTGTTTCTCCATTCAAAAGATATTGAGATTTGAAAATTTAAAAAAATGGGTCTAAAAAACCCATCGGGTCTTCTAGTGTTAAATCGTATCTCCTCACAGGGATCAATTATGAGCCCACTTTTTTTTTAAATCTAGACAAAATTCTGAACAAACCTATGATTTTGCTTTTTTACTTAATTGCTTAATTTTTCTTAAAAAATATCTTCAAATCATGTGAACTTTAAATTTTTTATGGAAATTTTTTCAAAGAGTTTAACAAAAGTCAATTACAGTGAGGAACCAAGCAGACAAAGTTCCTAAAAAGACTGACGGATTTTGTTACAGATTTTGTCCGGCGATTAGGCCTTGCAAAAGAAGTATTTAAAGTAAAAATATTAAGCTAAAAGAAAAAGAGATGCTTTATAATAGGAATATACAAGTGACAATTATTTACTAATAGTGGTTCAAAAAAAGTGACTCAGGAACTAAGGAAAAAAATTCACTTTTTTTCTCTTCTTTTAGAGACATTAAAAAAGCATGTTTTAGAGTAGACATAATTCATGAATTATCTTTTAAACAAGACACATTTTTTATAAATAATTCTAATAATGATAATTTTTGATTGAATTGCAAGCAAGTTTTTCTATTTGATGAAATACGGTAGTTATGTGAAACTCTTAGATATACATTGGTTATTTGGCACTAGGGTTTTTACGGTCTTAAAATCACTTAAACTTACGTAATTTTACGATATTTTTCGAAAAAACTGGCAAAAACATAAAGACCAAAAAGAAGCCAATTTTCAAGCAATTTTTAAGAATTTTTAGAAAATTTCAAAAAAAATTTACACTTTTATAACGTAAATTTACGTAAAATTCGAGTTGATAAGATTTTATAAAAAAAATGGTAAAATACAGCAAAAATCTTTATTTTAATAAATCAATTTGTTTTTGTTTGTTTTTAAAGTTCTGTTTTAGTTTCACTTTTGTGGTTGCACCTTCACGAAAACAAGAAAAGACTAATACATAGATAAAATTTTTTAATAGAAAAGTCATCTGAAAATGGAATGTTTTAAACAGATAAAGAATGGCTGTCATATTAGTCCCTGGTGTAATTTTGAAATATTTAAGTCTTGATCTATGAAAAAATTTTTTAACATGTTTTTTATCTAATTTAGATAAGATGGATGATTGTTTTCATTACAGTTAAGAAAAAAACTAATTTTTTTAGATATTAATTGTTAAAACAACATTCCTAGATCAATCGAATAAATTAAAAAAATGAGTCAAAATAACCATAATAACCACGAATGGAGACAACATACAAACAGGTTATTCTAAATTAAAAATTTTAATTTTTTCTTAAAAACTTTACTTATATTTAATAGATAATGGCAATAATGAGGAAAAAAACTTTGAATTTTCCAACAGTTATCATTATTTCAATGATAATGGCTCTTATAACAGTAATTTAAAAAAAGGCAAATTTTGAATTTGTATTAATTAATAAAAAATTTATAACAGATAATTCACAAATGAGTTCTCCAAGCAGTACTACCTGGAATGCTTCTTGTTTTCATAATGGTCAATATGGTTTTAATAGATTCCTGGCTGGTTCAATTGAAAGATCAATTAGCATAATTTCTAAGAGTGTTTAAAAAATTATTTCAGAATTAATTTCAACAAATTCAAAAATTTTTGATTTTTTTTTAAAGAAAAAATTTATTTTGTCTTAAATTTAATCTTAAAATAAAAACAACTAATTAAATTTTATTTTAAAAATAAAATCAAAATTAACTTCTTAGATGAAAAAAGAAAATTATACAAATTTATTAAATAGAAAATTTTAAGTGCTAAAGCTGTTGTCATAGTCGAGCATATTGTCCAATTGCTTGTTCAAATCGCACAGCATTGAATCGATATCGTTCAAAATACCTTCATCGGTTCTCAATGGCAACACTTGGCTTTTATTGAACATATTTACATTTTTAATTTGATTTGGTTTGTTAAAAACCGAGCTTAATTTAAAATTTGAATTTATTTTGTTAAATGTGCCTTCCAAGTCTTCATTTAGATTTAGGTATCGACGAGGTGATTTTGGTTTCATGGGCTCATCCAATGGAATGCTAATTAGCGGCATCGGAGGTGGTGTTGGTGGCACCAGAATTGAAGTGACATCAAAATATTTATTTTTTGGACTTAACGAGCTTGGTGAAATAGAACTCGAGCTCGAGCCAGATTGTTGATCGATCTTTTTGCCGAAACTTCTTGGCAATGTTGCATAAGAAACAATCGGCTCTTTGGGAAGGACGATTGAAGATACTCTTGGAGGCAGTGGAGGTTGAATTTTTGACCTATCTTTTCTGCAACTTCTTTGATCCAAATTTTCCAGACTTTTTGCCAAATTATTGAATTGTAGAGACAAAGGAGCTTTTTGCTCCTCTGGACTTTTTAGCTCTAGTTTTTTTAGCTTTTTGCAAATAAAAATCAATTTTTTTTGATGACCTAACTTTTTGATGCCCAGATCTTCGAGGTCCTCCCAACTCACAGTATTCAAAAATTCAGAGAAAGACTCATAAAGCTGACTTAACTGTGGTAAATAATGGTCCAGATGTATCAATTTCAAGAGATCTTCAATACTGGTTATATTGGTCAAGTATTCGTCTAATTTAGCCTCAATTTCTGATATATCTAATTGTACAATGGCTTTTTTTATTCGTTCTCTGTGTCCTGGATCTGAGATGCCAATGGCACATAAATCAGCCGGACAGCATTTTGTTATAGTTATCAAATCATAACCAGACTTGACAAAATTTTCATAATAATATTCCATGTGAATCTCTTTAAGCCAGCTGAAAATTATTTGGCTATCGGTCATTCCCATTTTGAGCATATGAGCCACGTTTTTGATACCACATGCACTTTTTAGGTCAATTTCCGCATTGCCTTCCAGTGTTTCATTAAATCTTTTTTTATTAGTATAAGAACTTGACGATGAAGAGGACAATGAAGAAGAAGATGGTGATAAATTTATTTTTTGCACTTTGGAAATCTTGTCCAAATTAGAGCTGCTCAAATAAATTGATTGTTCGGTGATGGAATCAGATTCGTTTAGCTTCAGCAGGGAGTTAGTTGAGGAAGTGATAAATGATTTTTTTGATTGTAACAGGCCATTATCTATCAATTGTACATAATCACTAGGGAAATATCCACTTCTGGTTGTATAGTTCGACTTATCCAAGATAAAACCACGCCAGTTCTGGTTTGATTTATCCAATACGGTAATAATCTCATTGGCGCCAAAGTTAAGGGCTCCTGCGTGAGTCGAATTGTTTGCTATTAGACTCACTGCGTTTACCGATTGGGAAAATTCTCTAATTAAGCATTTGATGTCATTTCCAATTTTTTGTTTGATAACCACATCAAAAGCTGACTGATTGTTCGAATTTTTCAGGTTGATATTGATTCCGCATTCCAGCAAGAGCTTGACTGTTTGCAGTCGTCCGGCACGACATGCCTCATGCAAAGCAGAGCCCTCAGAAGTAGTGAAATTTAATTCTACAAGATTGTAGATTAGAATCAGGCGAATTATGTCGTCGTGGCCATTTTTGGCCGCGATTGACAAACATTTGTTGGAAAATTTTTTAATTAGTTCAAGTTTGTCTCCATTGAGGCAAAATTTAATAAATAGATCGACCAATTTTGTTTTGCCAAGCTCGCAAGCGAGCTCAAAAGGCGTGTAGCCGGAACTGTTTTGACTGGCAAGACTGAAATAGCCACCATTTGAGAGCAGTAGAACTATTATTTGATCCGATGCGATCAAGTGAGTCATGTAATACTGAACTGATGTATGTAGTGGTGTTTCATTTTTGAAATTTGGTTCGTTTGGACTTATACCATATTGAATAAATAATGCTACAATGTCTAGTCGATTGCTTTGAATTGCGTAATGTAGCGGAGTGTATCCATTCGAATCTTTGGGATCAAGTTGGGCTCCGCATTCCACCAAAAGTTTGACTAAGTCTAAGCTACCAATTAGAGATGCTTGATGCAAGCAGGTCAACCTTTTTCAAAGTTTAATTTAATTAATCCAAATTTTTAATTATCATTATATTTATGTTTAAATATTTAAAAAAATTTCTCTGTTAATTAAATAATTATTACCCTGCTAGTAAATTAGTTTTGGCAAAAATTTCAAAACTAAATGGCCAGCCATGTCCTATTTAATTAAATATACAGTAAAATTTAATAAAACATATTCTATATCATCAAATAATTAAACATAAACATAGATAAATAATAATTTAAATTCTAAAGACTATTTCATACCCAGATTCGTTCTGAAAATTTACATTTATCTTTGACTTAAGTGTTTGATAACTTGTTAGACCACCTTCTGGAAAAAAAAAAATTAATTTTAAAAATATGTAAAATTATTTTCATGCATTAATAAAAAATAAAGCATTCATTAGTTAATTATTTATTATATTTTTAGACAAGTTTGTTCCTATCACAAAGATGACCATAATAACAGCTCAATGCCACGAATTTGTGATCTAAATAATTTTCTTCTATTTCTACATATCCACCAGGTCCAGCCATGTAAGAAATCTGATCTCGATTCGAGTTACGTGGAAGGTAAAACACAATATTTCGACATTGGAGCTCATTTTTACAATAAAGAAATATTTTAAATGAGTCCAGCGGAAATTCGCTTATGTCTGACTTTTTAGATTGAAAATAGGTGATACCACCCCATGGAGGACTAAGAAAAATTATGTCTGGCTTCACTGTTAGAACTTTATGAAGATTGAAAAAGTCCTCCAAAACAAAGCTGACTTTGTGAGAGTGTTCATAAATTTCGGCATTGTGGTGAGCACATTGTAGCTTCTTAAAATCATGGTCACAAGAAATCACATGATCAAAATATTTGGCAAATTGAATGGTATTACCACCGGCACCGCAAAACGCATCCAAAACAACCAAATCAGACCTAGAGCCCATTTGTAGATAGCATTTTTGGGCAATGTGCTCGCCGATCATTTCAGGTGTGACCGAGTACCAACTTTCCACATCCATCAAAATACCATTGTCAAATTTTTTAAATAGCTGATAGCGTCTTTTGTAGAATTTTTTCATCTTGCGACTTATGGCTATCTGTTTATAAGATTTTTGTATATTTGCCTTAAATATATCAAAGTCAAAGGTGTCCTTATTCGCTGAATGCATCTTTTGTTTTTGGCAAAAAAATCAAAAAAAGGAAAAAGTTAGAAATTTCAAATCACGTGAGCACAGCAAAGCAAACAGAGTATATGAATTACCAATAGAGAAATTCTTTTTTTTCTTCATAAAGTGTCTATCCACACTAAAAGATCTGGTTCCTGTAGATTATTATTATTTTTTATTTTTTGAATAGGATTTTTATTTTTATTAAGCAAACTACTCACTATGTTCGGATTTTTTAATTGACGAGCTATTTTTTGCCAACAGCTTCACTGCTTGGCCAACATCTCCATTTTTTATTGAGTCAAATAAATTAACTTCTTTCATTCCCATCATAGACTCATTTTTTAAACAAAAATCTAAATAGAAAATAAATATATATATATATATATTATTTAACAAAGCTCGTAAATCTAGTGCTTTTATTAAAGAATATTTAAACTTGATTTGAATTTCAAAATAGAAAACTTAAATCCAAGCTTTTCCTTAAAGATATTTAAATTGTGTTTTTTATTGTTGTTTACACAAGTTGCCTATTCGGCATCCGGCAAAAAATTGTGAAAATTTTAAATATGCTAATTCATTTGTCTAAGCTAGCACTCTCATTAAATTGACCATTAATCTAATTCAAGCATTAAAAGGAAACAATTAGAGTTATTAATTGTCTAACTAAAAAATTGCCTCTCAAAAAAATTAAACTTTTATTTTATTGTAGAATTCAAGTAGGCTACATTCGTCTACATATTTTGGCTATCAAGTTTCCCTCATTGACCAACACATATTCAATTAAGAAACAAACATATTTTTTTAAATATGAGAACTAATGTTTTTATAAAGCTGATGGAATTTAAAGATAATTTTTTTGCTCTAAAATAAAATTTAAATTAGCATTCTTTTAATTTAGAAATAATTAAACAGAAAATTGTGCTAAATAGCTGAATTTAATTTAGTTGGTTTGTGCTTGGGCATACGAAATTAAATTTAAGACGATTGTTATTAATAAATCATCTAGACTGGATTTTTCTAGCACAATTCAATATTTTGAGTATAAACAAAGAAGTAATTTAAGATAACTTGTTGGTCACCTGTTCTGATCGGAAACAAAGCTCGATCGCCCCAAGAGAATACACTACTTGAAGAAGACTTGAAAATTCATTAATCATTAAAAGTATTTTGGACTTATTTTCAACCGAGATAAATAGTCTGAGCTAGTCCATTCTTCACTTAATTTAAATTTACATCTCAAATTAAATTGATCGATTTGCACGAAAATAATGTCCACTGGGACAACATTAGCGTGCTATTAATGTACCTGGAGGGCTTTGGTAAAATTACTAACTAATGTGGACATTAAAAGTAAATAGTACTCAGTCTAGATGATAGCTCGCCGACCACATTGAACCTAAAATTTATCCTCTACTTGATTATCTTTGTTTACCAGGAGAAAACTATTTGTAAAAATATACAAAAGTAGCAAAAAATAAAAGTTTTTATTAAATTTCTTGGCATAGTGATCATTTGTTTTTAATGCAAACAAGACTCGAGCAAAAATAACAAAAGAAAAACTTGAAATTGTTAACTTGGCTGCCTTAAATCAGGCTATCTTGTTTGTTCAAAGACTCAAGACTCGAGAAATTTGAAAAGATTACGAAAATTTTGCATTAAATAATTCTTATTTTTTTATTAATAAAATTTAGAATTCAATTACCAAGTTAAATAATATATCACTAATAGAAACTCGTTTTTATCTGCGTGGTATTTTACACAAAATTTAGCTTTCAACATGACCTAAATTGGCCTCAAAAAGCCAATACTAAGATCGGTAATATGTTTTTCATCTAAGTTAAAATCAAGAGATACCGATTGAATATATCAAATTTTAAAATTTAATCTAGTATCATGTTATAAAGTCGTCAAGTCACATTTATGCCTAATTTTGAATCGGTTGTATTCAGGTCAATTAAAAAAGTTACTTTTTCTATTGATTATTAGTAGGCTAGAACTACAGACTTAATTAATTAAAATTTTTTTCCATAAATATTTTAATTTGAACATTTCTAATTAAAAATAATATCCTCCTATTTAATTCTGAAATTGCTGTTAAATGGGATGGTACTCTTTGATTTCAAGTACCTTAAGATGCCTCAATCAAAAAGAGGTCGATGAGGGTATTAGAAGAAAACAGGGTTCTTAATGATAAAAAATAATATAAAATTTATTCGCGTAATAAAATCAAAATTTGAATAATTTAATAAAAAGCTAATTTGGTTTTTTGATTGAAATCGTTAATTGCTCGTTCAGAAATGGAACTAATTTAATTACTTGAATTGTTTTACAATCCCTAAATTCTATTGTCACTATTTAAAGTTATCATTAAACTTTTTCCTATATCTTTAAAAAATTAAACTTTTAAAAAAAATATTTGGATGGATGCGAAATCGTTTAGTTATAATTGACCAAAAATAGTTGAATAATGAATGTTTTTTTAGATGATAGTGAACATAATTTTGAGTAAACTAAAGCTGTAATCATTCGGTAGATTAAAGGTATGACAATAATTAAATGACATTCTGGTTTTGTTTGTATTTGCCAAGTTTGCCAAATAAATTTCTCAAAATTAGCACATAATTCATTTTATACAAGAGCTAAATGAGAGAAAAAGGCTCGAAGGTTTATTTTTATAAAGTCAATTAAAACAAATTTTAAAAGGAAATAAAAATTAATTATAAAAAATTAGAGAAAAATACTATTTGCTTGTCATGGAATAAGTAATTACCAAATTAATTTCTATTAAATTCACTTTTAAGTTGTTATTTTATAAAACAAGAAAAAGTCTTAGTTTCTCTTTAGACAAAAGATAAAATTTAAACTATTCAAATATATTCTATCCTAAAACTATATAAAGTTATATTTAGTTTAAGATTTTGTTGTGCTATTATTTTTATTTGAACGGTTTTGTTATAGAAAAAGTAAAAATAATTTAAAAGTAAAACTTATTGTCGCTCCGCTGGCCATTTAAAACACAAATTAATTACAATTTAGAGAAAAAATTGGGAATAAAAATCAATTAATTATCCCTTTAAAAATTAATAATTTAAAAATTATTTGACAACAACAACAAAAAGATTTTAACTATACAAAACACTTAACAAATACCGTAAATTTATTTTTTTTAATTCCATTCAAACTACACAGATACCTATCATTTCTAGGCTCAAGTATTCCAAAAATTTTTTTGATATAAAAACCCAAAAAACTTACGTAACCGAGCAAGCTATTGAAATCAAATGAATTATTTGCTTTTAATGGTATTATCGATAACATTTTAATAAAGAATAAAAATAATTTCATTAAATTAAAAAATAATGATAAAGAAAATAGAATTTTTTTATTGATTTTGGTTAATTCAATATTAATCAATGATAAAATGATATAACACGCAGCAAATAAAACTGTGTATTAAGAATCATTTAGGCCAAATTTTTGGGCAATCGTATAATTGAAAAATAATAAATACTAAGCAATTTCTCTTTCTAAATAACAAAACAAAACTTGAGCCAGAAAAAAAACACAATAAATAATTTTAATCATTTTATAAAGCTCTTGAAGGCCTAGCCAAGAACCAAAGCTAGCAAAATTCGTAAAGGTCTCGGTTATGTAAAATGTTTTTTTTGGTTCTTTACCTATCAGGGGTCTCGTCTTACCTAAATTTGCTTGTCATTTAAATTTAAAATTTACTCTTTTGGCAAGCATAACTTAGCCCTAATGAGCTTAAGTCTCTAAGAAAATTCAAATTGTGAGCCTAATTGGTGACTCGGTGAGCCAAGATCTGATCACTAGGTCCATTAATTTGTTTCAATCTAAAATGGCGCTTGTAAACAGCTCGAACAAAATTAAGACATTGAACCAGACTGATAGAAGACAGGTCATAAAAAGGTATAAAAATTCAAGAATTTAAATATTTGCTCGATTTTTGTAGATAAAAATATGGACTGATATGCGGCTTCATTTCTAATTAATCTATAGACTAGGTCTCCCTCTCCTCCAATTTACCTGAGATAAATATATGACACGGGCCTAGTAAACGACCAGCTCGTTGCTGGCCCTGAATGTATTGTAAAATAAACTTACATTTGATGATAACTTGCTTGAGTGGATTCTTGATAAAACTTCGGCTCTGTTTAATTAAGCTTTAATTTTTGCTTAATTTCAACACGTTAATATAATTAAAACGAAATTAACCTGGCCTCTAAATGCCCGTACAGAGAGAATCATCGGATATTGGATTGTTTAGATATGCTTGATTTGTTTTCAAGAATAACATATGGTCTTTCTGGCCTATTTATGATACATTTAATTTTGTCTTATGTGAATTTTAAATCGAAGCATCAGATCAAATTACGCCTATGTCCAATAGGTCATTTAAATAGTCTTAATTATTACACAAATAGAAAAAATATTCAATTATTTCTCTTATTTATTTATTAGTTTCATAATTTACTAAAAACTAGTTATTTTTTTTACACTTATTTATACTTAGACATTTGTCTTTTTTATTTTTTGGTCCATTCTGAGTTGTCTGGTATTTTCCCTAAACTATTTAAATAAAAAAAAATTACACAAATATATTCTTTTATGATAATTTTTAATTAAAGGACAATGAGAACCCCAAAATTGATTTTTTTTTTAGAAGAATTTAACAAAAGAGATATCATAGAATTAAAATGGACCAAAAAATACATTAGAATTCTAAGTTTCTTAATTTTTTGGCAAAGTTAGACACTTTTAAAAACATGTTGTAATTTAAGTGCAATATCTCCATGACCATAAATTTTAAAAGCTCTTAAAATTGTATCTGATCTCATATTTTTTGCCATTTCTGTCCTGATATGCTAAAAAGATTAAAGTTTAAAGATTTATTTTCGGAAAAAGTTAATGGTTGTATGTCGTCAAGTCTCAATTTTTTTTCTTTCTGTCGTTGTTATCTTATTTATAATCTTTTACCCATTCAGCTTGAATATTATTTATATTTTTTTAAATTATAAACTAAAAAATATATTTATTTAGAAACTTAAATTTAAATTTAAACTTAAACACATATGCATATGAAGAGGCAAGATTTGGCGATCAGCGCTAAACCAATTGTATCAAGAAAAAAGACTGTGATGGTTTGGACATGTACTTAGAATGAATGAACCAAAAGATCCCTTCATTGGGCACCTCAGGGACCACGCAAGGAAGAAGGAAAATCAGTAACTTGGAGGTCAACAATCACGAAAGAGCTCGCCGAAATGGGAATGACATGGGAAAGGCAAAAGATCGACTTAAATGGTAATCAAAAGTAATGAACCTATGCTAAACTTATTATCATGGTCAAAGTATTATAAAAAAAATTTCAACTATTTTCAAATTTTCAAATTTAATGCAGAGATATTTCTATGTTAGGCAAACCATGTTTAACCATCTTCTACAGCAACCACTTGAATTAATACTGAAAACTAAATACTAAAATTTTCATAAATTTTTGACTATAACGCATTAAAATTTGATCAGCAAAGCTAATTTGCCTTATTATGGAAAAATTGAATGGCATTATTCTCTATTAAGAGTTGATAATTGTGGATTTGGTAAACAATTTGCCTAGAAGCTCAACTCAAATCTAATGGATATTTTACCAAATAAAGTTATTAGCAAAAATTAAAAATCTTCTTATTGATAAACTTGTAAATTATTATAAAAAACTTTGCACTTAATTTTTATCTTTAGTCTTTTTATAATTTGATTTATTTGTGTACTTTAAAAAATAATTTTTTTGTTGAGATATAATTTAAAATTGGACCTGGATCTCAAAAGTAATTAAAAAATCATTGAGCCTTGCCTAACATGATCAAAAGAAAAGCTTACTTCTATATTTGATAATATTTTTGAGCCAGTTTTGCTTAAAGTTTAGCCTTATTGCAAACTATTGTTTCTAAAACAAAATCTGATATAAATTTAATTGCTATTTTGGCTATTTTTTGATTCCAAATTTTTTATTTTAGACCATATTATAAAAATCTGTTTGTTGGTTAATTATAATTATGCTGCTATTCGTTTAATAAAATGAAAACAATTTATGCACACACAAAATGGAAAATAAACTTTTTAAATTATCTTATAAATATTGACTCTGTTTGGCTCAAAAGTTAAAAT
>JAESIW010000129.1:554510-948676 GCA_016802295.1 Brachionus rotundiformis
TTTTTAATTATAAACTAAAAAATATATTTATTTAAATACTTAAATTTAAATTTAAACTTAAACACATATGCATATGAAGAGGCAAGATTTGGCGATCAGCGCTAAACCAATTGGACTCGAAATTAATGGAACCAGGACGAAACTTATGTGCATTAAAACTGCATAACCCGACTACTTTCCACACGCCAATGAGTCAATGTATCAAGAAAAAAGACTGCGATTGTTTGGACATGTACTTAGAATGAATGAACCAAAAGAGCCCTTCATTGGACACCTCAGGGACGCAATGAAGAAGGACAAGCAGTAACTTGGAGGTCAACAATCACGAAAGAGCTCGCCGAAATGAGAATGACATGGATCGACTTAAATGGTAATCAAAAATAATGAACCTATGCTAAACTTATTATCATGCTCAAAGCATTATAAAAAAAATTTTAACTATTTTCAAATCTTCAAATTTAATGCAGAGATATTTCTATGTTAGGCAAACCATGTTTAACCATCTTCTACAGCAACCACAAATACTGAAAACTAAATACTAAAATTTTCATAAATTTTTGACTATGAGCATTAAAATTTGATCAGCGAAGCTAATTTGCCTTATTATGGAAAAATTGAATGGCATTATTCTCTATTAAGAGTTGATAATTGTGGATTTGGTAAACAAGAAGCTCAACTCAAATCTAATGGATATTTTACCAAATAAAGTTATTAGCAAAAATTAAAAATCTTCTTATTGATAAACTTGTAAATTATTATAAAAAACTTTGCACTTAATTTTTATCTTTAGTCTTTTTATAATTTGATTTATTTTTGTACTTTAAAAAATAATTTTTTTTTGAGATATAATTTAAAATTGGACCTGGATCTAAAAAGTAATTAAAAAAAAATCATTGAGCATTGCCTTACATGATCAAAAGACAAGCCTACTTCTATATTTGATAATATTTTTGAGCCAGTTTTGTTTAAAGTTTAGCCTTATTGCAAACTATTGTTTCTAAAACAAAATCTGATATAAATTTAATTGCTATTTTGGTTATTTTTTGATTCCAAATTTTTTATTTTAGACCATATTATAAAAATCTGTTTGTTGGTTAATTATAATTATGCTGCTATTCGTTTAATAAAATGAAAACAATTTATGCACACACAAAATGGAAAATAAACTTTTTAAATTATCTTATAAATATTGACTCTGTTTGGCTCAAAAGTTAAAATTTTTTAATTAAAAACTTTATTGTAAACTGGTAGTTACATTCATTTTATCTACTTATATTGCTCCAATTCTAAAATCGGACTAAGCTAGTTTAACTCCAAGTCCAATAACTTACATGAGACTCAACCTTTTCTTATTTATAGTTTTTTTTTAACTAAAGTTTTAATGAGTTTGATTTAAATTTAATAACTTGATAATTTTTGATTCTTAAAATTTTATAATAATTAAAATAATAATAATAATAATAATTTTAATTGTACTCTAGTTTATGGATTGCGCTCCTATTGATATTAATAAAGAGATAACTTCTATAATTCGAAAATCAAATAAAAATTTTAATTTATTTATTTTGATAAGTTTTAATTAATTGGACAAGTTTATTTTAATAGATTATTTTTTTGAATTTAATTAAGATCTTTTTTAATAAAGAAATCTTGTAAGTTTAATTAACAAAAAAAACTTATAGGTTATTTATATAAAATAAAAAAACAAATAGGACACCAGTTTATTCACATATTTTATAATAGAATATTAAAAAAAATATTATTTTAAAATTCAAGAAAACAAGAATATACTTATTTGATTTTGCTTATTTGATTAATTTTCTAATTTATTTTTCTTGACTTTAATGAAAATTATCATGAAAGAAAAACTATTTACCATGGATGAAGTCCTGAGGCTCGGTAGAATCTATACGAGTGAATGGTAACATAACGAATAACAATCTTCATTGTGATGAAGGCAGAGCTAGGTAAGTGACTGTGCTCTAAACACAGTACATACCACAGTTACCAAAGATGGGATCCTACCGTTTCCCATCTTCGCAAGTCTAGCTTGCTAGCTTGTTGCAACTTATCTTATAATTATTATTATTTTAAGCTGAAAACAAAATAAAAAAACATTTCATCTTCTTAAACTAAACTCTAAAAGTATTTATTTAAATTAGGTTTTATTCTGATTGATTTTTACAATTTAAATTTACTCATAGAATAGTTAATTATATCAGTTTCAAACGATTAGTTTTAGAAAAATTTTCAAAGCAAATTCGCTCCAAAATTTGATAAATTCATCTTTTCACACTTGATTAATCTTTTTTTATTTAAATTAACTTCTAATTATAATTTAGTTATTTTTGATTTATTTTGATTTTAACCATTCTTTGTAATAAAAAGTTTATTCGAAAATGAACTTAAATTTACCGAAAACATTTTAATTATATTGGAAAAAAATTAAGACTAATCGATTCCATCATCTAGATAATTTAAGATTTTTGTACAAACTCAAAGGTTATGAAGATAATAATATTAATAGATAAAAAATTTTTAGTCTTGATTTCATTTTAATTTAAAAAAATGTTGGCCTAGTAAATTAAACTACGGATGAGTCTTTTTTGTTTAAATATCGGCTTACATTTTACTTATAAGCAAATAAGTAAAAAAAATATTTTAATTTTAAATAAAATTATCCCTCTACTGATTTAGCTTTTGAGTAAACAAATCAAATGTTATCCTTCAGATACAAGAAAATCGATTGATCTTAATAACTTTAATTGGCTTTCAAAATTAACAATAATTAGCTTTAAGGACTGATTTTTTGTATTATTTTTCATTATATACAAATTTAGTAACTAAAGCCTAAAAATAAATAAATATTTATCTTTGTCTGACTATTTAAATTCACATAAAGAGTTTTCATTTTGCTAGTTCTCATCAAGCCGATTAAGGCATTTTATGGTCTGCGTCAAGAAATCAAAATCCTCGGCCAGTACAAAAATCATTTCATAAAATTGATTAATCATATATGTTTGGTAATTTGGGTCACAAACTCAAGCTATGCTTGATTTCTAATCCACTTAAGCAAAATCGCTAGGATATCATATTTACTAATAGCATTAAAAAAATTAAATATAAGATTAGTAACATACTCAAGTTCAATTTATTTGATTAAACTCAATTATACAAATGCAAATTTATACTTGTTACTTTAGAATTTTTAAAAAAGTTCAGAGTTAACAACCACTTTGGCATTGTGTTCTATAAATTTTGAATTTATTTTCGTGATTCTTCATATTTGTTTATAATTTTATATAATTTATTTTATAAAAAAATTTGAAAATTAGTGGAATGCATAGTCTGGTTTATAATGGAATCATGAATGTCCCGTTGAAGCAGAAGATGAACGCAATAAAAAGGAGTATTTTGAGGCCAAAAGCCAGGAAAAAAAGTGAACCATAATGGCAAAAAAATAAATAATAATTAATTAACCAAATAATTACTTATTTAATTAAATTTTGAATTTTTATCTTATTTATTGAATACTTAAAAACAGAGATGCTCTGCTTTTTTACAATAATTTACGTAAATAATTGTAAGCTTACGTAAATTTATCAGATTTTATGCACAAGAAGGTAATTTTCTAACATTTTAGGTAAATTATTTTTTAAAATCTAAAGGTGGAACATCACTGTAATAAAATTCAGCAATAATAACAAATTTTTTTTGCCAGAAATTTTTCTATTGTTTTTATCAATCAAATTTATAATTATTTTTTTTGTCAAATTATCTTGTTTTAATAAATGAGGATATTGTCACGTACCAGAAGTTTTGTCCGGTTCAAATTTTTAAATAAATCCTTTAAATTATAAACAATTAAACAATTGTGTTCAAGCATATAAAAATGTTTACATTGTATTTTAAAAATGATATTAATATGTTTTTATTTATGTTATAAAACTTACTTAATTTGTATTTAAAAAACAATTCAATAAAATCAAAAAATTAGAGATCATGTTTGTTTTTCATTATGTTTATAAAGATAACAAAACTAAAATAAACAAATAATTTATTCATTTGTTTTAATTTACAAGTTTGGAATCAAAAAATACGCTGCTATCTGTAATTTTTAAATAATTTTAAATAAACCTAAATTCAAGTTTGATGCTAAAATTTTTTCAAGTTTTTTTGCTTATAGGACTTATCATTTATGGAGATAGTTTGAGAAAAATTGAAAATTAAAGATTATTTTTACAATTATATATTAATTTAATAAATAAAGAATATAATTCGGAAGAATGAGGCATATGTTTAAAAATTGAATCAACAAACAGTCTATAAAGACCTTTTAAGCAAATCTTCTATCTGAAGCCTGTACATTTCTTTTACATCTTGAAGATCTAGTTTCAGCTCTTCGTTCTCTTCAGTCTTTTCGCCAAACATAGTTAACAGTGCATTGTACTCAATAGCAAGTTTCTTAATAAAATAAATCAAACTGTTATTATTAATAATTAATTCTTACATCATAATTATCTTGAAGCTGAGGATATTCTTTAGTTTGATCTTGTAAAGCTTCCAGCTTATTAGACAAATTGACCATTTCTTTAGCCATCGATTCTCTTACCCGTTCCAAATCAGCCACCTCTTTCTTAAAAGAAAAAAATCGTTTATATTTTGATTAAGATTTTAAAATGATTATTCAACCTGTAATTGTACAATTTCACCTTCTTTTTGCTTTAGTTTACTCTGAAGAGTTTCTAGTATATTAATGGCTCCGTTTGTATTCTGAAATGAATTGAGTAGGCTGGCACCTTTTGATTCTACCAACCTATTGGGGCTTGAATTTGATAAACTTGTATCATTATGCTGCTGATGGTTAACTTTTTGAAGTAAAATCTCTTTTTCCTTACCATATTCGTTTACCAGCGTTTGAAGCTTTTTATTCTCATGATCAAATTTATCTTTCTCAATCTCAAATTGTCGCTCAATGTATTTCTTGGATATCAATTAGTAAAAAATATTTTAGAAAATTTTATCTACTTTTTCTTTAACCAATGTCTCCACTTGCTGGTTAAGTGATGCAATATTTGCTTTAATTTCTGCCTCTTTTCTTAAATTTAAAAAATAAAAATTACAAAATACTTTTATTTATACAATAACTATATACTCAAGTGCTTCATTTTCAAATCTTTCTAAATTTGTCTTACATAATTGATAGTCCGTGTTTAAACGAGATTTCTCTGCTTTAAGAGTTTGGACTTGAGCCTCGAGTGTTTTGGTTTGCTGGGTCAAGTCAATAACTAACTCTTGATTATGGCGATTTTTTTCAGAAACATCACACAAATTAGCTTGAGCGTCCCCTAAAATGGTCAAATATTTAATTAGTTTTTTAGCAATTGTCTAATTACTTAGTCTTTCGATCAAATTTTTTTCAGCATTTTCCAACAATTCTATTTGACTTGAATGCGAAGCTTGTAAGTTGTCTATCTGTCTCAATAATGGTTTGGTAGCTTGGAAAAAAATCAAATTTAAGAAAACTATTATTTTATATTTAATTAACTACCATTTGAAATATTTTGACTTAAATCGTTGTTTCTCATTTCGGAGTCCCTTAATTGCTAAACAAGGAATTGACTTTTAAAAACTTCAAAAAGATATTTAAAAAATGATTTACTTGTTGTAGATCAGCTATCTCTTTGCGTAGCATTTCTTCTCTAATCGCGTGTTGTTGTTCTGATCTGGAAAAGTCTTGGCGAAGATTGTCCAATTCCCATCTTAATGCATCTTGGTTTTTTTGAGATGTTTTTCTTTCTTTATCGACAGCAAGTTGAATTTCCTCCTTTAATTGGGATTCAATTGATGAAGTAGCTTCGCTTATACTGTTTTCTTTAGCAGCTATCTTTTTGTGTAGTTCAGCTAATTCTCTGAAAAAAAAAATCAAACCATTTTAGATAGACATAAAAATACTTAAAACATATAAATAATTAATTAAACCATTTAATTTGGACATAAATAGATAAAGATACTAAAATTTACAGTAGATAAAATTTACATTTTATTAAAAGTTTTTTTTAATTACTGACTAATAAGATTTTTTAAAGAATTTCATTTTGTGAAAAGCTATTCAATTAATATTAATCTTTTAATAATTTATTTACTTTTTTTTAAAATTCAAGTTTTGTTTGATTCTATCAAAGAAATAAATAAAAAACTAAGTATCTAAAATTAATCTTTGCTCAAAGACTTGGGGCCATTAGTTTATTAAACAAATACTCTTAAAGAATGCTCTATTGATATAGATAAAATAGTTAGGACAGTAACCACATAAGCTTCCAAAATCACCAATTCTAATTTTAATATAAAAATTAAATTCATACTTGTAAGCATTTTGAAGATTATTCTCTAAACCTTTACATTTTTCTTCCGAATCTTCAAAATTTTGTTTAGTCAAATTTAGCTCTTTTTCCAAAGCAATGGCTGTTTTTTCCAACTTTTTAAGCAAATCGACATTTTTCACCTCCGATTCCTCTTTATTGTCCAACACATTTTTCAATTCTTCCAACTCTTTCTGTGACTTTTGATAGTCAGCTTTAAGTATGTTTATTATCTCTTCCAATTCTTTTTCTTTGGCTCGTAATTTTTTAATTATATTCATATGACTAAGTTCCTGCTTGGACAACTTTTGTCCCTCTTCAATAAATTGCTTAATTTGTTCATCTTTTTCAGCGATCATATTCTTCATTTCCAAATATTCTTTCTGTAAACTATTAGAATCTTTTTTCATCAAATCCCTTTCATTATTGGCCTCTTGGTATTTGCCATTTAATTCATTGAGAGATCGCTGAAGCATCTGTATTTTTTCATTTGTCTCATAGCGCAATCGTTCTATTTCGTTCTGTAAATTGTCATTTTCTTCTTGTAGCTTGACATTTTGTTGATTTAACTTGATAATGTGAGCTTCACGGGCCACCAATATTGACCGATCAGATGGAACATCCAGTTTATTTTCATTAGATTTGTCAGCTTTCGTTGATGATGAATTTGGCGGTGGGGGAGACTTGACAAATATTTGCTTGACATTATTTTTAGACTTGGCTTGTTTGGCCATAGAAGCTAACGAAGGTATTTTCTGGATTGAATTGTCACCACTAGTGGATGGAAGCGATATGACCTCAATATCTGAACTAGCACAAGTTTCAAGACCCTCTTCATTAGAGGAAGCATTTCCGCTACCTTCATCGACTTTAATGTAATCAGGCTCGTGATTTTGCTCATCTTTTTGGTCTGGTTCATTCTTTTGGATATCGGCTCTATGTTCATCTGTTTTCATATCATTGGGACTTTCACTTGAGTCTACAAATGATTGTATCCAATTCTGTTTCTCAATACTCTCAAATGTTGGTTTTTTTCTTATTTTTTTATTTGACTTTGTTTCATCGTTGGCAGTTCCAACTGAAGAGCTCATAGATTCGGTCACCGATTCTTCATCGTGACTGGACTTATGAAGAGTTTGTGAAGAGCTTATCTCATTGCTAGAAGTACTCAGAAATGAATTTTCAATATTTGTATCTTTTTTTTGATTTAGAAAGGTGGAGAAAAAATCTTCATCTTCTTTGGATGGTATCGAGGAACTTGAAGAGGATTTAAGGGTAAATGTAGGAATTACGGGGGCCAAATTTGATTGTGACTGCGAGGTCTGCAGGGAATCGGCAACTGGTACTGATTTGGAAGTCTTTTCCGATTGGCCCAAAATCTCTTCTTCTTTGATGTCAAGAACTTGGTCAATTTTTTTTTGTGCCTGGATTAAAGCTGTCTTGGCATAGTTACTAAAATTTTTTGTTTCAAACCATCTATTCATCTCAAAATTGGCTTGATTTGTTTTCCATTAATTTATTTACGAAATCACCCTAAAATTTTTAGAAAATTCCCTAAGAATAAATTATGAAGAAATTATAAAAATTTTCAAGTTGAGTAGAATTAGAAACTAAGCTAATGAATTAAAATTAATTTTGCAATTGAAGTAGAATTTTATTTAACAAAGTATATTATTAACTTCAACGTGTAAGTCCATGTATCAGGAATTTTAATTAGTGAATCTCAAAATCAGAAACTGGTTTTAATTTTTATTTATTTTAATAATTTAGATTTTAAATATTAATTAAAAAATGTTACAAAAAATTTGAAATGTTATTATTTTTAAATATGAATTTTTCTTTCAATTTTTTAAATCAAAATCTTCACCCCACACGGAACATATTGATCACAAATTTTTCACCAACTTTGAAAAAATTTATTGTATACAGATAAAATTAAAAATTTCTACATCCTTTTTAATTGATTCATTTGAATTTTGATTAAGAAATGTTTTTTTAGTTTAAAAATTAAAAAATTAAAACCAAAAAATATTTAAAAAACTATTTTAGCCTGATTTTATATTAAAAAATTGGCATGTTGAAGTATTTTGTCAATTTTTCAATTTTAACTTTTTTTAAATTATTTGTTTTAATATTATACATAAATAAATCAAAATTTTGGTTTAAATACTTAGAAATTATCAGCCTTTAACATTACAAAATTTTAAAAATCATCACCTAATGGTATAAGGTAATTAAGCGTTAGTTGCTTTAATTGAATTTGAAATTAATACAGAATTTGAAAAAGGATGATAGCGAAAATTTATGATGATAATGATTTGAAAATAGAATTTTGTGGTACTAAATGGACATTTAATCCTTTGACTATAGAGAAACTCGATCGGATTTTTTTTGACCAGAGAATTGAGTGAAGATTTGGTTAAAGCAGCAGAAATTGGAGAAGTAGAAAAGTGTGATTATATAATTGGTTTGCCGGAAGCTAATGTTAATTCTTGTTATGCCGGTCATTCTGCTTTACATGCGGCTTCAAAATTGGAAATTTAGATTTGATCATACAATTGATTCAATCAAAATTCATCATGCAGCTTTTGGTAATGAGGCTAAAGTTATCGAAATTCAAGTCTCAGTTAGATTAAATATTTATCTCATAAAAAGAATTAAAATCAAATTTAGAACTTAATTCTAGAAATAATTAAATGAAAACGGTTTTGCATATTACCGTAAACAAAGGACATATTGATGTTGTCAAGACATTGCCCAAGTATGGTGCTCATACTAGCCTTCAAGATATTGACGGAGATACACCGCTACATGATGATATTACTTTTAAAAAAGATGAGATAATGAATTTGCTTCTAGAAGCTAATGCTGACATTTCAGTTTGTGCATCGTGCACTCTAAGAGGAAATCTTTTCTTTATTTTAATTATTTTTTGAAAAATTAGGTTTTAAATTATTTTGAAATATAAAAAAATTAGGTCTAATATTTAAATTGCCAAATATTTAATATGATAATTATTGAGTAAATATTAATGATAATTAAAAAGAGTTTAAATGAAAAAAAAAATTTTAATTTAATTTTAATTTTAGTAGATAATTTTATTCAATTTTTGTGCAGTGTATAGACTATATTTTTAAGTTAATTTAAGATATGGATGACTTGAAAAATACTAGTTGTGGATAATAAAAAATTTAATCAAGAAATTATTTAATTAATTAAAAATACTGACAAAAAACTTTTAAATTTTTTTCATAATACAATTTCATAATACGACTTTGCCTTATTTTCAAATTTTTTGGAAGTGAAAATTGGTCGAGTGCCTTTAATTTTTTAGACATACAACAAGTGTACAATAAATTTTTTTTCTTTTCTAACATTGACTGTTCTAGATTTATTCCAAAAAAGAAGCAAACGAATCTTTCTAAACCATGGATTACTAAGGATTTAAAGTTGATCATAAGGAAAAAGTTCCAGGCATGACAATCATATTTAGTTAGTGGCAGATGTCTATTGAAAATAAAGGCTTATCTTGCTATTAGAAACATGTGTCACAAATTAATTAAGCGGGCGATAATGAATTTAGAACTTAAATTAGCTCAATCCGCAAAGTCAAATCCAAAGTTAATCTATAGACATATAAATAGTAACAGAGAAATAAACACTTCGATAAAAGCTCTAAAAAAGAAGATTCCGGAGAAACAATCAAAGATACCAATTGCTGCAAACTTAAATGATCATTTTAAAGCATCTTTTAGTACCGTGAATTCTTCAAGTATTCCTATGTTTGAATTTAAGACATCAGCTAAATGCGATCTAGATCCCGAGAGCTAAATAACTGTAAATAAAATCTTAGAAAAATTTGAAAATTTGGATAAAAACAAGACTATGGGGCCAGATAAGGTTCATTCAGTAGTACTTAAGAACTGTTCATCATCAATTGTTTTTCCTTTTTTTCTTATTTTAAGGAAATCGACTCGAACTGGAGAAGTGCTGCTTTGGAAGCATGCTTATGTTACTCCACTTCACAAAGGAGGTTCTAAATTGTCACCAAAGAATTATCGTCCAGTCTCGTTAACCAGTTTGATTTGCAAGTTACTTGAGAGCCTGGTAAAAAATGTAATGCTAGAACATTTATTGGAAAATAACTTCATATCTGGCTGCCAACATAGCTATTTGCCAGGCAATCGTGCTTGAAAAATTTGCTACAAACAATGGACATAATTACTAAAGCTCTAGCACAAGTTTTTTCGGTGAAAGCATTCGATAGAGTTTCTCATGATAAGCTTTTGTATAAGCTAAATTTTTATGGTTATAGTGAACGTATGACGAGATGGATCACATCGTTTTTGAAGGGTATAACTCAAAAGGTGGCACTTGGTGGAACATGTTCAAATTGGATAGATGTGACAAGTGGAGTGCCTCAGGGCTCAGTACTGGGGCCTTTAATTTTTGTTATTTACATTAGACTGGTCAACACCACTGAATTTTGATAAGTGCAAAGTTTTACATATTGGCAACATGGACACAGAATTCGATTACATAATCGATTCAAAACCGCTCAACAAGTCTGTTTTCGAAAGACTTAGATATTTATATCCAAAGCGACTTGAAATGGGACTCAAATCAAAAATGTGACTGCAAGAGCAAACCGTATATTGGGAATGATCCGCAGATCTTCAAATTCCGAACAAATAAAATAGTAAGACTACAATAATGCTCACTTGTCAGGCCTCATTTGGAATATCCCATCGGCTCATGGTGTAATCATCATGAGATAAATTTTTTTTTTTAGGGTTTTATTTAATTCATAAGGAGATAAAAAATAAATAAAAAAGTCTATAAACATTTTTTTCAGAATATATTTATTTTTTTAGAAGAGACAATTTTTTTAAGAAAAATTTATTTTCCCCTGACTGACTCTATGCCTTTTTTGCTCGTCTATTCCCGTCGATTTGACCACCTTCAAGTTATTCAACTAATTCGGCGAAGTCGGAACAAGTGGCGTTTTCGTCGTAGACTGTGTTTGAACCTCGTTTCGATTAAACTTGCTTGCTCTATCTCTTCTTCATCATTAGTATTATAAATTTATTATCTTGGTTATTGACCGATAGAAAACAGAAATTGGAAAGGTTTCAGACATTTTTTAAAATCAGATTCAAAGTTAAATTTTCAAGCAGTTTCAAGGAATTCATTTTTATAAATAAATTATGTAACAAGCTGACTAATTAATTTAATTGAAATTGATACTTAATCAAGTTATAAGGAAAAACGTTCAATAATCTAATGGTCAAACAAAGACTAAAAAAAAACGCCAAAGCTGGTGCTGAGAGTGGTCTAATGCTGGAAATTTATTTGGTGAACAAAGAACCCAACTAGCGTCCAAATTCCATTAAAGGCTTTTAAAGGCAACACTTGGAGAATGCACTAGAAAGCTGGAGTCTTTATACCAAAAAAGGAGTCAATTTTCTGGAATGATTGCAATGAAGAGTTACAAAATTTTTTAATTTGAGAAACCTAGATAATGACCACCTTCCAGTTTGGGATTGCTTACACTTAAAACAAGAAGACAATGAGTACCATGCACCAAAGTTCACCTTACCAATACTAAACAAATTCTTAATTTGATATTTTAACCTGCATATTTAAGCTTGTGGTGGAACATAATCGAACGATGGAATACGGTAATTAAATACCTTTTTATTAAGAATTGACACTTATTTAACTAAGAGGATATATAATTAAATACAATTCCTTTTTTTATTCCCTAATTTTTTAAAATCAAATATCAAAACTTTGATTCAAATCTAAATTAACAAAAAAGAAAAATTTAAAAATAATTATTTTTCTATAATCAAAATATGATTTTTGAAAAAGCATTAGATTATTAGTACGCTGTTTGTAATAAGGAAATTTTAAGTTTTAGTTTTCTCTATAAATATGTAATTAAAGTTGTTTACTTTAATTTTGCTTTTAAATCTTTATCTTAAAAAAATTCAATTATTAAATATTAATTAAGCAATCTTAAATTATTTATTTATTAAAATAAAATTATGGGTAAATTTTAGAAAAACTATTAATTAGGAATAACTTAATTTTTAAAAGATGAATCTGGCAGTGAAGCTGATGATTGTCCTGGAACAGTTCTTGGTTTAATCAATTAAAATTTACAATGAAAATAAACAATATATTTTTGTTTTAGGACCATTAATTTCAAATGATCTAATTGTGAATTTTGGTATCCGATTCGATTTTAGTCGAACAAAATTAAAATCAATTTTAAAAGAAATTGTAGCTGAAGAAAAGCTAAAATTTTCTTCGATTTGCGGAGGCTATTTTATTAAGTCTAATACTGAATCCCAAAAGCCAGACATTTATTTATTTACTGGCTTTGATTATTTGGAGACTGAAGATTTTTTGAACACTTTTTTAAATGAAAAATATCGACAATTTGACTTTAACCAACTTGTAATTTAAATAAGTAGATAAATGATAATTTTCAATTTTTTTTTGAAGGGAAAAATTGCACCAAAAGGCACTATAGCAAAAAAAAACTTAATTTTGGCTGATGGTATGCAAGCAGTTATTCATTTCACATATATAAATTTTCCAAAATCTACAAATCACAAAATTCAACTATTAAATACATTCGATTTGGAGCCATGCAAAATAATTTACATCTATTCGAAAGATGCATTGCTTTGCACCCAATGGTTTGCTTTGGGAGGTTCAATGATATCCGAAAATCACACCCCATCACAAGATTTTATTGAAAATTACAGAAGAAAAGGTTTTTCATTTGAAAATAATATTTTTACCCCAAGAAGTAATATGGTTTTAAATATTAATAACATATAGAAAAAATTATTAGTTAATAGTCTACAGTTTTTAATAAAAGATAAAAATTCAAAAAACGCATTTGATAGTTCAGTTTTTTTTAAATAAATTTATTTTAATACAAAGCTTTATTTAATTTAACCTGCCTAAAAAAAAACCAACTTAGGAATTTTTGCCTCATTCAAATAAATTTTAACTATTAAGTTAGTCTAAAAGTAAATTAATTATCATAAGTAATTAGCAGTCTAAATTAGTTATTTATCCACCCGGTAAGAGTTTGAGTACGGTGGTCGGTAAATACAACCTATAAGTAAATAGTCCATATCAGTTACGATTTTACACCAAATTTGTTCACCAAGCACCTGTGCTAGCCCATCATCATTCACTTCCAGAGCTTGTACGTCGTTTCTAATATAAATTGCAACCCACCGATAATTTGTTCTCTATCTTTGTAGAATAGCGTGTAGTTTGGTATAATTTTAATAGAATTTTGATTGAACCATGTCTAAGTAACCATTAAAATGTGTGGAAATTCCTTGGCATTTATCAATGATATGAAGTCTGTAATGTTGAGACATCACAGCATCTATAACGTGCGTCGGAACGTTAGAGACTAAAGTTTTGCGTATTTTCTATTTGCTTATAGTTAGCCATAGGCTTGGCACAAAGTTGTTGTTTGAAACTTTAATTTCAAACAACACAGTTTTAGAAAACACAAACATGCGTGGGTGCAAACCATTATTTAAGCGCAACCAATGCTGACTGTCATTTAATCAAAATTTTGTTTTTCCTTTTGAAATAAAATAAAATAAATTAACTTTTTGGCTCAAGACGGCCGTTTCTTCATTTTAGATTACTTTATAAATAAAGCTTATTAGATTAAACCATTTTCAGTTATTTGGATTTTACAAAGTCGTCCCATTTATTAACTAGTGAAGTGGCGTTGGAGTATAAACATTTGAGACTACATTTTCCGTTTTTGCCACGACTTGTTTCTAATTTTTTATTGGGATGGTAAGGCTCTTTTAGTATCCTTGTTGATACGACAGAGCTTACCAAATCTGACATCCCAATAAAATTTTGTCCCATCTTGAAGCTCACCGTACTTGAGCCTCCCATCGCCTTGTTCCAGCTTACTATTATCTAAATTTCTTCTCTTTCTTAGTTCAATTTCAATCGCAAGTTCGTTGGTAGCATAGGTAGCTCTAGTGAATCATGAAACAAAAATTCCTCAGCGATGAGGACATCGCTTTTTAACAGGGGGGAGTGTGTTATAGGTCTGATTTACTAAGTTAGATCAGTTGCTAGGCATTACTCTCATTGTTTGATAGATATATTAATTAGTTAATTAATATATTAAATTAATTTGTATAACAAGGAAACTCTAACGAATTAAAGATGCTTTTTAAAGGAAATAGATTTTAAGTTTTAGAGTTTTTCTGTTTAATATATTAAATAAAGATATTAAAAACAATCTAATCTTTTCTTGATACAATTATGAATAGAAGGAAGAAAATCACGCTTCAACAGCAATATCAAAATTCAGTTAAATTAAGAAATAAATTTCAAATATAAAAAATTATCTTTTATAAAAAAGTTAATTGAATATTTAGAAGACATTAATTTAAAAAATTTTAACTTATATCATCGAAATAATTATATTATTCATTTAAATTTCTAAACCCAGGTAAAAAAATTTATTTTAATGTTTTAATATTTTAATGATTTTTTTCGATTCTAACTCTGATTAAAGTGTCTTAATTATGGTGTCTTAATATTAAAAAGCTTTAATTTTAATTAATTAATAAATCATTAGACAAATAAAGTCAAACCTTAAAAAAAATCAACTTATTCAGAATTTACAAAATTCAAGCTATGTATATAACAGTGTTTTAATGAAACAATGTTACTTTTAATTATTTATAAAACGATATATTTTCGATTAAAATTGTAAATTGGATAAATTTTTATAAATATTTAAAAATGTTGATAAAAAAAAATATATTTTTGATTAGTGACAATGAAAAATGAAAACTATTAAAGAAAAGCTATTAAGAAACAATTAAGGAATCGAATTATTCAGATTTTACATTTTTTCCTTCGAAATATGGCTTTTTAAACACATCAAACATTATAAATGAAATGAGTGAAACCGTGTTCTTTCTTTCGTCAATCAACCAATATTTTTCCAAATTTACAATTTTGTCAAGCAAGTCCTTCATTGAGCTTAAAATTAGAAATATTAGAAAATTTCCATTAAATAACTTAATATTCACTCTTACAGGAAAGCTTTTTTAAAGATAAATTTACATAATAAAGTACATTAATTTGATAGATTTAAAGGACAATAAAAAAAAGTTTTGTCGTATAAAAAAATAATAAAGCATAAAAAATTAAGTCATAGTATAATGATTAAAAAGTTAAGATATTTTTTTTTTCTATCGCATATTTTTTTCCATTAAATTTTAAAAAAATTTTTCAAAGCATAAGAGAATATAGTTTCAAGCATAAATAATTCAAAAAGAAAATAACCTTGTTTTATATTATATTTTGCCTCCAAATAGTTAAATAAGATATGAATGGATATTTGACTTTTTGCCATATTATTTTAAGACTTATTATTTATTTAAACTTTGATTAATACAAGATTTAAATAATTTTAAAATTTTATTTAATTAAAATAATATTAAAATAAAAATTAATTAAAAACTAAGTCTTCGTCTTCATATTCACTATCATGTTTTCTTTTTTTGATGACCAACTCTGGTCTATCAAATTCCTCCGGGAAGAGGTCTGTTAATTCCGTCTTAAGATCGAAAGATCGTTTTATTTTGGCAAACCAAAGTATGCTCTTGTGGTTGCTACACCACATAAATATTAGACCTAAATTTTTTATATTTCAAAATAATTTAGGACCTAATTTTTCAAAAGATAAGGTGCTGTGAAGTTCATTTCAATTCGATCGTTTCAATTCAGAAAAATTTGAATATTTTTTTTACTATAAAGAATAATTTAGTTCTGTAAGATGCTTAATGTTAAAGCAACTTTGCTTAATCCGAAAATATATGTCTACAAAAACTCTGCAAAGTAAGTGCAAAATTGATTTCAATACTTTTTAATGGCGTGCAAAATGCATAAAATTGCAAAGTATTGCAGACTTATTTTACTGAATTAAGGAAATTTGCTTATAATTGAGCATTTTATAGAATCTCATCATGATTGTGTTGATCCTTTGTTTTAAATAAAGACACTGATAGATTTTCACTTTTATAAAGTAAATAAATTGCAGCTGCGCATTGAGGTCCTTTTCCCTTAACTAGGTTGCATCGATAATCAACTCTTAGACCGGCCTCAGTTTCACTACTTTTCAGAGAAGACCAAATCTTCTCATTATCTAACCATTCTTTGGATGCTTCTTGATCGTCGAATGTTCTCTCATAGATACAGTTCTTTCTGGTTCTTTTCTTTTTATTGGATTCTTGAACCTCGTCTTCAGATTCTGATTCATCAACTACTCGATACTCACTATCAGACATTTCAATACTTTGATAAAACTTAGATCACATTAGATCATCTTTAAATATCCACAAAAAAAAACTCTCACAGGAGATAATTTCAACTGTTCATTAATTAAGTTAAGAGCTATATTCATCATAATCATACTCATCTTCAGTAAATTTAGTGACAAAAAAACTCAGGATACATAAATATTTATAATTAGAGACAGTTAATTAATCAAATTAATCGAATAAACAATATTATTGATAGAAAAAATAAAATAACATATTTTATTAAGTGATCGTTTAAGTAATGTAAGAGATCGATTAATAATACCCCTTTATAGAACTAAATTATCTCTTTTAGTAAGATAGTTATTCAAGTTTTTCTGAATTGAAATGATCGAATTGAAACCAACTTCACCACCCCAAAAAATAATTAAAATAAAGGAATTTCTTCTTACCTAACATTTCCTCTTAGAGTTGCACGATGCACAAACTGAAATGTCAGCATTAGCTCCTAGAAGCAAATTCATTATCTCATCATTTTTCTTAGTAATAGCATAAAATATTAGACCTAAATTTTGCGAAATTATGATAAATACAGATTTTAAAAAAAAGTTAAAAATGAAAAATTGAGAAATTGACAATAAACTTCAACATGCTTAAAAAATTGACTAATTTATCTTTATTTATTGAATAAATACTGAAAATGATTATTTAATTTTGGAATATTTTTTAAATTAGAATTTACATAAAAAACAAAGGACATAGATAATACTCAAATGAACGCTTGTTTTAGAATGAAAAATTTTAAATATTTGATTATAAATAAATAAATAAATAAATAATTATTTAAAAATAATAATAATAATAATAATATAAGTGACCATTCCCTCGTATCGATTCTCCCAAGCCTCAGGAATTCATCCATGGTAAGTTTCTCCTTTCGTCTGTTCCTATCTAGTCTGTTCTTGAATTGGTTGATGGATTTGGATTGTACGATCTCTTGGGGTAGGGCGTTCCATGGCATATTCACTCTATAAGTGAAAAAGTGCTCTAAAAATTTTTTCATAATATTTTTAGTTTTTTTTATTAGTTTTTAAATTAACCAAAAAGAGAGATAAGTTATTTTACCTCCAAAGATAACTCTCAAAGATTTTGTATGGAAAATGTTTAATATTTTGATTTAATATCTTAAATTCATAATTTTAATGTAAAAGATATTAAAATAATAAATTAAGCCAATATTAATACTAAAGTTAAATGTATATACTAACAAAATCTTTGTCTATCGATCTATCATCATAAAATTTATTGATTTTGAGGCCATTTTATTGTGTGCGCTTTGATTTCATGATAAATTTATCATCAAAATTTAATAAGAGAGATCATCAATATTTCGAATTAATATATTTTTTTTTCTTTGAATTAAACAGTCCAACTTTAGATAGAGCTGGACCGAAACTAAAATAGTAACTCAAGATTTTTTTAAACTTTTTTTTAGTTTATTTCAAAAAAAAACAATATTTTTTTTATATTATACTTTTTTTGTAATTAGGCCAGTTTTATTCATCTATATTTAATTATAGACAAACAAATGGACCTTAGTATAAATTTAATAAATTTTATAAAATTAAGAAAGTAGTTCTAAAATTATTTTAAAATTCAAAAGTAAATATTTAATTTAAAGTGTTTCAATTAAGAAAATTGAAATTTTCAACTAAATTGCCAATAGAAAAAGTTGAACTACTCAACTGGGCAATATTTGTCTAAAAAATCAAATATCAAAAAATATTATTTATTAAATATTAAGACTTTTTTGAATAATTAAATTCACTTAAGTCACCTTTAATTTCTAAGTATAGTATTTTGAATCGTTTAGTTTATTTTTTGTGTATTTATTCAGAGTAAGATTTTTTTGTCAAATGCAGCAGGAGATTAAATTAAATAGGTGAAAGCTAATTCATTTTTCGTTTGCTTCCATTCCTGATTAATAACAGCTAAACTTATAATCCAAAGTGAATATTAAATCAGTAACATGAGACTTAAAAATTAAATATTAAACTTTGTCAAGTCCGTGCATGATTCAGTGATTCGGCACACAATATGTCGCTTATCAAGCCGACCCACTCGTTTCGTGAGCCTTAATATCAGGTTTTCAACACAATCAAATAATTGAGATAAAAATCTTTTTTTTTTCAATCAATCTATCCATATAATTGTCTTATTTGTGAATAAAAAATTAAATTATCTTTTAGAAAAAATTGTTTTCAATTAAAGTCAGAGTTAGCTTCTATTTTATCAGTGTGTGAGACTTTTAGCTATTTAGATAGATAAAGGAAGATAATGATCTTCCTTTAAGTAAATTAAATTTCATATGAATTTATGACCGGATCAATTTATTCCTAATTGAAATAATAAAACGGAAAAATTGAGATTTTTGTTCGGAAAAATGTCAGGAATGTGGTAAAAATTATACGTTTATAATAAAAAAATTCTCAATGCTCTATAAAATAGTTTTTATTTTGTGATAAGTAAACAAATAAAGCCTGCCATACATAATCGAGCATTTTGAACTCAACAGGAAGCTTTTTATATTAACAATTTGGTAAATATTTATTTTTAGATGGTTAAACATCACTTGACATAATTCTTGTTTCAATAGTTAATTAGAAAATTTTAATTGAAGATTTTAATTTTTTCCAAATTGAACAATAATTTCCCATTATCTAGTTCACAAACGTGAAATTAACGAGAGTCATTTAAAATTTGCTCTAAATGGCTTTTCATTTCCCATATCAGTATTTTTAATTACCATTTACTATCAGCGTATTTTTTTTTAAATATATATAATTTTATTTATAAAAATAAAAATTTTCAAAAGTTTATTTATTTGTAAATTTGATTATACACTGATTTTAAATTAAGTTTTTTTTATACTTAAAGTGGTAGTCAATACTTTTTTTTTATTATTAGTAACATAGGCTTTTGAGTTTATATACTTAAGCTAATGCAATTCATAATTATCCTTAAGGTGTGTGGGCTATGTAGTATTATTGTCAATTAAGAAAAACAAAAGATTATATTTTAATTCGCTTAATATTATGCATAAAAAAGTAGTAATATCAAGCTAAACAAATGTTAAGTTATTTCTGCACAATTTTATTTGAAAAAAAAATTTGAACTGTTGATAAGCACATGTGGTCTCGTGGACCGAGTCTTCTGGACCGTTTCAGGGTTTGCCAATGAGAAATAGCATATCTCATACGAATATATAAAAAATGGACGATATGGCTTAGACATATTCAGTTAAGCGACTAATAAGCTAAATGGGTCGACATAAAAAAATTCGATTTTTTTTTATTAATAATTTTTTAAATTAACAATCTCGTCCAAAATAATAAAAAATAGTTTTCGTATTAGCCGCTTCAATTTGAGTTTTTCTTTATTTACCGTTTAATTTCAATTTAATTACAATTTTATTCTAATTTAAAGTGAACTCGCACTCGGATTTTCTAAAGCCAAGACAAACAATAACAATGAAAAAAAAAATCAATTTTGAATCAAGTTTATACACATATTTTTTATTATATGTTTTCTATAAATTCTTAAAATAGTTGTTTGCTTAGTTTAACTAAGAAAAATCAGAAATTAAGCTACCTGTCAAAGTTTTAAATGAGCGATCTTTATTGTTATTCAACCAGAAACGATGTCATTTAAAACTTGCTAAAAAAGGTCAAGCTTTTCATCGCTACTTTGTTGACCTGAGGCCAAGTAGCCATAACTCTTAATCTCACTGGTCTCAAATGCATACCACCGCCACAAGCCCATTCCAACTTTCCCAACATCAAAGCCTCTTGTGCTTAAAGATTGGCCAGATCCTATAAGTTTTAATTAAAAAATGAACAACTGTTTGATAAAGATTATTAGAATTAAAGTGAATTTTAAGCCAGTCCTCATCAAAAGATAGCTAAATAATATATTCAGCCGATCCTATGGATTTATTAATAAATATTCTTTCATAGCATAAAAGGTCCCTTTCTCAAAGCCGGGCCATTATCAGAATCAGGGCAGATTATCTGAATGTCAAAATTGTGACAAAATATTTCTAGTCTTCATTTTTCTACGGGGCTTATGAGACTTATAATTTCTAATTGGTAATTAAGGTAAACAAATTTGACTACTCGGAAGAGGAAATTTTTTTGGATCCTTTTAATAATTTATTAATAGAAAAAAAAATTTTTTTAGTAAGAATAAATATTGAGGTTTTATTTAATAAACTAATATTCCACAAAATGACCCAATTTTTAGTTCTAATCAGCGATTGAGCTAAGCTAAGGCTTCGACAAAGAATCTAAGTTTAGCTGAACTAATTTACACAATATCGTCTCATTAAAAAATTATGTCCAGCTATGAAACTAGTTCACGAAAAAGAGAAAAGAACAGAAAAATTACAACACCACTTAAGCCAAATGTTAACAACCAATGCTGGACAAACAAGTTTGGAGATAGGAATTTAACCTTTTTTAAAAAAAATAGATCACGCAAATAGATAAATTTATCTATACATACGCTACCTAACAAAGTCTGGTCTTTTAGTGTACTTTTTTTTCTAATTGTGTTTTCTTATCCCACCATTTCTAATCGATCGAAACTGATTTTTGATTGATATGGCTAACTAGAGGTCATTTTTACTCCCAATTTTTAACACTCGAATACACAAGTATTTAATTTTAATTAATTTCCACCGAATGGTTCACTCATTTTTATCTCTAGCAAACTCTTGTCTTTCTCCACATGGGCAAAGATTCGGCTTAGAGGATAAATAGCAAAAATCGATAAGTTAAGAGTCCAGAATAATTTTAATTTTATTTTCTCTTAAATTATTTTCTAAAAAATTAATACAACACTCTTTTGAATATACCCTGAAGATTCTAGTATATTAAGTAGTGCAAAGTGAAGGGTGCTTTAATTTAGAAAGAAAGATACAATTTAGAAAAATAATTTTTTTCCCAAAGCCTTCAATGTTGGTAGTCCTTCTCGTCCGTTCAGCCGATGATCCAACGACATCAGCGACACTTAATTTAATTACACAATGTAGCCTACATTTGTATCAAGATACGAGCCTATTCTTTAAAAATTCATCTTAAACAATTATTACCACTTTTTGGTTATTCTATTTTGAAGCCAAGTCAAAATACCTAAACTAGGTCTAGATATTCATTAATCAGATATTAGCTTGGAACCACACGTTCAATTAGACATCTTGGGAACCATAAGTTGATTGGGACAAGGATAAGTAAATGCCAAATTTAGAGTATAATGGAATATGAAAAATTCATCAATGGTATCCACTGAAGCCATTTAATTATCTAAAAAAAACTATTTTATCTTTGTCGTCTGCTTTAGATAAGGATTCGGATAAGATTTTATTTAATTAGATTTTTAAAGCTATACGAAGAATGAAAAATCTGTGCCAAAGTCTATGGTGACCGGATTATTTTTGCCTCTCACTCGAACTAAGCACTTGATTGTCAAAAACAAAGCGTCAAATGTTGACAAATTTTTCTTTCCAATTTCAATTCTTAACTCTCTAAGACCATGGTTGCAAGTCTAAATTACAACAAGTCTTTCAAAATTATTAATTTAAAAAAAAATTTAAAAAGAGACTTAATCTAAAACACACACTCACTCTGCATACGAACCTTATACTATGAATAATCTTAGATAAGAAAGCCTTTTTAAAATTACCTTATTTAATTGCTTTTTTATTTTTTTTTGAATAATAAAAAATAAAACAAAAAAAAAAATTATTTATTATATTTTTTAAATTTTATTTTAGAAAAAAAAATAAAAAAATAAATGGAAGAAGAAGAGTTGAGGCGATCTATCGGCATCAAAATGCATCTAGCAATATGCGGTTTCCTAATTCTGTGCCTAAGTCCACAAGCACTGTCACAGCGCACATGTCAAAATTACAATGATCTATTCGTAAGTTTTTCTATCTAAGTTTATATTTGTGTAGTCAAATAAAAACCAAATTCTAATTAGCTTAATTTGAACAAATATGACCCTGAGTTTGACTCGATATCTTACGTGAGCAAAAACATACGCGTAGACACCACTTTGGAGAAGGAGCTCATCCGCTTCCAAGTATTTGACAAAGACTACGAAATGCAGAACATAAACAACATCAGCCTGTTCACCATGAGCACCAATAATTCCATATTTCGGATCCAAGCGGACCCGGCACAAGGCAACTTTTACCTCACACTGAACGGCAACCTGTCCTACAACATTGACAGCACTCACCGATATGTGGTCGAGATGACCGCTTGTGACCAAGGCGTGCCGAAACGGTGCGGCAAGGCGCTCGTGTTCGTGCCGCTTCTCAACTACAACGTGCACCCGCCTTCCTACACCGAGCCTACAATTCTGGTCGCGGCGATCACGTTCATCCCGGGCCACCAGCTCGGAATCCTCAACTCGTGGGACCTTGACGGCGACGCTGTCTCGTTCTCAATGGATCCCTCGACCTCTCAGGACATCAAGAACACAATCCGCATCGAGCCGGACGGCCGCGTCATCCTCACCCAGTCGCTGACCCGCTTCTCCCAATCGATTGTTTTCTTTGTCAAATTGACCGACGACGGAAGCTCGTGCGACGACTCCGGCGCGCCCAGAATCACCCGCACCATCACCATGTCCGTCGAATTGCGCATAATCGAGGTCAATATGCACTCGCCTGCGTTCGTGCCCCTATCAGACGGCAACAACTACTGCGAGCAGACTTTCCGCGCTCCGGAGAACTCTTTCTTCAAGATAAGAATAGCGGCGCGCGACGATGACACTCGCGGCGAAAACGGCGTCATAACCTTTCTTAGTCCGGACATAACAGACCGATCACCACAAAACTCGTTCACCATATTCAACGACAGTCAAATTGGCCGCAACCTAAACGGCTATGTGCAAAACATAGAGACATTCGACTACGAGAATCCAAAGTACGGCTCGAACATAATGAACATTATGGTCATAGCCGAAGACAAGGGTCTGATACGCCGCCGAGGCTACTGCTTTCTTACCATTCAAATAGAAGACGTAAATGACAATGTGCCAAAGTTTTCCCAAAGCTCATACGCCATATTCATGCACGAACAATACAAAACAAGACAATTTAGCTACAGATTTGTGGCCGTAGACAAGGACTCGGGTCTCAATGGAACTGTTGAGTACTTTATTGATCCTAATTCGGAATCGGCTGCTCTCGAACTATTCAACTTGGACCTAAACGGCACACTGACTCTCAAAGAGAACGCCTTGGACAAGTACCGCTACATGGACGAGTTTAATTTTCATATTTATGCTGAGGACAAGTCGCCGTTCAGGAACAGATCCGAGCTTGTCAAGGTGAAGGTTTCGCGCACCACACTCAAACTATTGCCGCCCTTTTTCTCCGATTTTCCGAGCACGGCTGAAATACGCAACGTGTCCGAGATGTCCATTAGAGGCACTGTGCTGAGGGACTTTTCAATATCGATCCAGGCCAAATCGGCCAACCAATATCTCAGATGTTTGCTCAGTCCCAAGCCCAATCCGGAATGGTTCAAATTTGATCGCACGACCAGCAACCAGGCACTAAGTTTGAAAGAAACGTGCAGCCTGCGCATAGAGGACCCGCTGAATTATCGCGTGGCCAAGTCTATGATTGTCTATCTAGTTGCCGAGATTGGCACCGATCAAATGCTTTCGACGGCCCGCGAGCTCAAAATTCTCACCATCTATCTCAAGGAAGAGAACATTAACCCGCCCAAATTTGTCACCAACACAATAGAGGCGAGTGTGGCCGAGGGCCGCGACGATCTCGGCAAGGTGATTGCCAAGGTCAAAGCATACGACCTTGACCTCACATATCCGTACAATAGCATCACGTACGAGTTCGATCCGAGCTCCAATCAGGACAAATTTTTCTCCATAAACTCGACCAGCGGCGAAATAAAGCTCATAAACACCATACAAAACAAAAAGAACATACCGCTCGAAGTGGTTGCCAGAGACGGTGCCAACGGCTACAACATGAACCAGCCAAACATGAACAGCATTTACGTGGACGTTAAAGTAATTGACATAAACGACAACGAGCCTGTGTTCAGTCAGCCGTCGTACGAGTTCCAAGTGGCCGAGAACGCGCCACTCGGCCACGTAATCGGCCGCCTCGAGGTCTCCGACCCGGACATCGAATCCTATTTCAACTACTCGATCAGCGATTCGACGTTTGGCATACGCGGCATATTCGACCACACCAAGACCAAGTCTCATTCGAATTATCGCGGCAGTGCCGAGATATATTTGAACAACTATCTTGACCATAAGAAAAAAAGCCTCTACAAATTGTTAACCTATGTGTCGGACAGCTACTTTGTGGTCAATTGTTCGCTTAGCATTGAAGTGTTGAACATAGTTGACCGTCCGCCACAGTTCATCAGCACGCCGTACAAACGCAATTTAGACGAGGGCACAGTGCCGGCCTCGCCGCTCTTCGTAATAGCCGCCCGCGACGACGACATGTACAGCAACGAGTTCATATTCGAGATATATGCAACACCATTTTTTGCCAACATAGCCGATTGGTTCAAATTGGAACAAAACGGTCAAGTAACGCTGCTAAAAGCGTTGGACAGAGACCCGCCGTTCGGCGCCGACACCTACAATGTGCCCGTATCAGTGGCCTACAAAGACTATCCAGAGCTCAAGTCGTACACCAATTTGACCATCGAATTGCAGAACATAAACGACAATTCGCCATACTTGGTCTACGCGTCGAACAAACCGCTCATAATTGACGAAGAAAAGAACTCGGCTGCCATCGAGCTCTACGTAGACGACTTGGACGGACCTGACTATTCCAAACCGTACACTTTCACGCTCACCAATTACACCAATATATTCACTTTGCAGCCAATTTCTTGTCCGGAGTGTGTGAACACGGCCAGAGAAAAGTATCAGCTAATTAGCACCAAGCTGCTGAAAAGAGAGGAGCAAAAGTCGTATGCGATTGCGTACAGAGCAGTGGACAAGAGTGGTCTGACCACTACTGGCACTCTGGAGCTCATAGTCGGCGATGTGGACAACAATCCTCAGAGTGATGGACAAAAAATGGTCAAAATTATATCTATGGAAAAGAACATACAACCAAATAGCTTTTTGGGCACGTTGTATGTGCAGGACAAGGACGACTGGGACTTGAGCTCAAAACAAAGCTCTCAATGTACACAAACAACCAATGATGCTGTTCAAATTGGACCCTATTTGAGAATGGTTGGCCCGAGAAGCTTTGAGAGCTTTCCCAAAGAGGACATGAGTCTACAGTGTAGTGTTATTGACGCCAAAGGTAGTCAAGCATTGGCCAAAGTTGACATAACCATTGACAATGTTCAATATGCTGATTTGATTGACTTGAGCGCCATTAGGCTTTTTGGCATCAAGGCCGAGGATTTTATGAAGAAAACAAGCCTTCAGGAACAAAGTAGCTTGGAAAAATTTCTCATCAAATTAGTTGGTCTATTTGAGCTAAATCAACAAAATGATTTGTTAAAAATAGTCACTATTAAAAATTATAACAGCGATGCTTTGCTCTATCCAAAGCCAGCTGATAAAATACCAGACTTTGAAACGAGCCAATTTGGCACAGACATTTACTTTTACATACGCAAGGCGAACAATTTGCTCGCCTCGCGTCGCATCTATGACATCATAGCCTCTCAAATGGACATATTTGACCAACAAATGTACTCGATTAGACTGCTTTTTGACGAGTGCTTGGGCTCGCAATGGACTTGTCCATCGGGCACTTTTTGCAAGCAAAATTTTGTCCTTAGTCAACAAAGTTTGACAGTGGACGCCAACGCGACCAGTTTGGTCGGCTTGAGAAATCAATTGTCAACTGATTGCTATTGTAAATTGGAAGTGGTTCAGCCGACTTGTTTCAATGGCGGAACTGTGGTCCAGTCCAAAGTGGGCTTTGCCGAATACTTCTGCAAATGTCCAGACGGATTTGACGGACCAAGATGTGAATTTTTGTCCATTACGTTCACCTTTAATCCCTCCAGTAGAGCTCATTCCTACGCTCTATTTGACAAAATAGAGTCTTGCGATCCGCTCAGACTCGAGTTCGAGTTTACCACTGAGCGAGCCAAAGGTCTGCTTCTTTTCAATGGTCCCATCAATAGAGACGCATTGTACTTTATGGCAGTTGAAATTTTGAACAAAAATTTGCTCGTACACATCGGACCAAACAATGTCTCATTTGGCAACATAGATGTATCTAATCGCGAATGGCACAAGGTCGACATTAGCTGGTCACTGGACACAGTCCAAGTAAATTTGGACAATTGTGAGTCTAAGCTGCTCCATTTGGCAAATTATCAAGAAATGAAGGCCGACTTGTTGGACACAGATGAGTCCAGACTGAGCTTGGGAGGCATTCCGCCAAACATTTCCATAAATCACTACTATTACAATCAATTGAATGTGTTTGAGTTCGAGGGCTGCATTCGAAATGTCCGAGTGAATGGAGACTTGCGCAATTTGAAGCTGAGACCAAGTGAGTTCAATTTGGCACAAAATCTACAACAATGTGATTGTATATACACGGACAATTGTGTTTCTGTACTGGCTCCAGTGGTTCGCTCAAACGAATTTCCATGGTGGATCATAGTGGTCATACTTGGCGCTCTGGCTTGTCTTGGTAAGACTTTTTCCAATCATTTTTATTTGTGTGTTTTAAAAAAAGAGAAAAAAAAATTTAGTTCTAATACTGGTTCTTATATTTTGTTGTCGTAAAAGTAAAAACCAGCCTCCGGTAGAGAAACCGCCAGTTGACCAACTGGACGAGGCTGAGAGGGAAAATTTAATTAACTATAAAATAGAAGGTGGTCATGAAAAAGATGAGGTATAACTCGACATAAAAAAAAAGCTTTATCTTTTTTTGTTTTTTTTTTATTTTTTTATACAAATGCTTGTTTGCTCTTTGCCGGGAAATTACGGCTCTTGATTGATTAACTAATCACTTAAATTTTCTTCTCTAGCTCTTATACTTGGCTTAGCTGTGTGCACAGTTCGTCGCAAAGACAATCAAAAAAAAATTCTTCATATGTTCCCAGACGATGACATACGAGAGACTATAATTAATTACGCTGATGGTGCTGGAGAGGAGAACACGGTAAAGCTCACTTGATTTGTGTTAATTAACCGCTTTTTGCTTTCAAAAGCATACAATTAACTAATTACATTAATAGAATTATTATTTTTTTATTTTAAATGTTTAAGGAAAATTTTAACATTGGTGTTATGAAAAAGCCAGTTGGTCCCATAGTGCAGACCGTGAACACAACAATGGCAAGTGGTTCAAATCAGCAGCAAGAATTGGATTGCAATGATCAGAACATGATTTTTGCCTACGAAGGCGAAGGAAGCGATGTCGGATCGCTCAGTTCAGTAGGAACCAATTGTGAGGAGAAGGACATCGATTTGGAATACTTAGGACAGTGGGGACCCAAGTTTGTCAAATTGGCAAGCATTTATACCCGTGCCGAGGATCAAAATGCCGACTTTCATAACCAAGGCTACGAGTACAACGACGACTACAGGGGTCCGAGATAACACTTTTTTATAAGCAATAATAGGAGCTTTTTGTTTAGAATTCCATTCATATTTTTTTTTTTCTAAAAGATAAGTTTTAAGCTGTGTTTATATTTATTCTTTAACAGTTATTAGTTTTTATAATCAATTTTGTAAGTGAGTTAGTCAACTCGATTAATGTATGAGTATAGGGAGGTTATTTTTTTATGTTCAAACAAAAAATAAACAAGTTAATAAATTCATCGAGTTACTTCTCGCCTCATAAGTCTTAAGTGTACTTATATGTTATTTTGTAATATTTTTTTAAAATTTAAATTTGATACTTTTTTTTTGCTAAAATTTTTTTTTCTGGGTTTTGATAGTCTAACAAAAAAACTCTTTTTCTAATAAAAAATGTATAAAATTTAGTTTGTTTTAATAAAAAGTACAAAATTCTTTTCCAAAGCCCTTTCTTTTGCAAACTATCTAATATCTAGCCCTTTTGTAGTAATATTGTAGCCAGTAATTAATAGCGTTAATTAATATTTGATCAAATTTTATCAAATAATTATTAAAAATTTGGATTTTCAAAGTCATTATGGAATCCAAAACCTATCAATATCAAATTGAAAATAGTTAGAAAATAGTTTTTTTAAAATTTCTTTATTCACTCGTTCACTTCTTGTGGAGCTTAGGGTCTTTTCTTTAGATTTTCACTCAAGTTGATCCAATTTTATATTTGTAAAGTTTATTTTTTAATATTTTATTTCAAAAATATTGGTAGGAAAGAATTTATTTGAAATTTAATATTTGAATTTCATTTTTAAATTTGTAAATCATTAATCAGATCATCTAAAGAGTTTTCAGTCATCGTTAATAGATAACTGAATAGGAACTGCATTTTAATTATACAAATTTATAAAATTCATCGTTTTTTTTTCTATTTTTTTGCTTTTTTTCCTCTTAATTGCTATTTATATAAATTAATTAATTTTTTTTCATTTATTTTATTATTTATTTATTTATTCAATGAACGCCTTGTAAGCGATGTAAAAAAAAGAAACTGAATTAAGATAAAATAAAATAAAATAGAAATTAAGAAAAAACAAGATCAGTTTCGAAAGATTTTAAATTTTAAATGTTAATTTTTTATGATTTTTTTTCATTATATATATTGACCAGGTATCGTTAATTTCAAAAATAAACGGAATAAAAATTCTTCCCCTTTTGATAATTAAAATTTACTAAAATAAAATTTATTTTTAAAAAATACTGCACATAGTGCAGCATACTTTGTTGTGTCTTTTTTACCAGAAATAATTTATCTGATGCTGATAAAAAACAAAAAGTAAAGCATCAATAAGAGTTAATTTGATATTGATTTTGTTTACCTAAAATTGAGAAAATAAAGTTTTCATTTTTGGCAAAAAAAGACGAAACAAAGTATCTTGCACTATGTGCAGTATTTTTTAAATATATTTTATTCTAGTAAATTTTAATTTATCAAAATGGCAAGAATTTTTGTTCCGTTTGTTTGTGAAATTAACAATACCCAATAACCAAATTTTGGTTCTAGAAACTTTAATTCCTAAGCGAATACTTAAAATTTTTTATTTTTTTATTCGTTTAGTCTTTAAGTTACCAATCTAGGAATTGTATAGCTTGAGTTAAATTTTGGAAAAAATGTATAATTTTAGTGCTTTAAAATAATTAGATAAAAAAACTTCGAGTCTGGCAGGAGTCGAACCTGCAATCTCCTGATTCGTAGTCAGACGCGTTATCCATTGCGCCACAGACCCTGTTATGTAAATATTTCTAGCTTAGCCCAAAATTATCGTATTTAAAATTACTACTAATACTTTAAAAATGTAACACTTTATTTCATTAATCAAAAATACTGAACTTTTAAATTTTTGATAAGATAAAAAAATAAACATCCAGTCTTTTTTGAGGTTAATTTTTCTTGTTTTTTTTAAATCTAAAAAGTTTGGAGTATAAATTAGTTATTTTAGAAATTTTCACAAAAATTGTATCTATATTATTTTATATAATTAAGTGTTATTTTTGAAAAATATGTTTATCTGTAAATAATTTTATTTATATTCATTCAATTTGTGAAAATTTACTTAATAAGAAATTTGGAAAACTGAAGCAGTACTCTTTTCTTGTCAATACTAGATCAGTTAACTTAAATTTTGAATTTTTAAAATATTTTCATCAACTCGTCAAATAAAGAAAAATTCGTTTGATTAAATATTTTTTCGATTAATTTGCGTCAAAGATGGTGATCCTGGCCAAAAAGACCATTGATTTATACCAACTTAAAATTTATTACTTTAATGTGGATTCAAAATAATTGAATTAAAAGATGTAAATATTTTTAAAATTAAATAAAAATTAATTATAATAAAAGAAAGTAAGAAAAACTTTCGAATACGATTTTTAACATAAAAATTATTTTTAGAATTTTTCTTTCTATAAAACTTTTGAAAAGACTAAAACGAAAATAATAATTATTAACTAAATATTGAAATAAAAATAATTTATATTTGATTGTATCTTAGAAGAAAATAATTAGAAAATTGGTGACATAGAAACTTAATTAACAATTTTTGAGTTATTATGAATAAATTTTCCTGACTGTTTTACCCCAAGGACCTTATGTATAAGACACTTTTCTTAATTCTTATTCATACTTATTCAAGATCATTTCGATCCTAAAAATGATTTATTTTCAGACCTTCCTGGAAAGCTTTTCGCAAATGGCTATGAGATTTCTGAATGGAGATTCAAATCTGAGCTATCTGAAATATTTTAAATATCTTATTATTTATTTGTTGATTTATAAATCCTAAATTTTGTGAAATTTTTTTTTATAAACACTATTTTGAAAATGATTATACTTAAAGTTCTTAAAAAAAAATACAAAATAATTTAAGTATTACAAAAAAACTCGATTTACTTAATTTTGATGGTTCAAGAGAATTATAGTTATTAAAATATTATAAAATTTGTTGAAAATAAAACTATTTGAGATCAATAGAATATGGACTTATGTCAAAATTATCGAAAAAAAATCTTAGGTTAAAATGTCCCAAATTTAAATACAATTTTGAAAATGTTGTACCCATTTCCTGGTTGGGTTTAAGCACATTCGAAAAGCATTTGTATAAGAAAGTATTGAGAATATTAACAAAAATTAATTTACAAATTAGCTAACATTGTCAGAACACTTATTAATGGTTCTTAAGAATAATATAATAATATTAATAAAATACTGAAGCAAACTAAAATTTAGAATATTTTAAGTAGCTTAGCGTCGTTTTTGATCGAGTTCTTATTTAAATAGTACCTATAATTCTTAACTTTAAAATTAAGAAAAAAAATAGAATTTTACAATTAATGAAATAAATTTAGCTTTTAGAATTTAAGTTTCGTCTTAACATTGACGTTTAAATCGAAATAGTTTTATTTTATTTTATGAAAAAAACTTCTCTTTTAGGTCCATAAGAGGTTTACCTAAACAATTGCACAATTAAATGTCCAATTTTATCCTAATAAAACGATATATCCTTGAGCAACCTTAATTAACAATATAAAATGTGTTAATTGTGCTAACAAATCGGTGTCTATGGATACCACGTCTTTTTTCTCTTTTATGTAATAAAAAAAATATTTTGAATTGCTTTTTTAATAAAATATTTAACTAAACAATATTTTTACAATTTTTTAGGTTTAGAACACTACTCATAAAGGTTTTCTTATTTTCTTTAAAAGTAAACTTATTTATCCATAAATAATGATTTGATTATTTTCATTAGGAGAAGCTTTTGTTTAGAAACTTGGATCTTTTACATGGCCCTAGTAAAGTCAGCCATTTTAATGTAATATTTTATTAATTAATTTCGTGATTTTTTTAAACAGGTTAAATTAAATACCAAGTAAATAAGGAAACGCTGAGAACGTGCTCGGAGTCTTTTTATTCATCTTAAACTATTAAGATGTTTTAGCAGTTGATTTTTTAAGTTTAAGTTTGTACATATTAGCTTGTTTATGTGTAGCAAAATTTATTTAAATATTTATTTTGAATTTGTTTGTCGCTGAGAGAAAAACTCTTATTTTCTCTAGAAGGAAAACATTTAAAAATTATCAAAATTAAACATTGAATTAATTTTAAAAAAAAAATATCTTTAAGTCTTAAATTAAGAAAAAGCTCAGGTAATATTTAACATAAATTTCGAAATTTATTTATTACTCTTTTTTTAATATCCGCTGTTTAACTTTTTCAAAATTTATATATTTACTTTATAATTTAAAAGATAATTTTTTAGATAAAGAGAATGAACAGTGTTGTTGAAGAAAAAAATTTGTTTTATTAGTTTAAATTAGAAAATTAAAATAATTAAAAAATTACTCATGTCCAAAGCTAAATCAAAATCAAATATAAACAATCTGAACAAGGAGCTGCAAAAAAAGGTAGATGACCTTAGCCAGCAGCTGGAAAGCCTAAAAAATGAACATAATGAACTGAAAGATAAGTACAAAGTGTTGTGCAAAAAAGTCGTGGACAACACTGACTTGTCCGAGTATTCGTTCATGGATCCGTCTCAAGTAGAGCCGGACCAAATCGATCTGAACGATTTGCTGCATATGGTTCAAAAGTTGGCTCTTTTGGCAACCCAAATAAATGTTGAGGAAAAAATGGAGAGTCATATCGAGTCGCTTGAACTGCGTCTTACCGAGTTGACCAACGAAAATAGCTCTTTTTTTAAGAATAGATTAAAGCTGCAGGACAGACTTGAATTTATTAGACAAGAGAGAGATGTTTGGAAACGTAATGCTGAAACTCTTAAAAAAATGTATGCAAAGTTAGGTAATTATTTCTAAAAATATAAATTTTTTTCCATTATTAAGAACATCCGCTTTGCTTAAAAATTTTCAAAAAGAAAATTGAAGTCTCCTAATTAAGCGGGTTTTCCAAGGGTTTTTTTTTTATTAAGCATTTAATTTATTAATGTAATTAAAAAGATCTACAATCAAGTTTTATTTGAAGAAAAATAAACATATTATTTTGTTTAGTTTAGCTTTATAATAGTGCAAAAGATGTTTGGATAATTTTGATTAAAGAAATTTTTTATTTTGTTTTCATTTTTGAAAATATTCAAATCTAAAAGTTAAACAAAAAAACAAAATTAAGATCGATATTTGAAAATCTTAAACTACATTTATAACATTTATAAAAACGATTGAGGGGTCATGTAAATGAGTCTAAAACTATAAGCTAGCAAAATGCGAAATATAAATTCATCACATTTAATTATGTGTTTATTTTAATTCATTTTTGTTATTTTTATAAAATTTAATTATATTAGAATTTTAATCTGTAAAAATGTTCTTCTAAAGCTATAAAAAATAACCTAAATAATTGGTAAGGACCTGTCTGGAATGGCAATAAGCATTAGTTGGCTCGCTCTCCAAGAACTCAGAAAATGAAAATAGAAAAAAGGAGTGTACAAATTCAATCATTTAGTTTTTTTTATTAAAAAACATAGTTTCTTTATAAATTTATATCAAAAATTACATTAATTATCTAAGAATTTGATTGAAATCTTGTGGCGTAAATAAATAACTTTTTAATTTAGAAAAATTGAGAAAAATTGTAAGTTTATTTTTCATGGTACCAGCAGTGTTCTTAGAAATAAATATTAAGTTTATTATGAAACCTTTTGATAATTAAAAGATAATTTCATGGCTTTTTTTCAATTTAAATTCAAACATAACAACCGAAATTCGAGTATAAATTTATTATTTTGATAGAAAGTTTTTCGATTTTAATTTTAAAAAAAACTAATCAAAATAACATCATATTCATAGAGTAAATAAATATTAAGAAAGCTAATTAATATTAAAGAAAAGCTAACCAAAAAAGGTCTCATATAAAACTTTAAAAATCTTAAATAATAATGCCAAATCTTTGTAACTAAGGTATATCATTTACGAATAAATAGAACTAATAATTTCGACAAACACTTGATCGTTTTCTAGCTATTGTTATCAATGAGATTTGCCCATTTTATCAGAAAATTATTTTAACACAATTAATTCAAATAAATTAATTAAATTTAATTTTTGATTTTAAGTTAAAGAAAAAGAGTCGAATTCGAGTCTAAGATCGCATTCGACCAACACTAGATGCACAATTGGAACTTATAGGGCAAACATAGACCTAAAAAATCCATCAGAGCGTATCTATTCGGCACCAGTGCCAAGAGATTTTTATGACACAGTCCGAACCAATAATATTTCAACCGTGCAATTGGAAAAAATAGACCAAAACATATCAAACCAACTCTCTGGAATAAAGCAATCAACTCCTACCATAGACGATAATAAAAATTTTTTTGGTACTGGCTTTAAACTAGAGGAGACTGGTTTAAAAAATTGCAGTCCGATTCCAAATCAAAATCTTACCGAATCTTACAAAAATTTTTGCTATTTTGATAAACCAAAGTTAATCGATTCGAACATGAATGATCAATATGTTCCGAGCAGCGCTTATTCACTCGAGTCTGGCTGTCATGAACCATCTACTGGTACATCTACAAATCATAATAATAAAAAAAATGTCTCATTTAACAAAGATATTGATGTGAGGATATTCCGCAAGAATTCCAAAAACTTAACTAGAATAGTCGATTCGTTTATGCTGCCATTACCTCAGGGCAATGCAGATAATTCTCAGATAAACCAGGACAACAAAGACACTCAAGCAGCTCAAGAAACTATAACTACATTAAAGAAAAACAATGGTAAATTTTTGTTTTGTTGTTGTTAAAAAATTTAATTCAAACAAAAAATTCAATTTCAGAGGACACTTTAAGCCAAATTGACCAGAAAAATAGGATTTTATTCAGCCAAACGAGTCTAAAATCGGATTCGAACCCCTTATTTCCTTTTCAAAAGCAACCATTGTCACAAGGAACAAACAGTTTTAGTAACAGTTTTAGAACAATTCAATCAGGTAGAGGAAGTGTATGTTCTTCTCGAAAGTTGCCTGGAGAAACCCCAGTCAGAGATTTGGAGCCCACACTGAAGTTGATAATAATAAAGGAGTTGAGTGTTGAAAAGGTTGATGGTAATGACTGGCGAATGTTTGCGCTTAGAGTCGGAATGAACGAAAAAGAAATCCAAGAGTGGATATGCCTTAAATTACAGTATCCGATGGCCAGAGTTTTGAGCTTTTGGTCATCCAAACCAGAGGCAACTGTGCGACTCTTGCATAGACATTTAAATGCGCCATGTTTTAATTACGGAAGCTTGGCAAAACGCATTGAGAATTTTTATGATGTTGTTTAAATTAAGAGGGAATGAAATCATTTAATCATTTTTAATTAAAAAAAAATGATGCTCATTTTTTTGTACCAAGAATAAATCTAATGCAAAAAAATACTCTGTTATGTAAAATATAAAATTTTATCAATTATTTAATATTTATTTTTTTATATCAAGATTTGCTCATATAAATAAAATCGATTTTTTAAAAAAAATTTAATCAAAATATTCAAACGTATCGTTGAGAAAACATTACCAAACATTTAAAAAACAATTAGAATCTAAAGGTAATTAAGTAGAGCTTAAACTTTTGAAATATTATAAATTTTTGAAAAATTTAAATTCTTTGCTCATTTAAGAATTTAATTGAAATTGGAATAAATTAAAAAAATATTAGAATATTATATTATCAAGATAAAGATTATTTGAAGTTAATATGAACAAAAAGGTTGGCATCATAAATTACCTTTTTAAATTTGTCAGCAATATTTATTTTTAGGTTGATTTTTTAATATAAAAGCATTTATTAATACAAATGTAAATATCTTTAATAATCTCTTTAGAAAAACTGAATATTTATCACAATTAAGTTAAATAAAGATAAATAAAAATTTCTGAAATATTAACATAACAGGGTCTGTGGCGCAATGGATAACGCGTCTGACTACGAATCAGGAGATTGCAGGTTCGACTCCTGCCAGACTCGAAGTTTTTTTATTCTCATTAATAAAAAAATAATTGAAAAATAAAAATTTTGAAATTTTATTACATTTTTTAGTTTCTAAAATCAGACTTTTATATGTATTTATATCTTTCTTATTATAATTATTTCTTACAATAATATTTAAGTTTCGTTTTGTTATATAAATTAAAGTAAATTTGTAATTTACTTTAAAAGATTTTAAAAACAGTTTCTTAAAAATTTAATAATTATTTATTTAAATATATTTTCTATTTTTATCATAATGTATAATTTTGAACTTTATTTTAATTACCTTTCTCTCTGTGAGATGTTGCAAAAAATATAAAAAATTTTTATTAAAAATTTTATTTTGAGCATTATAAAATTGAATTTCTTCGATTATTTTATAATTATAAGCAAAAATTTATCATAAAATTTTGTGAAATAATAGTTAATTTTATATAGATTGAATTTAATCGGTCATTTCTGAAATATTAACATAACAGGGTCTGTGGCGCAATGGATAACGCGTCTGACTACGAATCAGGAGATTGCAGGTTCGACTCCTGCCAGACTCGAAGTTTTTTTATTTTCATTAATAAAATAAATAATTATTTAATTACTCGACTCTAATGAGCCAATCAGCAACATTATACGCAAAAGACGACTTAAGTGGCTTGGTCATGCTCCACTGGGAGTAGAAGATAGAAGAAGAAGAATTTTTAAAATGACCGCCTTTGGTGTTTTAACTAGCCAAAACTCTATTTGGCATAAATTCAGTCAACGTTTGTACATACTCAGTCGGAATCTTTAACCACTCTTTGTGTAAGATCTATTTTAAATGCTCGATAGAGGTTGCTTTTGTGTTTACCATTTTGGCATCTATGTATGACCATAAGTTCTCGATTGGGTTGAGATCTGGAGAACGAGCACACCATGGCAGAACCTGAATGTTCTGTTCTTTGAACCAGTATGTGGCGAAGTGCTATCTTGTTGAAAAATTTAAGGGTCATTTGGCACATAGCAGTGATGTCATTAGATATTGAAAATTTTAAACTCGGTGGTGATGGTAAAATCGTCGAAATCGACGAATCGTTATTTATCTAAGTGAAACACAACAAAGGCAAGGATTTAAAAAGGAGGCAAATATGGGTGTTTGGTATGTACGAGCGAGGTTCTAAACTATGCTTGTTTATCGTTGTGCCAAAACGAGATGTCTTCAATTTATTAAATGTTATCTACAAGTTTATCCTTTTTGGTACTTTGATCTACTCAGATTGTTGAAAGGCTTATAGTCGTATCCGTGTCTTAGACAAATACTTCAAACACTTGACGGTCAATCATCAACTTTATTTCGTTAATCCAGAAAACGGAGTGCACACATTGAGTCGGTCTGGAATGCTGCTAAGGTGCATATCAAAGTAATGAGGGGTGTTTCTAGAGATTATTTAGAGTCATATTTAGTTGAGTTTTGTTGGCGTCGTAAGGCTTGTTTGACCGGAAGAGGTGATGCTGCTGATGCTATTATCGACGAAATATCTAAATATGATTCAAGTAGATTTGATATGAATGAGATGGCTGAAGCTTTGGTAAAGACTGATTGTGAAGTGTTTGATGTTGATTCAGGTGATGAATCAATCTCAAATGACCTTCCATTGTATGGCAACCATGGAGACCATGATTATCAGGCTGTTATTAGTTCAGCTATGGAAAGAGTAGAGAGTTCAGTTGTTGTAAGTGATAGCGGGAGTCCTAAATCAAGACAGATAGCTAGACTAAATCCTATTAAAGATGCTCCGATCACCATACCAGCCGTTGACCAAGTAATCGTCGAAAAAAAATCTTCAAAAAAAAGAGGGAGAAAGAAGAATAGCGATACAAATAATGAAGCAATAGAGAGTACGTGTGATTTGCCGATAAAATATAATTTAAGAAGTCGGAAAAATAATTAGAGAGACTAAGTTTATTGATTATTTTGATTGATTTTTATTTCTAAAAAAATTGTCCAACTTTTAAATTAATTGTCCACCTAATTAAATAATTGTCCAGCTGTTTTTTGTTTTTTAATTTTTTTTTAATTGTCCACGAATGATACAAGACCCCTTTTTAATCTTATCTTTCTGGGTTAAAAGGAGTTTATTGACCGCTGTATGAGACTCTTTTTTGAGAAATCTCATTACAGTATACTTATCCTAACCCCTCGAGTCTTATAATTTTTTTGATAGCTAGATATAGAGTCTTTTCTAATCTCTCTAGAAATGTAATTTTCATCCCTAAGAGTCAGCTTCCGAGGTCTACCAGAACGGCTTCGATCAGACACAGTACAAGTCTCTTCATATCGTTTTTTAGTTGAAGAGACACATTTTGGTTATACACATAACATATTGGCTTTCTCATTTTGCTTTTTATCTCCACTTTTTAGCAGACCCATGATCTGCAGGCACACAGCCCTAGAAGACACCCAGGCAGACACAAAGAGGTGGTTTTCCTGAAATTAAAATACTATTTTAAATCAAAAATTCACTAAAACAGTTCAATGATCAGTTAACATTTTCAATTTAATTTACAAGTGTTTTATTCATCGATGAAATACTAAAAATTTATTTGTTAAATATAAAATTTTATTCATGATCTATTTATAATAAAAATTATACAAAAATTAATTTCATTTATTTTAGTTTTTAATTTTATTCTAAAAAGAGACAAAATCATTCATAAGCTAATAAACTTGATCCATTAGTTAGCTTAATGACATGGTCAACTTTACGGCTTGTTGGCTTTATATAACCCATAAACTGTAATTCTGTAATTGTCCTGAAAAACAACGCTCTAAAAATAAAATAAATAAATAGATCTATTTTTTGAAAATTTATTAATTATAATAAAACGTACATTAGTTGTTTTTTTCTACTTTCTTTTAACTCATCAAGTCCTGAATTTTCCAATCTATCCACAAACGCCTGCAACCAATCATGTAAATTGATCATGTGTCCGCACTCGAGATATAACTTATAGACAATATTTAGTGGCAAAATTGCCGAGTCAAGGTCTATTTTGGTCACAGGGCTTGTACCAGTACTTTTCCTGGAATTTTTCATCTTTTTCCTTGGTGACTCAGATACATTTTCTGGTAAAATACCACCTGATTTGAGATAACCAAAAGAGTTAAGCAAGCACTCATGCATATTCAAACGCTGTACGTCAAATAGTCTTTTTTTCATTCGGTCATAATCAGAATAGCAAAAATAACCACTAAATGGTAAATCAGTCGAATAATCATTGTCAAAATAGATTGAAAATTGTTCGCTTAACCAATCTATCATACATTGTTTAAAATTATTTAAAATTTTGGCTGTATGAGCCTTTCTTTGTTGTTGGGTCAAATGTTTTGCCTGAACTGCGGACTTGTGCTTAGATGGCGAATTTTCAGATATGACTTTTAAGGTTCTGGCTGAAGATCTTCTACTTACAAGCGATTTGGGCGACTCATCAGCCATGAACTCAAGTTGATTTACCTTGGAATCTATGTCATATATGTCACTGGTCTGTGAAGATGCCAATACTTCATCTTCTTCGTTAAAACTAGTGTCACAATTTTGGATGGTAAACTTTTGCTTCATTTTTTCCAAAAGTTCATAAAAGTCGTGCAGCTCGTTCAAAAACTCGGTGTCAAAACTGCTCTCATTGTTAAAGCATTTGGTCCTAATGAGTTTTATAAATGAGCTCACTATATCATTTACTGTGTTTAGAGAAGATAGTTGGAGAAGTTTTTTCAGGTCCATAAACTGTTCAGAGTCGCAGAACTTTTTGGCTTTGTTTTTGGTACAACTAAAATTGCTCATCTTGACATATAATTCAATAAAACTCCGGTTGCTGTACAACGAGTTCTCGTCCTGGTCAGTGGGAAAATTCTTCACTATTTCGTAAAGCATGTGGCACATCAAGACAAATTGGTTATTGAAATGTTGCCACTTTTTTTGAATCTGCTGGACACAGATACTCACTGAATTTTCATTTAAATCGCTACAAATAGATCTGATCAAGGCTTTATTTAAATCATTTTGGTTCAATTTTTGCATGAGAGCTTCGAATGTGTTAATGCTTTCGAGTTCATTGGTGACAAATAAAGCGTTTAGGTCATTTGTTTGGATGTGGTCAAAGAAACAAAACTGAAAAACTTTTTTGATAAAATTTTTATTTTCTAGATGAAAAATGTTACCTTTAAAGCGTGGATAAAACTTGATATGGAATAATTGTAGTCATGGTATATATCCATTAAGTATTTGAAAATGTCGCCGGATATTTTAAACAGCATTGAGTCCTCAATGAACAACTAGTAATAAAAGTTTAACAACTTAAATAATAATTATATCCTAATTTGTGATTTGTTGTGGTCAAATTCCTAAAAAAGGCGCTTGAACCATATCAATTCTTGATATTTTTTTAGTTTAAATGTAGAAAAATTACTAATTTATCTCTCACGATAATTTTTAAAAAACTTATCAAGGTTTATGAATTCATTTAATAAATGTAAACTAAATTATTAACTAAAACAATCATTTTACTTTATTAAAAAAACAGCATGTCTTTAGATTTTAATTATCTATAACTATGAAATGTTGATCTGTTTAGAGTTAATTGTTAATTATCAGAATCCCTTACTATTTTTTAACACTAGAAGACCCGACGGGTTTTTTAGACCCATTTTTTTAAATTTCAAATCTCAATATCTTTTGAATGCAGAAACAGAATTTAATATTCAGTATTTTATTTTATAGATTTATGGAGACTTTATTGAATATAAAAAAAAAATGTTGCTATTCTATGATAATTTTTTTAAAAATTAGTTTTTAAATTATTGTCATTTTTTGGTCGGGCTTTCTAGTGTTAAATTAAATCAAAGAAATTTTAAGAACTTTATTTCTAAATTTATTTTGGTTACCAAAACTATTATAATTGTATTTGAAATGGTCTATTGCCAAAGTTTATAATCCTATTTCAAAAAAAACATACCCAAAAATTTTACTAAATGATATTTTTCAACTATTTTTAAATTCTAAAACTAAATGAAGAGACATAACATGCTAAACCATTACCAAATATTATACATAATTGTGCATTTGTAATTCCTTATATAAAAATTAAATTAAACCCCTACAATAGAACTTTTGGTGTAAATGATGATCCTACATGATGTAAGATTAAAAACTATTGTTTAATAAATTTGATCTTAAACTTAATTTTACCAATTGTTTTATAATCACCATTGGAATTTTTTAATCAAATGATAAATATCTAAGGTTTCTTAAACATATCTTATTTAAATTATCAAGATTCAATCTAAATATTATTAATACTTAAATGTTAAAGAATACTCTTTGGCAAGCAAATGGTAATAAAATAAAATTTGTATCGTTTTTCTATGCAACTAAAGATAAATTAGACTGGCCAAGTTTAAAAAGCAAAAATTTAATTAAATACTTTTTCAATAAATCTATCGACGTATTGATCTGGAGACATCAGATAGAGCTTTTTAATACAAAGTTTTGAGATAACACTGCTACTTAGCTGTTCTTGGATAATGTTTGTTTGAGAAGCGAGCTCTATAATGAAGTAGATTGGCAAACTCTCCATATGACAGCTTGGAAACAAAAAAAATCAAATAAGAAAAAAAAACTCCATTTGATTGTACCTTATCAATGACACAAAACATTCAATTGTTTCTTTAGGTATAAGTTCGAATTGTTTGAAAAAAAATATCACTGAACCAGTGCGAATATCATTCTTTAGCAAAATATTAACCATTTATGTCAAAAAACCAAAAATTTAATTTAGTTACTCTATTCTCTGAATTAATGTAATCAAAAAGATATCTGAATGTGAAAAGATTTCTTTTGATTAATTTTTCCTCCGAGTCTACAATGGCTTCCCATTGAGAAAAAATGGAATTTACCAAAGTTTTGATATTTGCCGAGTTTTTTTCATTTATAAAAAATATATTCCGAGTAAAATTATCTTCCAATTTAACTCTGAGATTTTGGCACAGATAAGCATAGTCTTGGGTATTGATGCCAGTAAACAAAGCAATAGTTGGTATCACATTGCAGACCGGGTTGAAAATTATCTCTTCAGATGAACCCGTACACACTGCCCTCTTGAAAGCATAATAGTCAAAATACTGAATTACATTGTCGTAAGTTGACTCGAACAAATCCTGGTGAATTTCCTATAAATAAAATATGAAACCATCATTTACCACTAATTACCAATTGAAAAATAATTTAACTTGTTTATTTTTTTTAATTTTTTCCTCAAAAATATTGAATACATCACTAAGAATGTCAGAATTTTCTTTGATTGTGGTCGAATTGACCACCGATTGTCTTTTATTCTTTTTTGTAGATTGTGAAACAGACTTGCGGCGCGAATTACGTGGTGTCTTTGGAGTAGCAGGAGTCTGAGCGACCAAACTACTTGGTTTATGTATTCTGATGTATTCCTTGGTGCAAAATTAATTATCTGATCTTAGACCAATTTTTCTTTTTCCAATACTTACTTCGCTCATTTTAAATTTTAAACTTTTAATTTTTTTCAATGCGTGTCTTTAATATTGGCTTATAGATACACAATTAATTGTCTTGTAACTAGTTTGTTAAATTTTACGGTAAGAGTACAAATACAGAGAGCAAAAAAAAGATAAATTTTTTAATTATTTTTATTGATAAAAAAATTATTAGTCTGAGTCTAAACAACATCTTGGATTCTCGTATGTATCTCTTTCTTTTCTTATCATCTCGTCTAATTGCTAAAAAAATACCCTTTTATATCGGCTTGAATTAAATACCTCTTACCTTTGAAACTTCAATGGCATTTGGTCTTTCATTCACTGGCTTGATTAATCTGGAAAAAAAATTAAAATTAAATTAATTTAAAAAAAAACTTACGAATAAAATAAATTTCTGATTCTTTTCCGACAATTGATCTCAGGTCTGGGAAATTGACAATTGGAAATAATAAATCTTAAATCTTTATTATCAAATAAATGTTCCAGCTCAAACATTTCATATATGACACAGCCCACTGACCTTTTTTTTTAATTAACTGTAAACAATTAAAAATTTAAATTCCAATTAATTTACCAAACATCACAGCGATTATCAGGTCTTAAGCTAATTAAAATTTCAGGACTAAAATAGCATGGCACCTGATCTCTATTTTTATCCTCGATTTGGTTTATCTCATCCTGCAGGACATAATCAACAGCGAAATTTCCAAGTTTTAATTTTTCATTACGTAAATATATATTTCTTGAATAAAAAAATTAATTTGAAAATTTAAGCTAATTAATAAGAACAAACTTTGGCCTTATGTCTCTGTGTATTATCCTATTTTCATGTAAAAAGCACACTCCATTGATTAGATAAAAGATAAAGTCAAACACTTTATCTTCGGAAAAGCTTCTGTGCTCATTTTTAAGCTTTCTGATGAGATCGGCAAGGGTTCCTTCCTATTAAAGATAATTCTTAATCGAAAAATTATTTTATTTCCTTTTAAACTTGCTTCGAAAAATTCACCACTATAACAAACTTTGTGACTTAGATCAAAATACTCATCGATTAAAGCTATAAATGGACTTTTTAATTCTTTTATTCTTTTATGAACTTCCCTGAGATAATTTATATCTTTTTTAACTTCAATGTTATTATTATATTTTATAATTCTTAGCAAACGACTTTGAAAATTAATAAAAATTAGAAAAAAAAATTTTAAATAATAATTTTTTATATCACAAGAACCATTTTAATTCTATTGATATTTTTATTCAATAGATTAAGAACTTAGCAGAGAATTATTAAGACTTCTCTATACTTCATTTGTGAAACCTCATCTGTTGTATGCAGCGGAAACCCATAGTCCCAATTTGGTAAATATAGGCATTAAAATTCTTGAAAAAGTACATAGAAGACCGACAAGATTGATTTATTCTACTAGAACCAAGAACTATGATATCAATTTCGCTTGTAGTGTAAAAAACCTAAGAAGACCGCATGACAATAGACTGATTTAATTGCTGAGGCTCACTAAGATATAATTTCTTAAGAAATCGCTGAGTAAAATTATGGAAAAGTTTATCATTTAGTGCTATTAATGCCAATTAAGTCTTTGGAATTGAGAAAACCAAAGTTTGTCAAAGCCTAAAAGTCAATAAGGCTAAACGCTTTTGAGCGTTAGTGTATCTTTACTATTACTACTACTGATAGAAATAAAGTGTTAAATTTTAAATCAATTTTCAATTATTCTATCGAATTTTTTAAAATTTTACAATGTTTTTTTAATAATGAAGTTAGCATAAAAAATTGAATTCTTTTAATTTTCAATAAAGGTCCTAATTGATTTAAAATTTGATACTTTGATTCCATCAATAAATATAATAAATTAATTAAAAATGATAAAAAGGTAAAAAATTGTTCTCATGATCAAAAAATTTCCTCATTTGATAAACAAATACCGTTTTTTATTTTTTGTAATTGTTAGATAATCCATAAAATGCTCACTGTTCTGAATAACCTGCTTGACTTTATATTCATTTATTTTACCTTTAAAAGTTTTATTTTTTTCTTTAAATTTTTCTGATCTAAAATTTAAATTAATTAAAATATTATTAATTATTGATGTAATGCAGCTTGATTAGTTACATATCAAGCTCTAGGTCCGATTTTGAGCAATTGTTTTCCTCGTCACTGTCACTCAAATGCTCATCTTGGTCCCTGTTTTCGAACCATTTCTCAAACCGGTCGTCGAAAGCTTTGAGCAAGTAATCGCGGAAGTTCAGAGAGTCCGATATTTCCTCACTTTTTTTTCTTACCTGTAGGAAATTCAACTTATTAAAAGTCAATTTATTAGAATGGAATTACTATCTTATCCCTGCTGAAATAATCGCTGGCTATTTTAATCAACCTCTCCGGCCTTGAGCGGCTAGTTGGTGACAATTTGGTCATTCTTGATTTAGAATTTAAAAATTAGGATAAAAACAGTATTTTCAAGCTTTAAGCTTCACTTTTTAAACAGGTTATTTAATGACTTAGAGTAATTGGCGGGCAAGTTTGGACTTTTCCAATCATCAAAATTTTGGTTCAACAAACAAAAGTGCTTCCATTCACAAGTACAAATTTCATATATAATCCATCCAATGCACCTAAAAGACAAGTTTATTGGATCAAGTTGTGCTATTCTGGTCAAATATACCAAACATGGTATTTAAAGTTTATTTTTCCACGCTTGACAACCTCTGGACAATTGAACATGCCGTAATTTTCGCTCAGGTTTATTTCGACAATTGAGTTGTCGTCAGAAACTAACTGAGCGTATTCGAGACCGTCAATTTTAAGTTGACCATTGTGAACAAAAATTGTGCTTTGGAAGAAAATAATTAAAAATTATTAAAAGATAAATTATCAACCATTTGTGTACTAGGTGCTTAATTTTCTGTGAATAATTCTATTTCGATTGAGAAACTCAATCGCTCTTAATAGCTGTAGGATCCAATTTTTTATCTGTTCATCATTGTCTTGTTTTTTAAAGCGATTATCTATCAAAAACTTATTCAAATCACCTTCCTAATAAATTTTTAAAAAGTTAAAATATAACAGTAATTTAATTGTTGAATACTCTGCAGTATTCCATCAAAATAAAGCTAAACTCATCAATAATTGTACAATTTTCGTAAAAAAGAAAATTATTCTTAAAATTATTAATTGGATTTTTAAAAAGAATCTCATTAATCTTATATGCATCTTCGGCAGTCTTGTTTTTTGTGATAAACCGGCTTAAAACATATCTTAAATTAATTAAGAGTGAACAGTTTGGAAAATAGTAGAATAGGTGTTACGTTTTGCCAGTTTCGTCACAAAGTAACCACGATTTTGGTCCAATTTGCTTCAAATTGCTGAATTTTCCATTCAGAAACTTGTTAAGAGATGACGTCATGTCTAAAATTGAAGTGATTTTTAAATTTCAAGAAATACGAAATTATGGAAAAAAGCTGAAACAGCAAAATAGAGTGTAACCAAGTTACGTGAACAACATGAGAATATTTGGATTTAACATTTTATAAATTAAAAATTTAAAAATCGATTACTAAATCTGGTCCAGACGGATTAAGAAAATGAAGGGTCTGTGGCGCAATGGATAACGCGTCTGACTACGAATCAGGAGATTGCAGGTTCGACTCCTGCCAGACTCGAAGTTTTTGCCAATCTTGTACCAAAAATAAGTCTGGAATAATAATAATAATTTTTTTTGTTATTTTTTATTTTATTTAAAAGAACAAAATTAATACTTTTGTATGCAAGAAATTTATGAGAGTGTGGGAAATTGGCACTATCCTTCTATTGTGTTTTTAAATTAATGACTAATATAATAAATTTTTTTAATTCAAATATTATTTTTTTTATATTATGTGTTGAAATAATTCTAAATATGATAAGGATTATAAGGGTCTGTGGCGCAATGGATAACGCGTCTGACTACGAATCAGGAGATTGCAGGTTCGACTCCTGCCAGACTCGAAGTTTTTTGTTAGATTTTTAAAATTTCAAAGCCCGTGTGTAGAGGAAAAAGAAGATCTTTCCAATGTCTGTGCACAACTGGAAGCATGTTTTAATCCCATCAAAAGGTAGCACTTGTTTTAACTGGGTGATAATTGTGTTGTCGAAGATCAGCCGGATGTAGTTACCACAAAAAGAGAAGGGTGACCTCTATTTCATGTTATATTGTATGGACCAAAATATAGTTTAGAATTTAGCAATTGATCTTAATTAATTTTTTCCCATTTTTTCTTATAAGATAATCCATTCATTTTTAAATCATAAATAAATAAAATATTTGAAATTAAAAAAATAAAAATATTTTAACTTTTTAACATAAAAAAAAACTTCGAGTCTGGCAGGACTCGAACCTGCAATCTCCTGATTCGTAGTCAGACGCGTTATCCATTGCGCCACAGACCCTTCATTTTCTTGCATTCCAATTAATCCAATTTGGTATTAATTTTTTTCTAGTTATACTAAATTATAATTGAGAAAGTATAGAATAATATTTTTTATAAAGTAACGAAAAAAAAATTTTAAAAGTTTATTTTTTAATTTTTTATTCACTAAACTTTAAAAATTATTGTTATCATGTCTCGTAGTGATTTATATCATTTCAATCACTACAGTATTTGCTCCGTCGTATCCGGAAGTGAAACTTCTTGCTTTGAGACCGTATTCGGAGGCACTTAATTCTCCTAAACAGATTTAGGATGGACTTCTTGGTATTTAATACACTCACTGCCTTCTTAAGTTTTGCCATCAGCACTTAAAGGACAAAGGATAAAGGACTTGAGCTTATCCTTATCCTTATGTGCTATTAGCAGGTCATCTAAATGTCCAAAAGTGTATTTAGCATTTGAAGAACCTGAGAACGCAAATCAGCATCATTTGCTGAATGAAGGAGGTTGAAAATAATTAAATTTCTGTTTGGGTCACTTTTCTTAATTTTAGACTGTAAACTCTTTGACCTAGCTAATCCTTCCGATGGCCATATTCTTAGACCCAATCTCAATTTATTATATAATGATTTAGGCATCGGGAATACCATATTATACTTGGGGATATCTGTGAGAAGATAAAAGTATGTGTCCACCTCTATAGTGCACGGCAAGGAGAGTTTTTACTTTTTATAATAAAAATAAAAAGTTGATTATTATTATACTTTTTTTAAGTAGTAGTAGCAGTTCTTGCTGCGACACCTAACATGTAGAACATCTGTGCTCCGCCATTAGGCAGTGTGAAGCTGTAGCAGCCAATTCCATTAAATCAGTCTAGAGCAAACCTGTGATTGACTTTTATTTTACCACATTTTTGCATAACCTGTTCCAAAAAAGACGTGTGAAGCGCTCACTGCAGCTTCAAAATCATCTTCAAAATTTCGCTTAGGATTCTGATGCTTTTACCTCTTATTGCTGAACCTTTGATTCCTGATCTATTTACCAAATCTTTGACCAAGTTAACATTTTCTAATCAATTCAGTAATTTGTACATTTCAATCAAATCTCCTCTCACTCATCTTTGACTTAACCTCTTCAATCCCACTAGCCAGCCTCAATTAAAACGAGATACTTCTTAGGGACACAGTGATCTTTGTTGCTAATATTCCAAGAGCTCTACTCGCTTTCGCGCTTTTAACTTTTAGGGTCTACTTTTTATCTGATGAGACCATCACCCCAAATCTCTCTCGCACACTGCAGAGTTTGAAGAACCACATTTGGTCTTTAAACTCTGACTTTAAAACATATCTATGCTATACATTTAGTCTGCTATCTAAATGAATCACTTTGCACTTTTCAGCTCATAGTCCCATACGCCACACATCTATCCATTTTTATACTGAATCTAGATCTTTCTGCAGAATCGCTTTACCATAGATTTTATTTACTACACCGAGAATTTTCAAATCATCCGCATCCAATACCATTCAATTAAAAATGTTTCTTTCTTAAATATAGGATTATTTATTAAATTTAATTACTTTCACTTAGAAATATAATAACGTAATAATTTAGAAGAAATTAAAATCAATAATTATTAAGTCCTTTTTGAGGTGACAATTTAAATTATCTATTAAATTTCATATTTTGTTCATTGCTGATTCACTATTAAATGACTAATTTTTTTTTAAAATGATATCATGTGGAAGCTGATAGATTGACTCATTTTTGAATGAATATATTTGATTTATTTCTTGTTTCAAATCTATTATAGTGTTTATTTTCAATTTTTTTTTCAATTTTAAATTATATAAGTCTTAATTCTCGATTTATAGTAGATGAAAATTTAAAAAAAAAAAATATTTTTTTCTTTTATTCATTGATATATTCTTAATTTTTGTTCATAGATAGACTAAGACAACTGCGGAGATCGCTGTCGGATTAGAAAATAAAAAATATAGGTCAATAGATATTCGATTACATAAAAATGCATCATAAGTCTTTTTCCTTTATTGATAAATAATCATTTAAGATAATTGAAGTATATGTAAATTGTTAATAGATAGTACAAAATTGAATAGCTAGTAGAAAAACAAAAACCAAATGAATATCTTTTTGGTGTACACTAACCAGCTTAGTTATTTTTAAGAAATAGATATCAATTAATTGTTCTATTCTAATCAATTGAACTGCGATTTGGAAAATATCTTTCATGCAAAATTAAATTATTTTTATATCCAGTATTTTGTAAAATTTAAATAAGCTGACTAATTATTTTATTCTTAATTTGCCAGCATTCCATGCCCAAAAATAAAGCTTTAAATTAATCATGGCTCGAATATTGATTGATTTTTATCATTGGATTTTTTTTCAGCAAGCTAGACACTCTAGATATTTATAAATTTAACTGTTTTCAAATATGCCTGGTTCTGAATTGACTAAAAGATTCTCAAGCCAAATTTAAATATGTATTCATAGAATTTTAAATATACAGAATAATTTCTAAAATAAACCTTTAAATTTATCTTAGTTTGGCACTTAAGTTGAAGGTATTATCATGGCTCATGACAAAAATAATATCTTTTAATATTGTTTTATATAAAATCAATAAAGTATTAAATGGTAGTGGACATTATCAGAGAAACTTAATCAAAATTCTTAATTTTGTCATTTTTATATAAATTCGTGTAAAGTTTATTTATTTATTGGATATTTTATAAAAATTAACTCATGTTTTGTCAATTTGGTTTAATTGGTAAAACTTGGTATTTATGAATTGTTCAAGTTTTTTCTGTAAGATTTTGAGACAACAACAAAAAAGACCTAGCAGAAAATTGAAAAAATTTTTTTGTATTTCTATATAATAAATTATGTAATAAAATTGAAAATGTTAAATAAATATGTTAAGGGTATATAGTTTTATGTTGATTAAATTATTAAATATATTTATATATTTTTTAAAGGATATTAATTTTTTTTCAAATCAGATTATAATTCAAGTCAATTTGATCAAAAAACAATTCAGTCTATTTTTTATGTAAGAGATATTATACCTTTTTTCGTCATTTAAATTACCTCATTTATTTTTAATTTATACTGTGATTTTTTTGAGAAAAATTTAATTCACATTTTGATATTTTTTTAACTTAATGAAATTTTATTTCTCAAAGGAACTAGCTAATTATATTAATGAATAAATATTCCTGGTATAAGCTAGCCTTTTTAATAGTTTGGCTATTCCTAATTAGTTAATGTCAATAATTACTTTTCTAGGCAAGATTGTTATTTTAAGTCTTAAATGCACATACTTTTTGAGCTATGCAAACACTGGTAAAATATTTGTTTATTTTATCGAGTTTTTTCTAATTCAAAATAAAACCAAAAACGATTGGCAATTATTTAGACTTAATTGAAATCATAAATAAAAAAAATCGTCATAAAATCTTGTAAAAATAAATTAAAAATAAATTCAATATTTTATGCTAGTGTATATTTAGATAAAAAGCTTAAAACTTTTAGAAGTACTTGGGCCGGGTATTTATCACTATTAGCAAGTCAAATAGAGTCTGACAAATAAACTTGGTAAAATAAATTGCCGTTCGAGTTCAATCAGACTATCAGTACATCTTTATAGTTTAAAAGGTCTTTAAATATAAGTTTCTCTCTCTGGTCAATATTTTTAATTAGTTAATCAGAGTTTGGTAAATATGCTTGGTAAAATCTTTCATAAGCAATATGACTTTTTGAACTAATACTTTCAACGCTAAATTAACACAGACATAGGATATATTTTTTTAATTATTTATTTTGTCAATATAAAAAATATACAGTATCTAATAACATTTTTGCTATTTTATTACAGTAATTTAGTTTAAATAATAAATTATGTAATTGATAACTATGCCCAAAAATTAGAAACTAAAAACCAAACTAACTACATCAGCTCACTCACTGAAACATCTTTTCTAAGATAATTATTAACTCTAATTTTTATCTAAAATTGCAGAATTTTGGAATATTTTGCTAAAAAAATAGATACATATTCTAACAGATCTAAATAATTAATTTAAGATTTGTATTCTAAAAGAATTATTAAAATGCTTTTTATTCGTTGAATGAAGCAATATTTTAAAATTGTTTCCGCAATAAGCGATTATAAAAATCCAATTTGCATTTTAGTAAATTATTCTCTTTTTTTATGTTAACCAGGCCTCTTGATAAAAACAAAAATCATAAGCTCTAAAATTATCTTAATAGCTCCTAAACACTTGGTCAGTAATCTAGTTAGCTCATTTATTATTTTAAGTCTTAAATACATTTCAAATATGATTCAACTATCTCAGTTAATGATTAAAATTTGGAAAAAAATTACAATAGATTAATTTAATTTAATCTTAGAACTATATATCTTTGTCTATCTATCAAAGTAAAAATTTTTATTTTCCAAAATAAGCTGTGATTTTAGTTAAATAATGAGAACTAATAAGCGATCTTGATAGACCATTTTTAAGATTAGTCGAATATTTAGCTAAATCCCAATATACTGTATTTTCGATTCGCTTCAATCCGCTCTCTCTCTTTAAATCTATAATAAATTTTTTTTATAATAAAATTATAATAAACTAAAACAAAAAAATATATATTATTTTTTTATTTAATGGCTTCTGATTTTTTTAATTAAAAAGAAAATAACAAAACAAAAATTGTATACATTTTAATCAGCAATCTGCTTGAGTCAGGGCTTAATACCAAGGTGTCATGCTTAGCTTTAAATGGAAAATATAAATTTAACCAATTCTACGGTTCAAAAACGCAAGTCCAATGCGAAGTTGTTGGAGCCAAATCTTTCACTAAACAACACTCGCCATTCTCGACTAGAGCGCCAAGTCTCCACCAATTCTGACTCATGTTTGCCAAACGTAAGCTCGGGTTACAGCTCAAACGATTTGGAGTCGTTTACAGGCGAAGAACAACTTTATCGTGTACTCTACGACTACAAAGCTAACCACTACGATGAGCTAAGTCTTGTCAAGAATTCCATAATCAAACTCTTATCCAAGGATGTTAAAATATCAGGCGATGAAGGTTGGTGGACTGGCATAAACTTGACCGACTCAGTGCGAGGAATTTTCCCTTCCAATTATGTTGAACCCTATAAACCTAATGAAACAAAGACCGATAGGAGTCAACTTCCACCCCAAGTGGGATATTCGGACCTGGAGATCCAGGAATGCATTGGTGCAGGCGGATTTGGCAAAGTTTACAAAGGCTACTGGCTTCAAAAAAACAATCATAAAGAACTAGTTGCTATCAAAGAAGCCAGAGTTGAAGTGGGCACTGAAGATCTCTTAAAAAACATTAGACAAAGTGTGCTCAATGAAGCAAAACTATTTTGGGTGCTCAGACATCCAAACATCATCCAGCTAAAGGGAATTTGCTTGAACGAACCACATTTTTGTCTCATAATGGAATATGGTAAAGGTGGCTCACTTGGCCGTCTTTTAAGTGTGCGAAAAATCGGATTTCCGCCCAATATCCTGATCCGTTGGGCACTTCAGGTTTCTCAGGGAATGTATTACTTACATGAGCAAGCTTTGCCAAACAAAATTCCAATTATACACAGGGACTTGAAATCAAGCAACATTCTGCTCAGTGAAGACGCACTAAGTGGCGAACACAAACTCAAAGACATAGTTCTCAAGCTGACCGATTTTGGTTTGGCAAGAGAACTCGAAAAAACCACCAACGAAATGAACCAAGCTGGCACGTATTCGCACATGCCGCCTGAAGTAATCAAATCGTCCAAATACTCAAAAGCCAGTGATGTGTGGAGCTTTGGTGTGCTTCTTTGGGAATTGTTGACTGGCGAAGTGCCCTACAAAGACATTGATCCATTGGCAATTGCCTACGGAGTCGCTGTTAACAAGCTAACACTGCCCATACCAAGTTCATGTCCGAAAATTTTTTCCGATCTGATACAAGGATGCTGGCACACCGATCCGCACAAGCGACTCTCTTTTGAGCAGATTATCTCCTGGCTGACTGATATATCCAATTCGGCATTTGCTACCACATCTAGTGAGCTATTTTGGACCATGCAACAAGATTGGAAATCAGAAATACAAGAAATGTTTGACGAGATTAAGGAAAGAGAAAATGAGCTACGTACCAGAGAAGAAGAGCTGGAGAGAATTTCGATTAGGCAACAGGCGTATGAGAACATGCTCATACAGCGCGAAAGAGAACTCGAGGAAAGAGAAAAAGATTTGGCTGTACGTGAATTGACAGTTGCTTTACAACAATTCAATCCAGTACCACCTGAGCCCAAAAAAAGGCGCAAAACAAAGCTATTGAGTAATTTTCTTCGCTCTTCAACCAATTCCAGCACAAATACATCTAATACCCAATTGACAAAATCATTTGACATTAGTTCACCAAGCGATTTCCAACATTGTCTTAGTGTTCAGCCTGAATTGTTAATTAATAGCTCAAATACCAATTTAAACTATTCTAGCTCAAATTTGAGACCATCTTCGTCCTCAACACCCACCGAGGACCATTTTATTCCATTAAGCACTACATCTAATTCTAGTCAATTTGTCCTATCACCAATAAGTGGTAATTCATCGCCCAATTTGAGACTTAAAATAATGCTACCTAATGAAAATGGTGAAAAAAAGTCCATTGTGCACCAGAAGACTTTGTCGCCGAACAGGTCACGAGAGCGATTTTACTCTAGCGCCAAATCTTCAAGCATTGACATTGCTCTTAATAGCTTCAAGGTCAAAAGTGAAAAAAACAAAAGTCATGCTAGTCGAGCCAAAAATAGTGTGCTTGAGCCGACTCGCTCGACCAGCAGTGATTTTCAATCATCGACTAAGAAAATAAGCAAAATTTTGTACGAAATTGGTAGTATTTTGAGTTTTGTTGGTCTTGGCAAAGATTATAGACTCCAGAATAGGCGAGCTCAAGAAAAAAAGTCCGATAGATTAAATCCAAAAAGCAGCCCGACTCAATCGCATTCCTTGACCAGATTTCACAAAACCTATCCATACAGATTCAAGTCATTGACCAATCAACTGGGCCAAGATCAAGCAAACTGTCAACAAGCTGCCAAAAAAACTGCTAATGTACTAGCTGCACCATCGACAGAGACGTCTTTTACCAATTTGAGTTCAAGTTCTAGCAATTTGCTTTCGCCCAAATCGGCTATTCTCTCCAGTCCAAGATTAAACACCCAAGAAATACTCAAAAAATACTCCAAGAGTATTGACTGTCCAAAATGCTTGGAAAGTAAGGATAGTGAAAGTAAAGTAAAGTTGCAAAAGTCGGTCAATTGTTCACCATTGGTACCAAGACGCACTGATTATGAACCAGTTGCTCGAGTAACAATACAAAGACAGCAAAGAGTTGAGGAATCACCACCTAAATTAAATAATTATCTGTCCGTACAAGTTCCTGACGGTCGTTTGACAAGACCGTTGACATTGGATTTGAAAAAATCTTATCTTACTGAGCCAGGCACTCTGTCAACAACCAGTACCAATGAGGATGATTATTTGAATTTTGAAGTTAAGAACAGATTGGAAACAAATCCTATTTCGGTGCCAAAATTGCTACCAATGAGAGACTCATTGTCTTTGTCAGTTTCTTCAGTGCTTTCCTCGTCTCAACCTTCATCGGTGTCGCCAGTCGCTTCACCTAGACTAAACAGAAAGCAGTCCCATTTATTGAAACAGATAACTAGTCATAAAACGATTGATGAGACTGATTTGAATCAAAAATAAAGCATTTATATTCGAATTCTCATTTGATCTTGAAAGTGTAAATTTTTATAAGATAAAGTCATTTGTGTTAATTAAATTTTTTAAACTTATGTTGTTAATACGAAAGATATTTTTTCGGAATAAAGTATTTTTTAGTTTTGAATTTTGAAGTTGAATTTAAAAAATGATTAATTTGTTTTTTTTATTTTATTAAAATTAGCTAATTTTTGTTAATAAAATATCAAAACTGACTGTAATCAAATACTAATAATATAAATTTAATGAAACTTAAAACTATATCACTTTATGAAAAGAAATATCTAGGGTAGATATCAATTTAAAAATTTTATTTTTCATCCCAAAGCAAATGGGTCTTGTCGACTATGTGATCTTTGTCATCTTGCTGGGTTTGTGATCTCTGCTATTGAACAAAATGAGCGATCACATTTTTGGTGAACTTAAAAAAATCCTAAAAAAAATTTCTGTGATCAATGCTTTATTTTTGTGATCAACTAAATAATAAATCATACTAAATCAATTAAGAAAAAAATAATAAATTAAAATAAATGATTTTTAGCCTTATGCAATTTAAGTTATCTTTCATTTTTCATTAAGGAACCACACAAAGGACAAGGTACACCATTTAAGTGCTTGCTTAATGCTCTTTTCACTTCATTTTGTGCCAATTCATAACATGAAGGACTCGACAGAGCCAAAGTTTTATACTGATCTGACCTTAACTTTACTGAATTTATTGTAATTTTGATAAAGAAGATCTTAAAACATCAATATTTGGATCATTATCAGAATCAAGCTTTAATTATATTATTTTTTTTTAAAATTATATCAATTATGTTTTGAAATTTTTATTGCGTGATCATTGAAAAATACTTGTGATCCTTGGATAATGTGATCAAAAAATATAAAATCTGCATCCAAGCAGACAACCAAGCAAGATCAATATGTTAAAAGATTTATGAAGAAATATCATCTATTATTATCATGAATATTAATCAAACAAGCGATGTTGATGCTACGAATGTAGATAATCTCAAAAAGAGGCTTAACGATTGAATTAAGATTCAATAGGACTATAATAGCAGATTATTCTACTAATATTGATAAATATTAGTTATTTTGGATTTTTATGTGAAATTGATATACTTCCTTAAGAAATGTACTTTAAAATGTACTTGAATCAATAGCAATAAAATTATCAATATCTGAAAAATTTCTTGAATTTTTTTATTTATTATCAAGAGATTAGTGTGTTAATTTTTTTTCTGATTTAAAAACCAGAATTTAATTTTCAATAAATTAAATATTTAAATTGCTAAAAATACTATTATAATTTTTTATTGATCTTTTGATAAAAAATTTAATTATTCACAATTTAAAATGATAATAATAAACAATTAAGAGCATTTTTCGAAATTTCACTTAATCAATTAGATTGAAAATAGACTTAAAATTTTGATTAATAATAATATATTTTGGTTGTATTTTTTCAAAAATGACCAAATGAATATGCTGTCAAGATTATCTAGTTTATTCAAATTTATTTATTAAACTACAAAAATAAACGAACTAGCTCTTTAAATCGATATAATTAAGCTAAAATTGTATCATAAACAAAATGAAACTAAAGTTTGGTAATTGGCTTATTCCAACACACATTTAAATGAAGGCTTTTCAAATGGTTAACTTCACAGTAATTAGACGTAAATGCACAAAATGATATGCATTGTTTCCTAATACATGCAATTTAAAATACAAAACTATCAAATCATCACTATATCTTGGTTTTAAAATTTTATTAATTAATTTGACTTTATTTCAAAACAAATTTCATGTCATAAATCCAATTCCATCACATTCGATTATGCTTGAACCAGAATCTAAACAAGAGATATTAAACTTTAAACCAGTGAGTAATTCTGTAAAATATATGGCAGTCTTGGTATGCAAAGTTAAAGGGCCAGTTTTAATTTTTGATTTGCCTTCGGCTAGAGCCATGAAAATAATCAATTGATCCTGTAAATATTGGTCTACACATGCCTCATATTCCAAGTCCTGAACAAGATTTTTAGCTGCTTCTTGTCCAACGTGCTCTGCAGAAACACCTTTTGAACCCAATGCCGAACCTGCCAAATAACATCCAGTAGTGGTTTCAGCTATTAGAAATATTCCACAGCCATTTCCTATGCTGACTCCTTCTTTTTCTTTAACAACCTCTATGTTAACTGAGATATTTGGATACAACGATTCCAAAAGACTAAATGCTGCTTCTGACATTCTCGCAGCTATTTTAATTGGCAAAACACCGGCTACAAATGCTCTTCCACTAATTTTATTTACTTTTCCAAATTCCACCAGCTCAATCGGCTTTAACTTTTTAACAGGCCTCGTTTTGACATAAACTTCTCCTCCGCCTTGAGGATAATAACCTCTTCGAAGAACTTCCAGGTCAAAATCGATGCCCATTCTATTTGCAATCGGCTTAAATATATGTTCAAAGTAATCTATCTGTGGACTATGGTCTGCATTTGTTCCTCCTCTCAGATGAAGTTGGCATTCATTGTCAGAAAATATTATACATGGCAAAGCATTTTGAATTATAAGACCAATTGATCCGGCTGTCTTTGTATCAGCCATAAATGAACCTGATTTAAGTTTACCTGGATCGAAACTGATTTCTGTTGATCTTATTTCTGCACCTGTTAATTTAGCATTGCTTATTTCTCCAAGCAATTTTATGCCAGTAAGGTGTTGTGGCTTTAGTCCACCATCTTTTCGACCAGCCCTGATTTTCTCAACTTTAATTGGCTTTTTCAAAAGAACACTCAAAGCTGTGGATATTCTTAATATTTGTCCACCACCTTCTAAATAACTACCATCTATACTTATCGAATTCATTACTTTAATATTTGAATATTTTTTTTGACAAAAATTTATTTTAATAATTTTACTTAACATAAAAATTTCACAATTTTTACTTAATCTTACTATTCAATTGTGAAATTCTCTTGTTAACATTTTTCCATTGGTAAAATAGGCTTTTTTAATTTTTATGTCTTAATTATTTGGTAAAATTTTAAAATACATTAAATTAAATAAAAGCTTTTTTTTTAATCTTAAATAATTTTTTTTTATAATTAGAAAATTATTTAAAATAATATGGCAAATAATTTGACAGAAGAGATAGAGTATTTTAGATCAAAAAATGTGGAAATTGATATTATCGATTCCAACAAAATTCGTACCGTATTCTTACAAGCCAGAAAAAGCTTAACTTTACAAGTTGTTTTACAAGAAGACTATCCGTCAACATGGCCTATATCTTTAAAATGCCAAACACTTGATTTAAATGGAATGAAGTCAACTCGGCAAGAAGCAATTCAAAATTTTCTGAAAACGCTTGATTTAGAGCTAAACCAAATAATTGATTTAAACCATGGAAAAAGTCTTTTGATTAAAATGTATAGCAGAATAGTTGAATTAATCGAAAATGATCAATTTCTTAAGGAATCTTTTTCGGTATTGGAGTCTAAGTCCAAAGACAATAAATTTCACCAAACCAATATGAGCACGCACACAGATTTGGCTTCGAAAAATAACCAACCACGAAAATCAAAACATCATCCAGATACACAAGATCAAGAGACAAAACAAAAATTTAAAGGATCTGATTTTATTTTTCAAAGAATAAAATGGGACCAAAATATTGACAAAAACCAAGTTATCATTGGATATTTGGACCGCTTTTTGGGAATAAAAGAAATAAAATTCAATGAATTTAAGGGAGTTCATGAAGACCGGGACGGTGTACCACTACATCGAGTCCGATATTTTAAAATAAATGATAAAATTATTTGGGATCGAGAAAAAAAGCTTGATCTAATCACCGGAGTAGGTGATATATCAAATTTTTTTACCAAATTGGAAACAAACAATGAAGAAAAATCAGTCGATGAGCAAAAAGACAATTTTGTTAACAGTCCGATTCTACACTTCAAATGTAATCAATGGAAAGAGCCCACTGATCCAATGGAGCCTTATAGTTTAGATAAGATCCAAATTCTAACTTATAATGTAATGTCGCGGGCAAACTTTGCCAGAAGCATAGATTCTAGAATAAGTCTGAACAAGAATTGTGGTCTAGAAAATTTGGATAGAATAGACCGACGACCCTATTTGCTTTCTTTGATTGAATCTAGAAGTCCTTGCTTTGTGTTGCTACAAGAATGTGAAGAATACGAAGAAGAAGGTCTTTTGGCTTGTGACTTTATCAGAGATAATTATTTTATTTGTTCGATGAAGAGAGAAAATAACCAACATTCCAATTGTGTTATCTTGTCAAAAGTAAAACCATCAAGTCATTTAACTTATCCATTGAGCAATAATTCAAACAAATCTGCCCAAATTTGTACATTCGAAATAAGATCAAAAAATAGCCAAAAAGTACAAAAATTAATGATCATAAACATTCACCTGTCTTCTAATAAAGTTGTTAACTCATTTCAAAAAAGAGAAATTCAGCTGAAAAATTTAAAAGCATTTATAGACAAATCGGATCCGGATTACACATTTATTGGTGGTGATTTTAACTTTGGAGACTCAAGTGTTCAAGAAATGGAACTTTTAAAATCACTTTATTTGGATAACAATTTTAAAGACATGGCACCTAATTGCCACACATTTGATCCATCAAGCAATTTTTGCTCAGCAATAACCTCTTCTCACAAAGAGCCGAGGCGAATGGACAGAATTTTGCTCCGAACCAGAGACAAAAATCTTGTTCTTGACAAATATTTTCTGGTAAACACGCAACCATTTAAAATCGAACCATCAGAGCAAATAAAACTGGATGATTACTTGAATATAAGATGGTGCTACCAAACCAATCAGGTAGATTTGACACTTAAGAAAAGTCAAATGGCTTTGAGAAATTCCGAGGCGTTTTATTTGAATGCCTCGGATCATTATGGACTAGAGTGTCAATTCAGCTTTTGGAACAATTTAGAACAAGTAAAGTTGGTGCATAAAAGCACTTTGGCTGTTGTTGTTCCAAAAAATTTGAGTGACGAGTTCATTCAGCCTATTAGGAAATTGTATGATCCACAGATATCCAGATGGCCACCACATTTGAACATTCTTTATCCATTTTATGAAAATATTGAATTTAACGATGAGGAAGAATCTTCAATTGTGGGCGATATGGCAAAAATTTTGAGCAATTATGAAACTTTTGCTTGCCACCTGACCCAAATAGACACATTCATCAAGAATAATGTGGTTTTCCTGAAACCTGATGCCAAATCAGAGAACATTTTAAATTCGATTTATTCAGACTTGAAGCATTTGTTTAAAGATGATGACCATTCTAAATGGACTAGAGCTAAATTGAGTGCTCACTTGACCATTGCTCAGCCAGATGATAAACGCAATGCTAAAAAAAATTGGGCTTTGGATACTCTGTCAGAAATAAAAAGCAATTATCAGCAATTTATTAATAAAAAACCTTTGCTAGAATTCGAGGTTGATTGTTTGTATTGGATGACAAGGACTGATTCAACTCCTTTTAAAATAAGGAGGACTTTTCCTCTGGGAAAACGATATCCATCGATTCCTAGAGGACTTAAATCAATAGATGGTGTTTTATTAAAATTTATGAGCGAGAAAAACTATTTAACAAGCGAGTCCGAATCAACTGATTTTGATTTAAAAGTGAGTCAAGTTAAAAGAAAGATAGAAAATTTATCAAAAAATTATTTAAATAAATTTGAAATTGTCACTGTTGGATCTTATCAACTTGGTATTTTATCAAACGATGTTGATTTAGGTTTAGTTTGTGTAAAAAGTGACTTTTTGAATCCAATAGATCAGCTGACACAAGCCCTAAGACAAGACTCTTATTTCAAAGTGGTTAGACCAATTAATGACGCAGTGGTTCCAATTATTGAGCTTCAGATAGACGATGACACCTTGAGCGGAATTGATATTCAAATTTTTCAAATAGATGAACAAAATTTCCCAATTAGTAATCTAATTTACGACAATTACCAATTCATGACTAGCCACAATTTGGAATACACCAAATTGTATCCTTTGAGTGGACTTTTTGAAAATGACAACTTAAAAAAATATGTCTATTATTATAAAGATTTTCAAGTAGTGCTAAATTTTGTGAAATATTGGGCAAAATGTAGGAACATTTATGGCAAAGCATTTGGTCATTTGGGTGGAATCTCATGGGCATTGATGGTGGTGGTCTTCTTGAGGCAGAAGCACGAGCAGTTTTCTCATGAATTAGAGCTTGATCAAAATAGTGAAAGATTTGGTAAAATCTTAAGAGAATTTTTTAAATTTTACTCAGAGTGGAATTGGAATCAGCCGATTACAGTCTTGGATTATCACAAAGCTAATGAATTTTTGGATAAAAATAATCAACGATCATTTGTAAACATTTTACAAACTGTTTATCCTTATCATAATACCTCAAAAATAGTCAGTGATGTTGGAAAAAAATATTTGATCAAAGAAATAAGCCGAAGTTTTGGAATACTTTCACATTCCAGTGATTATGAATTGGTCTGTAATGAGCAGCTTGATGTGCCATTTAAAAAAATCGCTTTTGAAATCGAGTTCAATCATATGAATGATATAAATCATTTGTTCACATTGATAAAGGCTAAAATACTCGGCTTGGTAACCAATTTGGAAAAGTCAGCTAAACTTGAATTTAGACCAGTGACCAAATTATTCGATTCAAATGCTCAAAATTCAAATTTTAATCATCAGAAAAAATTTTTTATCTATGTTTATGGTTCTGTTAATTATCTAGCTGATAGTGACAAAGAATTTATTATTTCACATTGCAGAAACTTTATTCAGTCAATAAAAACGCTTAGTCATGTCAATGAATTTAGAGTCTCTTATCAAATAGAGTAATATTATTTGGGCTTTTTTAAAGTATGATTAATTATTAGAATTAAAATAAACTGATATATAAAATTTTTATTTTTTTAAATTATCCAAATATTTAAACATAATATACTAGTCGAAAAAAATATAAAGCATTATATTTTTATAATAACTAAAAGTCAAATTGTTTTAAAAATTGATAAAACCAATTTTTTGTCGCAAGATACATAATTAAAGCTTTTTCAAATTTTATCAAAAACTTATAAATATTAACTCTTTTATTCATTCTTAATTTTTAAGATTATTACTTAAAAAAGATATCGATATCATAATTATTTAAAAATATGCAAAACTGCTAGTAAAGAAACTATTTTTTAGCTTATTTTATTTCTTACAATGCTCAAAGCACATTTTTTTTTCATTTTTAGTTTAATTTTTCTTATTATTTTATCAATTGTTTATATTAACTGGACTAAAATAGAATTTCAACCAGAAAAAATTATTCAATCTTATTCATTTAATGAAACTATAATAACATTAAAATCAAATGATTTTATTGTTAATGGAAAAATAACCCAATACTCTAGTATCCTTGTTTATCAGCCAAATAATAGTCAAATTAAAGTCGAAACTTTAAGTTATATCCAAAATTTTAAAGCTGATCAATTAAAATGTCTAATATTTGATACAAAAAACATATTTTTTTTCCAAGCTTCCAATATTCTATCCATTAGTTTAATGCATACAAAATATAATGTAAATTATTTGTACAGAGTTAGCTGTAAATTCGAAAACAATATCCAGAATCTGAGTGAAATATCTGTTGCGTTGGTAGACTCTGGTGATTTTGATTCCAAATTTTTTACTCGTGCTTTATTCCAGAAACCAATAATTTTCAACAAGAATTCGACAAAGAAAAAGGCCATTGTAAATTGTGTCCATACGATTCACAATTTGGATGCCACAAAAAAAACAAAGCTGATCAATTGGCTAAGCATACAGAAAAAAATTGGATATGAAAAAATATTTCTGTATTTTTTAGATAGCCCCTTGGAATATTTTGATGTTTTAGAAAAAAAATTTGGATCTTTCATTCAAATAATTGGTCATCAATTAAAAGAACATGATATTTGTAAATGGCACATGAACAGAGTGGAAATGTTCCCACTAGATTCCAAATACAAGTCATTGTTAGATTCCTGCTTGATCTCAACCAAGATAAATTTTGACATTAATGATCATTATATAAAAAATACTCATGAGCGTCTGAATTCGAATGATTGTTTGATGAAAAATAGCCATGAGTACCAACACATTAGCAACTACGATTTTGACGAATTCATTTTTCCAAGGTCCTTTAATACAGATCACATAAAGAATGTGAACATATCAAGTGAATGTGAAAAAAATGACGGAACAAGTTTTTTAACAATTTATGATTATATTGAAAAATTGGAAAAAAAATTTGGAGACAAAGTGGCATATTTTCAATTCGAAAATGTCAATATGCTCACAAAACATGATATCATCAGGAAACATTTGTTATCTAGTGAAACAAAGCCTTTAGAGTATGTATCTACCAACATAGACTTAAAATTTACAACTAATAATGAAAATGATCAAAAATTATTTGATTCATTTAAAAAAAGCATTCCATTACTTGATTGTATGAACAAAACAATTGTTCAAATCAGTAATCTAGATTCTAAATGGAATAATTATGTCGGAGCTTTGATAAACAATCGAGCAGGGAAATCAATCTATAATACTGACTATACTCGTTCGTATAACCAACATTTTGCTTGGACAATTGAAAAAGGAAGCAAAGTAGTGCATGTTCCTCTTAGAATTGGCTATGTGAACCATTTTAGAGATACTGATTTGGGATTTAAAAAAACATATTCCATTCAAAATGTTTTTCTGGATATTGAATATTATAAATTCCTAGTTAAAAATTTTTAAATTAATAAAATTATTATAAAATTTTTAATAACTTTACAAAACAATCGACAATATTTTGAGTCAAAAAAGTGTATCTTATAAAGATTACTTAACTCGGATAAAATGACAAAAAGAGGGTAAGAAAATGGGTGTGCCTAACCACCGCACATTCAAAAAATTCGGTCGCACAAATTTTTTCTTTAAACAGACATTTACTGAACAACGCACTAAAAACTAGCTACCGCACATTTTTGAAATAATTTCAACGCACATTTCAAAAAAAAATCTGTTTATTTAAAATTTAAAAAAAATGAATTTAAGGACTAAAGTAGCTAAAAGCTATTCAGTCAAAAGGAAATATAACAAGAAAAAAGAGGGAGAATGGAACTAAATGACTCCCTCAATGACATTGACGAGGATTTAAAGGGTAATTAAATAGGCTCAAAAAAAAGCTAAAAAAGCATAAATAAAAGATTAATTAATAAATTATTATTTCAAACTCTTGTAATCTTTATTTAACTATTTAAGAAAAAACTATTTAACTTTACACTTTATAAACTTTCATTTATTTTAATAAATATTTAAACACATAGTTTTTTCGATTCAATTATTTTTGTGAGTTTACATATAAATGTGCGTTAAAATTTTTTTTAAATATTTTTTATCTCGTTAGCGCACATTTAAGTGCGTTAATAAGTTGGTGTTTGTTAAAAAAAAAAACAACAAGTTTGTTAATAAGTTTTGTATGTGCGGTAAAAAAAATAAATGTGCGCCCATATAACAAATCCGTAAGAAAATTGGTTAGAAAAAAAGCAAGTTGGCTCATATGGTATTAATCTATCCTTTTAATTAAACTGATGAATACTTGGTCAATTAAATAATAGTTAAACTCAAAGAATTATAGGTCTATGTATGCGAAGGGGATCGAGAATCACTAATACTTATTTTTTAAAACCAAAATAACTAAAAGGTATAATCATAAGTTGATTATTTTTTTTATTTTTTTCTATTCAAAATCTTTGATTTATTTTAATTTTTTTAAAATTAGATTTTAATCTTTTCAAAGTAATAAGTAAATACTCATTTTCTCATAGCTAACAACCAAATCTGGTCATTTCTTAGCAACTCTTTATGAAATTTTGAAGGCTTTATTAGCTTTTCTTTATTTTCACTTTCTATTTACTGGGGTTTTATTCAAAATCTTGACATATTTTTAATTCTATTAAAATTGATACCTGTAAATTCATTATTATTTCACAAAAATAAAATGAAAACGAGGAAACAAATAAGTAGCTTATGTCAAAAGGCAGGTGTATGATTTAGGCGCATAAAAAAAGCTAAATTTTATCTCTAAATCATATTTAATTTTAATTAGAATTTGATAATTTGATAATAAGTACTTTTTGTTCGTATTGGTAAGAAATAAAAGCTAGCCAAAAGGATAGTTTAAAATTTCGACATTAAGCCATTTTATTATACTGAGACTAATTTGTTTATTTTTATTTTCTTGGTATTTAGATTTAATTAAAATAATTGTTTATTTAGTCTTATAAGATTTTTTCTTAATTACTGAATTTTTTGCATTTTCCTCAAATAAATGCTTTAACTATCGCCTGGGTATAATGAAGCTAAATTTTTGAAAATTTTAACAGCAAATATTCTTATAAGCCTATAATTTGGTTCGTAAATATGTTCTCAGCTAAAAGATAGCGAAAAATAAATATAATAAGTGATTAGACCATAATTATCAATTAATAAATAGACAAATAGTTTTTAAATATCGAATTAGTCCAGAAAATTTTTTGTTAATTTAAATCCTAATCTCTATTTTATAAAGTCTTGTCCGATATTTCTTCAATATTCAGTTATTTTATTTGTTTTTGATCAAAAAAAAATTATTTTCTTAAAATTAATTATGATAGTGTTCGGATTAAAAAATTCATTTCTAGTCAAAAGTTAATATCAAAAATTTAGGAATACCGCAAAGACATATTTCTAGTCAATTTTAGATATAACAATAAAAAACTAAGAATTATTTATAATAACAAAATTCATTATGAATAAATTATAAAATTTATAAATCTTAGATCGAAATATATATCCTCGATTAAGAGCCCTAAAGAGAAAAGGTTTATTACCATCTTGATAATTATCATTTCATTCTTTTAGGTTTAGAATGTGCTTAAACATATTTAATATCTGATAGAGGATTTATTAGAGCGAGCAAGCTGGTCAGCACTAATTGAAAACAATTACAAATTTTTTTGATCGGATAGTTCCAATTTTTATCATATATTTTATCTTATCAGCTAGTTTTTTTAGTATTTTAGTATTGGTTTATGAGGTTTTTAATTATGAAACTCAAATTTTTTATTGTTATCTTTTTTAGTTAATTTTATATTTATTAAATATTTTTTTAAAACATAGAGTGGCTAATGGTCAAAATGATTTACTGGTTTTTCGATCAATTATGATAAAAGCTAAACTTTGGATTTTTCGCCTCACAGCACTGTTCTACTTGGTCCAAATAATCAAAAGTCTGCCTGTTCAAAAAAATACACGATGCCATTTTTTGCCACAAAATGAGAAAGTACTTTTATTTTATTACTTAATTGTTATGATATCTAAATCAAATAAATAAATGAATGTTTTATTTTATTACTAAAACTGATTATAATTATAAAAGGTCTTTACTTCCTAATCAATTTTATTAAAAAAATTATCCACATTTTATAATTAAATGTCAAAGTTAAAAATAATTTTCACCTTTTTCGATAAGCAAATAAATCTGAAAAAAGTTAAATATTTTTTTTAATAAATTATTTTTAAGTTATTATTTTCCAATTTCAATAGAAGATATCATTCAAGATTGAGAAGCCATCGACATTTACCATTCTACATAAATAAAGATATAAGTCATGAGGAGCCCAAGAATTTAATTATTCATACTCATTATGATCAAAGTTTTTATAAGTATTTAAAAAAAATAAATAAATAAAATATTACTTAAAATTTTTGTAGCTTTCCGTCGAATATTCTTAAATTGTACAAAGATTATTTAATACCCGAGGCTATAAAATATTGGGAAAACAGTCTACAAGTTAAATATCGCTATTTTCCTATTCTACTCGGCAGGTAACTAAATTATTTTCAAAATTAATAATTTATATTAAATCATATAATCTATTTTTAATAAATAAAATAATCTTATAATTAGATCATGTGTTAACTCGCAACTTATTTTTGATGATTTGAGCAAGAGTGTTGCTTGCGAGACAGATTGTTCTGATACCACCAAATGTGGCGATATAATTACCATACCAGAAGAGCATCTAGATGTAAAATTAAATTATCTATTTAATAAATTTTTGAATAATTTTTCAAGTCTTGTAAATATTGTGTTAATAATAATAATTGTAAAAACAAAGGAAAGCATAACAAAGGTATTCATGCAGATTTTATATTGTACATTTCGGCAATAAATAATGAGCATTGTAATGTAAGCAATACGGTAGCATTTGCATCATACTGTCAGCTTGAGTCCAAATACAATCGACCAGTGGCTGGTTATGTAAACATATGTCCAAATTCTGTTTCTAGTAAAAAAAGTGACATTCATCCTGCCTTGGCCACTTTGAAACACGAGATCTTGCATGCTTTGGTAAGAATTTGGCTCGTATTTCTTTAAAACTAATTTCTTTGTGAAGGGATTTTCGGCTGGTTTGTTTGGATTTTTTCTGGACAATCATGGAAAGCCATTAACCAGACGTGATCCTTTGACTGGAAAGCCTCCATTTAATCCAAAGTAAGTCCAATTAATTGAAGTAAGCAAAAAATAAATAAATTATAGAACCAATATGTACCAAGCAAGCAATCAAGTAATTAAAAATGTCAAGCGGCGTAAGTGGAAAATTGGCAACAAGAGAATCACCCGCTCCATAACTATGCTAATTACGCCCAGAGTGTTGTCAGAGGTACGAAGGCATTTTAATTGCTCAACATTGGAAGGGGCCGAGCTCGAGGATCAAGGTGACATTGGAACTCGGCTAACTCATTGGGAAAAAAGAGTATTCGAAAATGAAGCAATGACTGGTACTTACACACAAAATAGTGTATTTTCCAGAATTACATTTGCTTTTCTTGAAGATACTGGGTAATTAGCTTTTAATAATTAACTTGAATAAAAAAATTATATTAGAATTGAGTAATACGTTTTTTGATAAAAATAAATGCTTAGAAAAATATTAAAAATTGATAGAATTTTAAAATTTTTATTTACAGACAGAGTCTAAAATTTATTTTCTAAAAACATCTTCAAAAAATCAGTCTATTTCCTTGAAGAAATTGTTTTCTCAAGGTAATGGTTTTGTTAAATTTGGTACACTAGAATAGAACAAACCATCAAAAATCTTATAAGATTGTTTCATAAAGTTAAAAACTGGTCCAGTAAATGCGAATGGTTCATCATGATAATAATATTATTATAGTTTATTAGATCTAAGCAAAGAAATAACTTTAAATTAAAAAAAATAAAATTCATGACAAGTAAAATAAAAATTAATAATTGTGTAAAAAATTCAATTTTTAATAGATCATTTAAAATTTGGTAGAGATGAGAGTTATCTAGTTTTTGTACAAATTTATCTTCTATTTTAGATAAAATAAGATATGTTCAATTAAGTCAGTTGTTGTTCTTGAATCAAGCTGAGTAACATTTCATAAATATTTTTTTCTAAGTTAGACATGAAGGTATTTTTGGCTGATAATTTTCGTTATGATCCTTTAGATAGATTAATAGGCTTGGACATTTACTACTTTGTTTCTTATCTCTAATAGAAATTAGGCTAAAAAGTCACTAAAAATAGTTTGATAAAATTGTATAAGAAGGCAATCAGGCAATTGTTTGAGAGCTCCGCAAATTTGCCAGGAATTTTATGAATGTTTTAAGATTTTTCATGTTTTGTTGGCCATATTTCACAAAACCAAAGTAATTTGGATTATTAATTTAATTAGAAAGTAAAATTAGAAAGGTCCCAACCACTAATTACATTTACCAAATTAAATCAATTTTTTTTAAATAAATTTCTCATTGGAAATTAATCAGTCTTATCCAAACTTGCACCATTCTATTATTAAGCAAGGAGTGTTTGCTTTAATTTGATATGTAATCTTAAATTTTAGATGGTACATAGCAAACTACTCAATGTCAGAGGAATTAACATGGGGCGCGAACTTGGGCTGCGACTTTGTAAAGAAAAGCTGTAAAAGCTGGATAGAAAACCGAAGAGAAAAGTATTTCGGATTAATATAAATATTTGGATTAATTATTTACAAAAGAAATTTGTCTATTCGACCATTTTGTGACTATATTCCTGCACACGAAAATGTCAACACTAAATATGAATGCAATGAGCAAAAAGATGCTGTTCTACTTTGTAACATGGTTCAATATACAAACGAAATACCATCTATTTACCGAGTAAGCTTATTGGGACATTTAGTGTAGAATTAGAATTAGTTTTTTGACAACTTTCAAAAATTTTGACTGAATAATGTCTATAAAAGCTATCTTTTAATTCTGCGATCTTTGATTATTAAATTAATTAAAATTAAAATTTTAGAACTTTGACTCCTATTATCATCAAAATCATACACACACAAAAAGTATGTTGCCTGAATATTCTTATTCACATTTGGGAGGCTCAGTGGCTCTTGCCGACTACTGTCCTTTTATGCAACAAGTTAGCTGGTCAATGAACAATCAAATTAGAGATAGCAAATGTATTTATGAAGAAAATAGTCCCGATCAGATTAAAAACTACATCCTTGAAGATTATGGCTCCAAATCAAAATGCTTTTCTCATTCCAAATCATGGCTAATATACACAGATAAATGCAATTCTAGAATAACTGTATCTAAAACAATCGGATGCTATCAGGTAGTTAAAACTTTACAAAAAATTTTTGAACTTATTTTATCTAAATTAATTGATTAAATATAAACTTAATATAAAAAATGATAAATTTATAACATAATATAATTTATATTTTAAATTAATAATTTAATAACAAATAGAATTTTTTTTAATAATATGTATTTAATAATTTTAAATATGATTTTAAAAAAATATTATTTGCGATTAAAGAATAAATTAAAAAGGTATAAAGATAGAAAAAAATTTATCTTAATTTAATTTTAAAATTTAAAGGACACAAATTTAGGCAAGTTAAGTTTTTGTATATTTGATGGACGGCTTTTAGCGGTCACTTAGCCCAGAATACCGCCAACCATCTTACGGACGGTCTTGAATCGGCTCTCTTAGGCGGTCCGAATCTTTAGACCGTATTAAAATATGGCCAAAAAAATATGGACAGCATAAAATATGAAAACTACTTCAATCTCTGAGTTGGATAAAAAACAGCTCAAAATTAATTAGAATTTTATTTTTATTTTAATTAGAAAATTCAATTTTTAATTGGAAAAAGTTTTGGTTCGCCACTTATTTTTGATATCTAAATTGGTTTAAAGGATAAATTTTTCTTCTTAAAAAAATATTTTATATAGTGATTATTAAAATAAAGGAAAAATTGAGCTAAAAATTTTTAAAAAATTTTATATTTATTCTATTAAATTGTTAAATTTTTTATTTTAATTTTGAAGTATGAATGTAATTCTAATGATGGACTAGTGGTTATAGTCGCTCAACAAAGACTTAGATGCCGCCAGCAAGGAGAAGTGTTGAATTTTACCCTAGCTTCGAACAATCATAACCAGTTTAATCTTTACTACGGAAATTTAATATGTCCAGCTTGCGAAGATATTTGCCAAGTAAATAAACCTAGAATAAATATTGAAAAATAATATTAAAAATATTCTCTAGGACAAAAAAATCTGTGCTTCAGCCCGAGAAATCAACCCAACTCTCAGAAATCAAACCCAACAGGATATTTTTTTCAAGCTTAATAGTAATTCATTAGGATTAAATGAGCAACACGACCAATGCTTAAGACTTTTTGGTGATATGACATCATCAATGAATTCTATAGGCCATTTTTGTTACTTTAAGCTTTCCTTATTATGGTTAATATATTTTTCTAATAAAAAAATTATATCTTAATTTTTTTTTCAAATTTATGTCTCTTTATTTCCATTAATTTAATGACTTTGTCCTCAGGCTAAATTCTAAATGACAAGTTTTTCTCACATTAGCTTCGGTTTTGAATTGACTGATAACAAGAATGTCTGAAAAATTAAAAAAAAAAGTAAAATTTTTTTATTTTAAATAATTGTCTATGTATAAAGATGAGCAATTCTTGTGCGAAATTTGGTAATCAATCAAGCATTAAGCAAAATCTTAGCTTTCCAAATTAGAAAGTGTTTTTAAAAGAAAAAAATTCTCGGTTGAAAAAATGGCAGAACATATTCACTTGTCAATAAAAAATTGCCACCGACGAATTCCACACGTTCGTACAGTATTTGCCAATCTAACTGAGCAGCAAAAAATAATTCTGGAACGAGAAAAGCTAAGAGCTGAACAGCAGTCGTTACTCAAGAGCCACGATGAATTCAAGCCCATGTTTTCCAATCGCAAAAATGTCACATTCTCACTTTCTAGCTCAGAAGTAGTGGCTCCAAAAAGCCAATCTTTTAAATTTCCAAGTTCAAAAAGCTTTGACTTGAGCCCAAATGAAGAAAGTGAAGAGGAGAACAAAGGTCCACTTCGTTATATCAAGATTGTTCAAATGAAATTAAAGAAGCCCATTCAGGAAATTAATTCAAAGCCTGATGGTCATATACTTTTTAACCCAAGCGAGTTTCATTCCAAGATAAAATGTAGCACAAAAAACAAAATTCACTCTTTGAACAATAGGCTTGACACCAACAGATCATTTAAATTGCCAGAGTTATTCAATCGTAAAAAGATCTAACCAAGCCATTAGTTGAAGTTTTTTGAGTTTAATATTTGAATTTGAAAAAGAGAATTCATTAATGATGGGCTATTTGATAATTATAATTATTCAATGTTTTTTTCTTATTTTTTAAACAACTATTACAAAAAATTTTTATTATATTTCAATATAATTTTATTTTATAAAGGAAGATTGTCAGCTTTATCGAATTATTTGTTTTTATCGTTTAAGCAAACTTTTTTAGATGTCTTCTTTAAATTGTAAGCCAGCTTTATTTTAAGCCAAATTTTAATTGAAGTTTATGAGATATTTTTCTTCATTTGGTAATACGAATAATTTTTTTAAATTAAAACAAAATTTTGTAGTTTTTAATCTTAATTATTTTTTCTTAAAACAATTAATTTTTTACTTTGAAGCAAAATATTGTAATTAAGATTTTTTCTGGTTTTCTAGCTTTTTTCTTCATCATTAAAAAGATTAAATTTTAATCAAATTTTAAAAAAGTACTAGTTTTAAATTCAGATATGATTACTTATATTTTGAAAAGGTTTGAATTTTAGCCTTTTTGTTTATTTTTTTTTTCAAATTAAAATTAAAATTTAATAAATTCTTATATTTATTTAGTTTTTCTTAAATCCTTAGATCCATTTTTTAATTTTGTTGAAAATTTTTTACAGTAATGATTTGATACCAGTTTTTTACGAAAAATTACGTATATATTGGTAAATTTGCTAAATTCAAAATGAAAAAAATTTTATGAAAAATCTCGATAATTTAAGTAATTTTTTGTAGAATACTTCTTTTTCACCTTCGGATTTTACGTTAATTTACATAAAATGTGGTAACGTTTGGTTAATTTACGGTATTTTACGTAATTTTCCGTAAAAAATTGGTATCAAATCATCACTGTAATTAATTGGAAAACAACATCATTTTAAATCTGCAAAAAAATTTTACACTTGTATGGTTAAATTACCAAAGATACCAAAGATTTCAATCTTGCATAAATAATTATAAAATTAAATTAAAAAAATTAAAAAGACCTGTTTTTTTCTAAATTAACCACAAAATTATATGTAATTAGCTAGATCTTTATCTTAAAAATTTGACCTTACACAATTTAAACCTTTCCTCATCAGCCCAGTTTTAAACAACACTGAACCCAGAACCTAGATGGCAAATCATTAAGAAAATTGGCAAATGCAAAGTAAAAATTGGGTAACGAACCATGTACTATGTGGTAATGATGAGATGAGCATGCCAGCATCTTGAAAATGAAGTGTCCTGCGTTGGAATAGATTCTGGTTGCATTTTATAATATCAACGACAAAAATAAAGCTCAATTTATTCCAAACTAAAATAAACTAAACTTTATGTTTATCAATCTTGAGAAAACTAAGCTAATTCTTGCTTAGGCAAATCAGGTGATCCAAAAAATCTAAAATCAGCGTCTGAGTTTCCTAACAGATATGGTAATGTTTCAAATTTTTACATTTGTCACCAAATATCTTTATCAATAAATTAAATTATTGACAAAAATTATTTATTTTCTTAGACATAAAAATTTTCAAAATAAGACTTTTGTATTTTATAATTAAATCATTCAGTAAACCATGTCTGAGTGCCTTACTTGAGAAAATCGTCTTCTATCAGATTTATCTCCCAAGCTAATGTTAAACCCTTTACTTAAGAATATAATTAAACTCGACTATTAAATAATTTATTTACTTCGAAAAGAGCATTTTATTTACATTTTAAGTTTCTTTTAAAATTAAATTTAAATTTAAAAATCAACTAAAAAAGCCCATTCTGATCAACAAGCTTGATTAAAAAAATTTCAAAAATTTTCATATGAAGAACAGTCCGTATCAATAGCAACACAGTTGTAAATAGCATACCTTAACTTTTCTTCCGTCACCTGAGCACTATAATATACAGATGTTTTTTTATTAAAAGATTTAATAAAAAATACAATATTACTTTGGATATGACGGAAAATAGATGGAACAATTGCAGGTTGAAGAGTCAGGAAAACTTGTTGGTGGTCTTAAATAATCAATGATATGAGATAAATTAAACAAAAATAATTTCTTTTACTGATCAGATGAGAAAAAAAATATTTTAACTGGTAGTCTTTTTCTGCCTGTAACAAAGCGAACAAATTTGCTTCTTTCTTCATTTGTAAAGTTACTTATCGCTTCCCAAAAATACTTAACTATATTGTCATCTGGAGATATATCTTCATCATAGTCAACTAAATAATTTTACAGAAATTAAAAATTTATCTAATTTTAAGTTGAAAAATAAACTTTTATTAAATAATCTTACTTGACATCCTTAAGTCCTCTACAGATATATTAGCAGCACCACAAATATTATACTCAAACTCAGACCAAGTAAAAATACTAAATATATGCTTGGATAAGACTGATTGAAGTCCACGTTTTATTGCCTCTATCTTTAATTATCAAACATCAAATTAAAAAATCACAAAATAAGAAAAAAATTAACTTGTTTGTCCGATTCGGACATTCGCACTTTTTTAACTTTTTCACAATATTCCAATCTTTGGTCATAATCAACGGGGATGTGATTTCCACCTGGTTTTAACAAAAACAAGCTTCCACCACTTAAAGTACAAGACCATGTAATCTCATTTGCATACTTTGATTCGTATTCGGATTTGTCCATTTTTTCAATGGACTCCAAAAATTGGACTTGTGAATGATCGACAGTGACAAAGTCATTTTTCCAAGATATTTTCTCGCCTGAAATTTTCTTCCAAAAAAAAGGAGCCATAAATAGAGCAAGGGTTTCTTTGGACCGGACACATGCACCCATAAGCTTGCCAATAAATTCGTACTCATTGAAGAGATTACAAGCTGGATTGACAACAAACATGTCTCTGAAAGTGTTCAGATCGCTTTGAAGCTGGTTTGGAGATCTGATAAAGAAAGGCAGTGGAACAGCAGTATCCAGCTCGTTTGGACACAGCTCTTCAGATATATCGGACAAGCTATCTCTGAAACCACCTCCTTGATCGATTATTCCTTCGCCTATAAACTTGCATTCCCACCACTGGTCTACAGTTTTTTCCCATCTAAGCCAAAAAATTTTTAATTATCTCAAGACAATAATTTTATTTTTATCTTTTTAAAATAATTGTTCTTGACCCTATTTATTTCCTTGAAGTGTTTAAAATTACCTGAAGCTGGATGATTTGGAAAGATTGTTATAAATTTGCATAAATATGGTGTTCTGATAATTAGGATCAAGGTTTGTTTTGCCGCGATATGCAAATGCCAATGGTCTATCTATATAAACAAGTGGTAGATAACATGGATTGACTGGAACAGAGTTGAAAATTTTTTCCAAAAGAAAGGCTCTCTTTGCCGACAAGACAAGTATTTTTTTGACAGAAGTTACCAATTTTTGAAAATATTCACCATATGTCCAAGAGGGTAAAATGGCTTCAATACACAAATCGAACAATTTAACAAACCGAAGCAGCAATTCAGCTCTACGATACAAAAAAACAGGCTTGAAATTACTCAATCTAGAAAAATTTCTCTCTAGTTTAGAATAAGAAAATATTTCTGATGGTATCTGGTCATCTTCATCATTTTTGGGAAAAAGTTTAAGTCCGAATATACGACAATTGATAACAACAGTTCCTGAGCTTCCTTTATGTGATAGAATGTTTAAAAATTAGCAATATTATAAAAAATTCCTACTTTGACAAGATTCGATTCGTATTTCTAGATAATTGTATGCTTTTTGGCAATTTTCAAGCACAAGGACATCACCGTCATCCGCTTTTAAACCACTTTTTTAAAATTTGATAATTTCAATTATGAAATTTTGTAAAATAAATTTTACGATTTAACCACTATTCTGTTAAGCTCTTGGATATCTTCAGGACTGTTACCACCATGAACTGACACATCTTTAGGCATAAATAATCTATGTGATTTATTTACCACAATGTATAGCTGTCTATATTTGGATTTGGATGAAAAAAGTCATGAAAAAAGTAAATTTTGTTACTTGATGACAACATTAGGCTTAAGAAATAGACGAATAGAGTTGACATTATAGGCAGAAGAGTATGCATCGCTTTCCCAATAGGTTCTTCTATCCAGACTAATCAAATAATCTGTGTCAGAAGAGGTCTAAACAATAAATATGAGTTTAATAACTTTAAATATACTAGTTAATTTCAAAATATTAAATCTTATTAAAAATATTATTTTTTTTCTTCCTTAAGATCACAAATACGAATGTGGTCTCTGATAGAACAACATTAGCTAAGTATAAAGCTGGATATATCCTAACTGCTGAGAAAAAACAGGAAAAAAGATTGAGCATTTTATGGAGGCTCTAAACAGACCAGAACCTAAAGAGACTGACATTCTGAAGTAGTGACCTCGATATTGACACTGATATAATAAGCCAAAAAGAAATTCGGGCTGCTATAAAGGCTTTAAAAATCTTAATATCAATAGAATATTCTTTTTAAACTTCAAATCACATAATATCATTCAATAAATTAGCCTTAAAGGTAAATAACAATGACCACCTGAATGGTCAAGTATAATTTTTAAGTCCATCTTGAACATCCTGCATTGGTTTAAGATTGAGATATCCATGGAAAAATCTTTTCATACCAAAATTGCGTCAAGAAATCCGAACTGGACCTAAAATTATCGTCTTTACAATTTTTGACCTTAATTGAACAAGAAAATCAATGATCTAATTCATTGATTAAATTGAGAAATTGTCTTAACACTAATGACTAGATCCTGCTATTCTCTTATTACAATTCACAATCTGAATCACCCCACCAGGATCGCAAAACACTTTTATTTGGATTAAGTTCTGCTTAACGTGAGAAATTCTTTAAAATCAGCAAACCACTACTAGAATACTTATATGATAGAAAAAAGCATAATAATAAGCGCAAATTATTCTATAATTATATAAAATTTTAAAAAAAATATCTTTTTTATTTATAACTTTAAATTTAATTTAAATTCAGTGAAATTTTATTCAATACACATTTATTTATTATCCCTGGGGATGAATCTTTAAATGGTTCTTTTAAGATTCTTATAAGATCAGATACCGAACTTAAATTTCTACTTTTCCTGAAATTGTACGATCTTATGTAAGAGACTTTACTAGAAATTGCCTCTGATCTTACCAATTTCTTACTCAAGATCTTCAAATTCATCAAATGGGTATAATTTAAGTAATTTTTATCTGTTATAAGATAACCATTATCAAATTTAAAAAAAATTTACCCTTTGTGTTGAAAGTGTTATTGATTTAATGTAGTTACGAATACTTCCTGATGTATCTGTATTAACTGAATCTTTTATCATTTCGACTAATTCTTCATCCAACTCAATAGACCAATTTTTCGGAGGCTCTACTACTTGTCTCATCAACTCAAAGTTGGGCTTAAATTTTTCATCCAATTCAGACTGGTCATACTTCAGTGAATAGCAGTCCTCTACATAATTAATCCATCTTGGCAAAGAAAAATTTAATTTAATATTTAAAATTTTTTTATTTTCATACTCTTTACTTAAATTGTCTGATTGTTTATCTGTCATTTCAACTAGCTTAATTGGTTGTTCGCTGGAGTTAAACTTGTGTTTGAGTAGCCAAAGTGGACGCTTTAAGGTGACTGATTTAGATTTTTTCGAGTCGGAATCGTCAATGCTAAAGACTTTAATTTTTGTTATAAGTATCCACTTTCCCAAGTTGTTTATTCGGATGGCACTATTGGACACCATGTAATCAATTGAATGTTTGTCTAAGACTCGATCGGAGTTAAGATACTCGAAATTGTTGATAATGGCATCGTATGTCACCTGATCCTCAACAGGACAATCGAAAAAAAAAATACTTGATTCGTAATTAAATTGGTTGCTTATTGCCGAAGAAGAGTTCATTGGTGAGGTTGAAATGATACATGATTCATCAAGTTTATAGTAAATTTTGGCTCTATAGTATCCAAGGGGCTTTGGAAAAGGCTTATTTGCTGTCAAACATTGTGTGCATTCTTCAAATGCCCTCATAAATTTGAGGGTTTTTTCTATTTTGTTTATAGCATTTTTTCGTTTATTCATTTTTTTTGTTTTTTGGATAATTTTTTAATTTTTTTTTAAATTTAACTTTTTTTTTTTATTTTAAGTTAATTATGAATATTTTAACATTTCATTTAGATGCATTATAATTTGTTTTTAGACATGAGCAAAGAATTATTATAAAATAATTTACAGCTTATTTAAATGGTGTTATTATTAGATAAAATACATTTTTAAATTTTGAAACTTCTCTTTTTTTTAATTTAAATTAATTATAATCTAATCGAAAGTTTTTGAAATGTAATTTTCAATTAATTTTAATTATAGTTCAAAAAATATAATTCATTTGTAATAAATATACTAATTTGAAAAAATAATTTTTTTATTTTCCCGAAACAAAACTTAACAAATAAAATTATTTAGTCTATTTTTTTATCAGAATGGACCCATACGGGTTTGGATTTGGCAGCAAACGCTTTTAGTCCAAGCTGAGTGTCTTCATATTTCAAATTATCAATCATGGTTTCGGATGCTATTTTATAGGCTTTTTCCAATTCAGATGCTTCTGACTGTTCGTAAAAGCATTTTTTCCCAAGAGCAACAATATACTTGCTATTTGCTTCAATTTTTTTGGCTGTTTCCAAAACTTTTTTGTGCAAATCGTCGCTTGAATCGTCAGTATTGACTACTTCAGAGATAATACCATGGGTATAGGCCTCATTGGCAGTGATTGCATCTCCGGTAAAAAGCATTTTAAGGCCAATTTTGGAGCTCACATTCCTCGAAAGTGGAACGGCAGGTGTTGAACAAAAAACACCAAATTTAACCCCAGGAGTGGAAAAACTAGCTTTGTTAGAGGCTATGATTAAATCGCAACTAGCAGCGAGCTGGTATCCAGCAGCAGCGGCCAGGCCTTGTACTTCTGCTATTGTTGGAACCGGCAGATTTTTAAGAGCTAGACAAAGATCCGTAAACTCATTAAAAACTTGTGCATGAAAATTGTTTCCTTTATCGTGTGTAAATTCTTTAAGATTATGGCCAGCTGAAAATACTTTTGGACAGCTTGAACTTATTACTAAAACTCGGCATTTGGATAAGTCTACTTTGTTCAAAGATTCTCTTAGGGCTCGGATCATGTCTATGCCTAGAGAATTACGCTGTTTTTGATTATCCATTATTATTTTTGTCAGAAATTTGTTTTCGTAGTTATCATCTATTTTTACCAAGTTAAAACTGACCGAAGAAGTCGAAAAGGCTCTCGGTCTCAAGTCGGGAATTAATTTTTTTTTCAAGATTTTTCTGAGCATTTTAATTAATAAGAGTAATAATTAATTTTAAAGATTAATAAAAAATTTCTATTTAACCAAAAATTTGCAACATTCAAGTAGACTTTGATTTAGGCTTTAGTTAAATTTTAGATAAAAATTTCCCATTTTTTAATCCTTATTAAAAATCTATCTATGTTTGATTTTATTTTACTATCTAATAAACAATTAATAGGAAAAGATTAAATTAAATTTAAAAAGAAACATATATTAAAAAAAGCCTAGATGAGAATTTTATAGAAAAATCAGAAATAAAATTTTTTCACTTTTATTAATGGTTAAAGAGTAAAGAATAATTTTTGCCAAAAAAAAATGTTTAAAGCTCTTAATGCAAAGCCAAACTTGATTATTTAAATTATTTTCCAAAATAAATAATTTTTGTTTTCTTACTTCAAAGTTAAATTAATCGAATTAAAATTAATGTTAAGTTAGCTTTATCCCCTCTTAAAAATTCATTATTTTCAATTTAATTAAAATTTAAAAATACTTTCAAAAAATAAATAAATCATTTGTTTTTTGATTATTTTAATATTACCGTCACTAAATACTTTTTTTTTTGGTCAACAAATATTTATAAAAATGAGTTACCTTAGTTTTTCGAGCATAAACCATCAATTGCTGTCTGTGATATAATATTTTCCATAAACAAAATAATTTGACCATAATTTGTTTAATTAATAAAAGAGTTGTCTTTTTTAGAATATTTTTAATTACAAATAAGTTAAAAATTTTCAGTAATAATTAAACAAAACAGTAAAAATGTCTCTTTGTCGAACTCCTGTTCACCAAAATACCAAAAGAAAACTAGAGACCGATTTTACTGAAGCCAAAGAGAATGACGAAATGCCAAGTACTTCAAAAAAATTAAACTCCTCAAATCAACAAATCAACAAAAGTGATTCCGAAAGCCATTTAACTCAATTAAATAAATTTAACACCAACATACTCGAGTCCGAGATCAAATCGAGTTTATTCAAAATAGCCACCCTTGAACAGCAGTTATTGTCCGAAAAAAATGAGCGGACCAAACTTGAAATGGAATACAAGCAGTACAAAGACAAACAGGCTGATGAGCTACGAAGTGTACAGGAAATGAAACAGCAATTAGAATTGTCATTAAGAAATTCCAAAACGAATGAAAAGCTTATCATAAGTGAAATGGAACACATGAGGAGCCAAATGGACACTTATGATAGAGAAAAGTTACCAGAAAAAGATAAAGAAATACAAAATCTTAGAACTCAAATTGAAAATTTAAATCAAGAAATTGAGTGTCTCAATTCAAAGTCAGAAAAGACATCCATGGACTCTAAATTTGATATTGAGTCCTATGAGCTAAAAATTTCCCAATACCAAGACGAGATTGCCAACTTAAACCTCAAGGTGGCCAGTAATCAAGAGCTGAGCAAAACAATTGAACAAATTAAAAAAGAAAATTGTCTATTAAATAATAAGATAAGAGATTTGGAGGCCGAAAATGGCAAATTAAAGGAAAATGGTCAACATTTTGAAAACTATGTGCACCAAAATGGCAAAATTGATGAATTGGATAGAGAAAACAGAAAATTAAAATCGGAGCTGGATTATTTTAAAGCTATTCAGGAAAAATCTCACCTTTACCGAGAAGAACTGGACTCCAAGAAAAAACAACTGGAACGAGTTGAAAAAAGACTTGTTGACACCCAAGTTGAAAACCATAGTTTAAATGATCAATTGAAAAATTTAAAGGACGATTTTGAGAAAGTTAAGGCATCAAACCCGGTGATTGATCAGCTGAAAAATATGATCAATGACCTAAATGAAGAGCTGTCCAAAAATAAAGAAAAAGTCCGGCAAAATCAAGAAGAAATTAAAAAGTTCAAGAGTATATTGAGTGAAAAAGATGCAGAAATTGGCGAATTTAATAAACGAGTTACCAGATTAAACACTGAAAGAAACGCTTACAAGAACATTCTTGACATGTATGAGTCTGGAAGTGGAAACTCAGAAATAGATAACCTGAAAGCCCGTGTCCAAGAGCAAGAAAGAATAATAGATGAGTACAAAAGAGCCTTGAATGAGTCAAACAATGTTAAAATTGGTGAAAGTGTTTTTGAGTTAAACAAAGACAAGTACAAATCAGTGGAAATACAGGCCAATCTAACTGGAGAAATTTATTCCACATACGAGTCCAAGATAGAAGTGCTAAGCTCGGAGCTTCAAGAAATGCGCCAGAGGTACCAAAATTTGGAAGAAAAAGCTCTTCAGGATCTGGGCATTTGCCGTGAAGATTTGATGCAAACCAAAAGTGAAGACGTTCAAGTGCTGGAGATTAAGCTTAAAGAGCAAATATCACTAAGTCAAAAGCAAATAAATGAATTTAAGAAGAAAGCTCTGGAGATTACCAGAATTATTCGTAGTTTGCTCGGATTTAAAGTTAATTTCGAAGATAAAACTGTCAAGTTGACCAGCTATAAAAATACGGATGATTACATTTTGTTCAGAGTTAATCCGGACCAGAGTTTAAGTCTGATGTCATCGGATTTTGTGAAGCCTTACACAGAATTAATCGAAAAGTTTATCAAAAAGCACAATTCAATCGCAGGCTTTTTGGCAGCTATCTATTTCGATTCAATCGACTTAAATCTACAAATTGCACACAAATAGGATAATTTAATTAGGTTTTTATTAATAAATATATAAAATGTGTGTGTAAAATTTATTTTATTAAATAAATTAATAATTTGTCTCGTTTTAAACAAAATAATTTTTGTTTTTTTTTGTTGATTTTAATAATTAAAAAAAGTGTTGTGAAAATTTTAAAAAATAAATAAAATTTAATAATTATTTAAACTTTTTTTAATAGTTTTGCCATATCTTAAAATAACTATACAGATTTAAGCTAATTAAGTCAAGTTTAGAAATTATTACTAGAAAATAGTTTTTATCTTTTGTTTTTTTTCTTAAATTTAATGCAGATAATTGTTTTTATGTTGAGCAAACCATGTACCCAGAATCATAAATAATTGTGAATTTGTAATTTAATAGATTTAAAAGATTAACTCAATGTTGACCATCAAAATATGCTTCTGCAATTTGTTTTAAGTAGAAAAACTCCTAATTTTCATTCTAATATTAATTTTGGATCATGATCATTTAAACTTGAACATAAACTTCAATTTGCCATTAAAGTATTAATATATTGTTATAAATATCTATTCATGAAGATGTTTCATTTCTCATTTTTCAAGAGAATAAATACTCTAAATCGTCATCTTTCACGTAAATTAAATATTTTATTTATAGAAGATTTAAAAAATATATTTTGTAATTGTTTTATTTTTTATTTATTTTTTTTTTAATTTATTTGTAAAAAAAATTAAGTAAATTTTAGTTAAAAAAGATAATTAAAATACTCTTTATTAAGCCTTAAAGCTAAAACTCAAGTCGCAAAACTCAATTTTTATTATTTTGTTTAAATTTTGAATTGTTGTCAGGTTAGAAAACCGTCCAAATTTAAAAAAATTAACCTAATTACTATTGAAAAAAAATAATTATAATAAATAAGGCTATTGTATGTCCTTATATTAAGTTAAAAATAAATTTAAACAAAAGCTATTTGGAATTTTCTTTTAGTTTGATTGAGAGAAAATTTTAAGTTAATTTTTTTATATTACTGAGGTTTAAAAAATTTATTTAAAAACGATTTAAAATTTTTTTTCCGCTTTCATTGGGGCATAGGGTCATTACTTCTGATTTGCACTCAAATCGATCCTTTGCCTTAACACTTGCTTCGTCATTACCATTTTGGTGAGCTCTTGTCATTCTAAGTACATGTACAGCCATGGCAGTCTTTTATTCTTGATACATTGACTTAATAGCTCTGACTTTGCTCTTCTATTAAGTTCGTCGTTTGACAATGTTTCAGGCCAGTGTATCCCAAGAATCCTTCTTAGGCTAGTATGGAAGTTTTTTAGGCTTTTTCTTTCCATAAATCAGGGTTGATTTTACTACAGTGTTGTTTATCTTGATTTTGGCGTCCTTGCTGTAGTATTTTGATTTCCATACTGACTTGTGTCTGGCAAATACTCCTTTCTTTTTGCAAGTTTGTTCTTAATGTCTTTATGCTCTCCCATTGTTCCACTTATGATACTTCTAAGTCTTCCTAAGTGAATTAACTCACACACTCGATTTGTGTGCCATCTATGACGAGTTGGGCATCTAATTTGGTGTATATACATTGACTTTCGCTTCTCCGAATTTATTTCAACTTCATTCTTTATACCCCTCGGGATTGAGGTAGTAGATAACATCCTTGTCTGACTCCAGTATACACTTTGCTCTCAGACTGTCCTTTTTCCAGAATTGGGCTACACTTAAATTTATCGTAGAAGAGTTTTATCAAGTTAACTATCTTCTGTGGCAAATCAAAAGCCTTCTTAAAGTCGACGAAGTTAAGGAACAATGGACAATTCCATTCCAGACTTTGTTCATTTCAGAAATGATATTCCTTAGAGAAAATATCTGGCCTATGCATCCTCTACCTCTTCTAAATCCATTTAAGGAATCCCTGATTTTTCCCAGAATTAAAATTTTTTTTAATCAATAAACTAAAAAATAAGATGACCGCAAGTATTTTTTCTCAAATGTTAAATAAGCTCTTAGAATAAATACTTAAATACGATAAAAAATAAATCAAATATTGGAAGTATCCAAGATGCCTAGTATTAAAATTTAATATTTTTTGTTCAATGTTTGTCAAAAATAAAATCAAGGAATAAAGTTTTAAAGTTTCAATTTCACCTAATCCAATATATTTCCAATAATTAACTAGTAGAAAAGACTAAGGTATAAAAATCAATTTTGAAAAAAAACTATTAAGTTTTAAAAATAAATTTTTTTAACAAGTAAAAATAAAAAATGTTTGAAGAAAAATAAATAAAAACATTGAGTTATTTTAAGATTGAGATTTTTGTTTATCTTTATTGATTTTTAGTTTAAAATAAAAATTCAAAAATTAAACAAAAATTTTTTTCTTACCATAATGTTATGTTAGAAACAAATAAATAAAAATAAAATCTAATCTCTAGAGTGTTCCAAAACAAAATAAAATAAAGACCAAAATTGAATCGAATGTTAATTTAGTTTTGTCATGCCTAGGAAAAATCACTTCCCTCAAATCTAAATTATAATAATAAAAGACAATCATATTAACAATGTATGCGAATTTTCTAGACTAAGAATAAACTAAACATAAACTTTTTGATTGATCAAAGCGAAAAGTTCGTTTGGGTTTTTTATTTGGCTAATTGTTCTAATTTCATTTTCCTATCTAAACAAACAATTAGACGCCAAGTGTTTTAAAAAATGAGTGGCAGTTGTAACATGGCGCTGAACATGCGCGTCACGGCCAACTCGTCCCAAGGCCATCGCAAATACATGGAAGACTGCTACAAGATCCGCTTTCAGCGCGGTACCAGCGAAAACGAGACCCTGAACGCCAACAACGACTCGGACATACTTTTCTCCTATTTTGGCATATTTGACGGTCACGGCGGCAAAGAGGCCTCCCACTACTGCAAAGAAAAGCTCTATTGGAAGATAATAGAACAAGACGACTTCTGGTCGGACAATGATTCACAAATACTGAACGCCATTCGCAACGGATTCGTCCAATGCCACTTGGACATGTGGCAGGAGCTGCCCGATTGGCCTAAAACGCCATCGGGCCTGCCAAGCACTTCTGGCACCACGGCCACAGTTCTATTCATCAAAAAGTCAAAAGCCTATGTGGGTCACGTAGGCGACTCGGGCCTGGTAATCGGCTACAACCGCTCCCAAGACAACGGGCCATGGACGGGCAAAAAGCTCACCCGCGACCACAAGCCAGAAGACCCGATCGAGCTAAAGCGCATTCAGTCATGCGGCGGATCGGTCATGTCCAAGAGTGGTGTCAACCGAGTCGTCTGGAACAGGCCGGTATTTGGCGCCAATGGCGGCCAGCCCCTCAAAAAGAGCCACTCTGAAGTACTCAACGCCGAACAGACCCAATACGAGATCAACTACCAGCGCGGGCTTAAACACGTCCCCACTGAACGAATACCCTTTCTGGCGGTGGCCAGGTCGCTCGGAGACCTATGGAGCTACAATGTGTCCAGCGACGAGTTCATTGTGTCGCCTGTGCCGGACGTTTTTTCTTTCGACCTTGACCCTCGCGTACACAAATGCCTCATCCTGGCCACGGACGGTCTCTGGAATGTGCTCAAGTCGACCGAGACGGTCGAGCTCGTGCGGCACACTGACCGCGAGACCGAGAGCCTGATCAGCAGGTCGATGAGCCGCGGCGACACCCGCGCCCAGCCGTTCGTCAACCCCTCCCAGCGGCTGGTCAACACGGCCCTTCAGAGATGCTGCGAGCGCATGATCCGCGCCGACAACACCTCATGCATCACCATAATGATCGACCAGCCGGACGATCTTGACTACGACCTTGACCTCAATCGGACAAATTTTGAGCGCCTCCTCAAACAGAACAAGACCTTGGACTACACGCGCAAGATGAACGACAGCGACCAAATGGACGACTGCTACGCCGAGCTAGACGAACCACAGGACGAGAACTTGACGACCAAGACGTTCACTGACTGTAACACGCCTTTGTCTTCGGACAAGCGCAGTCGCTCATTGGTCAGTCTGAGGAGACGCCACTGGTCCGCCGGACCCTCCAACCGCACCGTCAACAAGAGCAAAAACTTCATTAACACAGAAGACAGGCGGCGCCGGGACGAGCCGGCCAAGCGGCAAGTGCAGCGCTCGGCGCTCAACATTTCGTCAATATCGGGCATCAACAAGCTGTCCAGAAACCTACGCAAGTCGTTCAACGACTTGACATCGGCCAAGGCCGAAGAGTCCAAAGAGAACAACAAAAAAACCGACACCAACAGCTACACCAGACGCTTCAAGTTGTTCAAGAACAGACTCATTAAGACCAAGAACAATTTTCTGCAGCGCAAGAGAAAGCTTTTCAACGAAGCGTCGCCCAATTCAATGCGCCTTAAGTCGGTCTCGTCGCCCAATTTAAAATGTTTGGAGTCGCGACGCGCCAAAGACAAAAACGAGCTGAACAATTTCCTAAATGTGACCACTGCGACCAATCAGTCATTTGTCAATAACATAAAGTCCAAATTTGCCAAACGCAATCAGTCAAGCAAACATTTGAACTTGAATTCGACCACCATAACTGCCAAGTTGTCCGAGACCAATTTGAATTGCGCCGATGAGCAGCACACGCCAAGCAAGCGAGCCAAGTTTTACTAGACCTCATTTTAATTGTACATAAATACCTCAAATTTTTTTATCTTATCTTTTTTTTTTAAACTTTTCGAACTCAAAAAAAAAATTCTAAAAAAGTCAGAACAAGTTGTTATATGATAATTAACGCTTATTTATGTTTTTGTTTTTGTTTGAATATTGTAATAATAATAAGTTATTTTTTTGTCAATTTTTAAATTGGTGTTTGCCAATAAGAGAATATCTGGATGCTTTTATGGTAACATGCATGAATGGCTCAATGGCCAAACGTCAGCAAAGCATTGTTTTCGATTTTTATTTTGTTATTTTAAAGCTTATTTGGTCAAGCACAAATACTTCACACAGGCACTCGAAAGCAAAATGACTTTATTTGATTTTAATTTTTCTTATCTTTCATTTATTGAATTAGTAAATAAATTTTATTTAATTTAAATGTTTTTTATTTACCCGAATCTGTATATAAAGTTACAATTAATTACTCTGTACCAACATTTTGCTCTACTAGTCCACTCTCATGTGATCTACATAAAAATTTTTTCAATAAATATAAAAATATTAACGATAACCGAAAATAATGTTTTTATATCTTAAAAATTTCCGAAATAGCTCAGTTGGGAGAGCGTTAGACTGAAGATCTAAAGGTCCTTGGTTCGATCCCGAGTTTCGGCACCACTTTTGTTAGCGGTTAGCTTGGGGTTGCAATTAGACTTTGGCATTGTAAAGAATAGACTGGTTTAAGGAACTTTATCAAACTCAAATATTGAGCTATAAATATAATAAATTGATTAATTTTCAAATCAGAATCTTCCTTCTTATGTATCCTTTAAATATCATTCTATTTACTAAATTGTCTCTAAGTTCCAATAAACTGTTAGTTATGAATACAGCCTAGTAACTACGAGTTTAGTTTAAATCTAATTCCAGCAACAGTTACAAATTATGACTAGTATGAAAGGTCCAATTTGACCAGGGAGTAGAGTCAGCCTAAACTTAAAGATCCGCCAACAATATTAACGATAACCGAAAATAATGTTTTTATATCTTAAAAATTTCATTGTTTACTATTAAATAAATTAAATGATTTGTTAAAAAAATAAAATTTTTATTATTTATTGAAATTAATATAGAAAAAAATACAATATTATTCTATTGTCAAACTCCATTTTATTAATCCAAGCTTTTTGTACCCTTTTTTTTTGGGTTTTTAATTTCATCTTGTTGATTTTCTTCTCCCGTAGCCGAAGAATATGTGCTCAATTGCTCTAATTCGTCTGATGATTCCATAGTTATTTTTTTGGTTTGAATCAATATTATTAAACAAAGCAGAACATTTTTTAAATATAGTTTTTTGGTTAATAATTTAATTAATTTTGATGACTAAAAGAACAATTTAAATAACCAAAAATGAGTGAATCTCATATTAATTAGATCTGTATAACGTTTATTAATTATAGTAATCAATTACCGTAATGCCTTGCCCCCTAATGCATTGCACTTTAAACCAGAATTCTGGATTTTAATGCTGCATTTAACCCACTTTTTTTTCCAGATACGCTGCGACTAAAAATGCTGCAGTTAATGTCAAAATTTTGGTATAGATGCCGCATTAAATATGTAAAAAACCTTATGTTCGAGGGACATTTTTTGTGTTTCAAATTTTGAAACAATTAAAAAAATAGAAAAGTATTTTTTTATTATTTTTTACATATTTAATGCGGCATTTATACCAAAATTTTGACATTAACTGCAGCATTTTTAGTCGCAGCGTATCTGGAAAAAAAAGTGGGTTAAATGCATGCATTAAAATCCAGAGTTCTGAAAATAAATGCCGCATTAGGGGGCAAGGCATTACGGTATTTTAGATGATTTTTTTATTATTTTATATTATTCAATTAATTATTTATGTAGATGAAAAAAATACATTCCTTTAAGTAATTTATGTATTTTAATAAAAAGACTTAAAATTGAACTTAATTGTCTGTTATCTGCCCTTGCGTATGAAAGGACGGACCACAATCTCCTTTAAGTATCTCTCTGAGCGTTCTGATCTTCAGGAGAAGGTAGTCGTTAGAGGCTTATGTTATCGGCTCTTTCAGTAGATCGATTCGGTTACGAAGGATAACCATTTTTAATTAAGAGATCTCCTCTTCTCGTCGTGTTTGATTTTTAGGAAACTTAATGATCTAATATGAATCTGATAAAAATCCTTTAAACAATTATTATTCCTTAGTAAGACTTGTAGGATCAGATACTGAAATGCGTAGGAATTTGGTCAGGATTTTGATAGGTTTCCAAGGAAAAATCTTGATGAGGTCCTTGTTAGGATCCTATCAAGAATTTTAACATGAAAACTCTTTTTTTACTTTAAATCGAGGGAATACGGTAGATAAAAATTATTATTTTTTGATATTTGAAGTGAATAACTTTTTAGGATAGTGTAATCTTATTTTGGTAAAAAATTGCGCCTCAAATCAATATAATAATAATATAAAATTTGATGCTAAAAAAAGCTTCTAATTTTTTTCTAAGAATTTTTCAGTTTTGTGAAGTTTATTACAATTAAATATTCTTTTAACACTTTTTTTTAAATCAAATTTTTCTTAAAGATTTTATTTTTCTTATTTTTTTGATAAGATAAATGCAATATTTCAAATTAATAAAAAAGTTAAGTTTTTTATTTTCCTAAATTTTACTCAAATATTTCAAAAAGTTTTAAAAAAATGTATTATTTATTATAAATAATTATAACTTAAAAAAAAACAGTTAAATTTAATAAAAAAATTTACTCAATCACAACAAAACAAAAAGATAATGACTGATTATGAACAAAATGGCAAGGAATTGATCAATTTATTCAATCAAAAAGTCCGATCATCTGACTTATCTTTGAGGATAGAAGAATATGACATACTTCCAATTATAGATAAACCAAACACATTTCTTAACCTAGTAGAAGATCGATTTTTATTAATAAACAAAATAATGTGTAAACATTTTTACTTTTATTGGCGAAAAAAATTTCTTGATAGTCAATTTGGCTCAATTACAGAATCGCACCTGGATACGGATCTCAGTACCAAGTGCATTTTATTTATAAATCCAAACTTTGCAAGTGCATGGTCAAAAAGAAAACAGATAACACATATAGACCTAAATTCTGAGCTCGAATTCAATCGGCTAATCTTAACAAAACACTATAAATGCGAACAAGCGTTCATTCACCGAAGATGGCTAATGAGAAAAATCCTAAACTCTAAGGACATCAATCGAATTGACTTGGTTAATCAAGAAATTGAGTTTGTTATTGAGTTTTTGTCGCCAAAAATCAAGTCAAACTATTACTGCTGGTCATATTTAATTTGGTTGCTGGACTATATGTCAATAGTTGACAAAAACTTTTTAAATAATTTAAATACTAATCTTAAGCTTAACCTAAATGACCGACTGGAAACTATGCTTTACAAAAATCCATCAGATAACTGCATATTTCACTTTAGACTCGAATATTTATTTAGATATTTTTTCAAATCTTTATCAATTAAACCTGAGTTGATTTTGAGTGAAATAAGCCTTATAGTCGATTTAATTCTCAGATTTCCGCAGTTTTCTACAAGCTGGAACTACGGAAAACATTTCCTTATCCGCATAAAGCCTTTTTCACTTGATTTTTTGAATAGAAAACAGTTTTTAAACACAATTAAAAGCTTCATTAGCGAAAAAGTCCCCCTTATTTATCCAAATGATAGATTAGCCATTGACTTAGATGGCCAAAGCACCCTAAAAGACCTAATGACAAGTTTTTCAAATTTAACATGTATTTTAAATGAAGGCAAAATTAATGATTTTCAAAAATACTCAATAAATTTTAAAGAATTTATTGAAAAATTTTTTTAAGATTTAATTTATTAATTTAAAATAAAGAGTAATGTCTTTCGAATAAAAAAATAAATGATTAAAGGATTTTTTTTTATTTATTTGATTTAGATTTTAAAATGAATAGCTTGAGCAAAAAATGCCAAGAAGCAAAGGAAAAATATGATACTTGTTTTAACAAATGGTTCTCGGAAAAATATCTAAAAGGAAATATGGACAATGAGTGCGAAGAATTATTCAAAGAGTACCAAAAATGTATTAAAGAAGCAGTCAATGAACACAAAATTGAATTGTGGAATTTGCCATCCGAATACGAAAATTCAAAGAAGCATTTCTTTAAAACAGACCAACAAAATGATAAAAAATAGGAATAAATTTATAAATAAATATTTATTTAAGATTAAAAATTAATAATTAAATTCAATAATAATTCCTAAATTTAGATATATTTCGACCAATTCTTGTGATCCAATTCGGCAAAGTTACCTAGCTTGCTGATTTTTTTCAAATATACAGACAACTTAATAAGCTCTTTATCTTTATCTCTATTTAAATGAGCATTCTTGTAGGGTTGAATTTTGAGACCGTTCTCCGGGTTCATCAAAAAATTGCGCCTCAAATCATCGAACATGATTGTATTCTTTGATGAATAAAATTCGGGAATTTTGTCCCAAATTACCTTCAAAGGTTTGACATTCAAGAGCCCAAATTTGCCAGTGTAAACACTAATCATGGCAGACGAGTCCAAATAAAATGATATTTTATAATTTGGATTTCTGGTTGCACCCATTTCTTCCATTTTTGCCTGAATCCATTTCATAGAAGTAGCAGACCATATAGCTATGTCATAGTCTTGGTAAGCACTGGCCATAAATTCGTGGAAATATGGCCGCATCAATTCCTCACCACGCTCGGCATGGGATACATGGTCAAATATTGTGTAGTCAATGTCAAGAACAAGCAATTTTTTGTCTTGTCTGGGCTCATTTAGAATGTTCAATTTGTACTCACGAACTCTTCGGGCAATTTTGGCCAAATTCTCTTCCCTATTCTGAATACTTACTTCTTCTACATTGTTGTCTATATCAAAGTCGTCAATAACTTCTGGCAAATTATCTGGTTTTGTATTTATGTCAATGATTTTTGACTCCTGAGTTCCCATCATAAGAATTTTGGTATTTGGCTTATAATTTAGTTCGTCAATAAGACTTGTGTCCGAAGCTGCTTGGCCACTTTTGGTCTTTAAACCAAGCAGTTTTTGTCGTTCAGGCAAAACATTTGTCAACTTATAGATTTCCTCTTTTAAGTCACCAACTGTCTTGGAGATTAGAAAATTGATTATATTGTATTCTTTACCATTCCATTTGACTACAAAATCTTTCTGAGTGTCCATTTTAATAAGTTAAGTCCTAAAATTTTTTTGATTAAAAAAATATAAATTTTTATTTTATTTCTAGACTTTTAATAAACTAGAATTTTTGTTGTGTATTTTAAATTGTCTTAGAGAGAAATAAATTATTGATAAGTAGAAGTTTGACAAGCAGATTAATCAGATTATTTTTTAGACATCTTTAAATTTATTTAAAATATTAATAATTACATTTTCTCAGCAATAAATAATTTTAAAAAACTAGCAAAACAGCTGATAAATAGTTTATTTTTATCAGAATAGTAAAATTTTAATTAATAGACTTTTATATAAAATTTTCATAGTTTTGGTAGCAATCAATTTAACAAAAAAATTAAAATATTCAAAAACTTGGGATGGTACTCATAACAGAGGAATCGTACCTGGATCCTTTTTTGGGACTTTTGTCTTTTCCATAACCCAGCTTTCAAGTATGCTTTCATCCTGTCTAATGTAACAAATTCTTCTTTTCTTTTCTAATCTTCAATGTAGACCGCATATTTGGATCTTTTCCATATGGTTCTTGTAGAGCTTTAAGCAATTGGTTCTTCGATTTTACCAATCTTTTGAGGACTTAAGCGCATTCTTGATTAAAAAAAATTAAAGATAGAACTAATGCGATTTAATAATTTTAATTGATATCTATCTAGAGATTGGTATGATTACCAATGATCTAGAATTATTTGGAATGGGTCAATTTTTAACATATTAGAAGTGAACCCCAATTTGGCAAAAATTTTCAAAACCGTGACCGCCTGTAAGCGGGTAGTCATTTGGCTTGCCAATTTTAGGACCAAAAAAAATACGACATTTTTCATGTCTAAATAATGTTGATTTTATTTGTTCTAAAAAATTCTTAAATAAATCTTTTTTTATTTACTTATTTTTTTTAATTAATAAAATAATTTAATAAAATTTTTTTTTTTTAATTCCTTTAAATTCAATTAATGCCGTATTTTTATACGGTCCTAAAATTTGGACGCTTAAAACCGTACGCCAAATCGATCGGATTCGTCTGACCGTATCCAACACTAATTAAGAGCAAAAAACGAATTGAGAAAATAAAAAATCAGAGAAAAAATTGATTTATTAAATAATATTATCTTTTGTTTTATTCTAAAATTAATGGTAAATTCTATTTAAGCCCATTTCTCATATCTGTCTATATTTATAAAAAAAATTAAGAAAGTTTTTCATAATTTACTTTACAATTACTTTTATTATTTCATACATTATTCTCACACTATCATATTTTTTGGAATATTTTTCTTAATTTTAAAAAAATAATACTTGTTCTAATTAGATAATTTATTTTTAAAAATTATAACTTAAAAATAAAAAATTTTAATTCTTAAAAGTCCTACAGTAATTATTATTAATTTCTAGAACGCAATTTCGCAACACGTAAGCCTATTTTTACGAAGTTGCTGAATGTTTTTGCATAAATATAAATTTAGAAATTTAAAATGCTGATTTATTTTAACCAAAATGGGACTTTTACTGAGTAGACTAAAACAATTGGAGCTGGGACCTGGTCCCAATATTTACAGCGAGCCAAACGACCAAAACTTGGATGAAAAGTATGAAAAAACATCAATCAAATTTCCAGATTTAGAAGAAATACCTACTGAACTTTCCTTAAAAATATTAAAAAACCTAAATGCCACCGATCTTTGTCTGGCAGCTTGTGTGTGGTCAAGTTTGGCCAACGACGATAATCTTTGGCAAGGACTGTGCACGTCAACATGGGGATATTTGACAATTTACCAAAGAACCCAGGGGTCTAAAAAAAACTTTAGACGCATCTTTATGCTCCTGGACGAGGCGACTCTGACTTTCAATGTCGATTGGAAAAAGGTGCCAAATAACATTTTTGTTTTTTTAATTAAAAATTCTATCTAAAAGGGCCTAGAGTATTTGTTTGATAAAGAGCTTTTAGACAACAATCCAATTGAGATTGCCAAGTTTATTAACTCGACTCAGAAGCTTAGTGCAGAACAAAAGAAAAAGCTCTTTAATGAAAAGTAATTATGAAATTATTTTTTAGCAAACTTAAATTAAACTTTTAATAATTATCGTGTCCAAGAAAATTTTATAAAATAAATTCTACAATTTAATATAAATTTAATTTTAACTATATTTTAGTAAGCAAGTACTTGAAAATGTAATAATCTTGCACAACTTTGAAAATCAATTTTTGCCAACAGCATTGAGGCGTCTTTTCACCAAAGTAGAAGCAAACAATGAAAGAACCTCTAATTTGTCCTTTCTTTTGGAAAAATTTTCCAAACGATTTTGCTCATGCAATCCTAAACTTGGTTTAAATGAAGACACAGTTTATATTTTATGCTTTTCATTGATAATTTTATCAGTAGATTTATCAAATCCAGCTATAAAAAACAAAATGTCCAAACGTGAGTTCATTAAAAATACTCGTAATGCTTTGCCTGACTTAAATGCAGATTTTACCGGTCATTTATATGATAATGTTTATTTAAATGGTAGCATAGCCACCTTTAAACGAAACAATGACAATTTGGTTACGATTCGTTGATTTAATTGATTTTTTTTTATTTAATTAAGACTTTATTTATTATAAAAGAAAGAAATTTTTATCCACAGATCATATTTTTTGAAAGATTAAGACAATTTTAGTAATGTACAAAAATATTTTTTTAGATCTTAAATTAAATAAATTGTTATTTTTTTATTATAAAAACTATGCATTATCAATTTTTAAATTTTATGGATTTATTGGTCACGATTTAAATTTAATTAAATGAAAATGAAAAAAAAAATTTTAATATTTTTAGATAAAATCATATTCTAAATTCGATTTCAAGAATATGTTGTTTGCTTTTCGTAATAAGTATCAACTTTTCGATTGAGTAGATTTTTTGTGTGGAAACCCAAGCAATTCAAAGATCTAAGTTTGGTATTTTATTTTTCCAAGCTACAAGCATATAAGTTAACACTGTAAAAAGCACTTAAAAATCCACACTTATACTTTGGCTTTTGAAATCTTTCATTTAGTTCCTGGCCTCTGCCAACAAAGGTATGAAGACAAACATGAGCAAAAGATTCTGGTCTACCAAAAAGTACTTAAATTTTGTTTTTATTTCATCATATGACTGGTTTATCGAAACCATCAAATTAGTAGACACAAAGTTTGAAACGTTGTACCATCCAATAAAGATCCTAACACATTAATCTTATTTCTTTCACCAAATATCCATATTTCTACATTTTTATCCAAAGTAAACAACGTTGCATCTATTAAGCTTAGGTTTGCCATAGTCAATTTATTAATGAAAAAATCAAATAGAAAGTCAATCAAATAAAAGATCCTGACGCTATAGCGATGATGCCTTCCTATGATTCAGATCGACAGTGCATTCAGAGAACCAAAAAATGGGCCTGAATATCCTCCAGAAACTGACTGCCTCAAAGCAATTGAAATTCTAACCATTTTAAAAGAAACACTAACAGATAATGAAGCAAATGCTGAAAATTTTTTGTAACATGATTCCAGAAAAGATGACTCAGATCGTCTGGTATTGTGAATTTCAAAAACAAACAGAACAAGAATTCTTCCTTTTTTGATAAATTAAAATTTACTAAAATACTGCACATAGTGCAACACACTTTGTTACATCTTTTTTACCAAAAATAAAAAACTTTATTTTTTTAACGTTTAATTAACCGTTTAACCCTAAAATTGTATATAATTAGCCCGAAATTTTATCTTAAAAACAGAATTTTTACCCATTTAACCTATTTAGGAGGAAAACTTTTAAATTTATCAATAAATTTATTAGGCGATTCTTTAATTGATTTTTAAATAATAATTTGTTAAAAAATAGATTAATATTTTACGATTTGATTGCATTCTATAAAAATTAATGATAAATTAAAAACAAAAAAGACAAAACAAGACAAGAGTGAGTTTTAAGAAGTATTTAAAAAAAAAAAAGAGTTAATCGTCACAATCATCGCACAGAAATTCTTTGTTTGTTTTTTTTTAAATTCTTTTGGTAAACAACTATAACAAACCCAATTTGAGCAACCTTCACAAGATAACCATTTTGACGTGTTTTCTTTCTCTTCAGCCATCTTTGTTTCACATGAGCTACACAATATTTCGGATTCTGAAGAGTTTTCATTTTCACCTAGTGTCAATTTGATTTTTATAGTCTTATTCGGTTAAATTTGAATTTTATTTGGACTAATTGGGTGATTTTTTTGACTAATAGGGTCAAATCTATTTAACCTTTAAAGACCTAAAAAAAACCCTATTAGATGAAGCCCTAAGGACATTTCCTAAAATTCTAAAAAAATTCTCTTAGATACTTTAGCATGTGCTGAATCTAACAAGCGAAATAGGTTAGAACTTAAGTATTACCTAGGGCCTTAAAGCACCCTTCTCCCGAATCACTAATACGAGGCATTTTCACCTCATTAGGCGTAGTTGAACTTTAAGAGAAAAAAAAGCATTTTTTTAAAAATATTTCACACATATCATTCGATTTCTCTCCTCGAGTTCTACATATCAAGGTGTTTTTTTTGAGTGTAGCTTTAAAAATGAAGGAGAGATAGGGGTTTATCAAATTCGTTCACCCTATTAGACCATAACCGCTTTAGACTAGGCTATCATATTTGCTGACGGTACATTTGATATTATTCCGACTAATTTTGTACAAGTTTATTCTCTACATGCTTTATTCTATGAAAGATGTTTATCCATTGTTTTTTGCCTACTACTTCGTAGAACTGAATCTATTTATATAAAATTTCTAAGAATAATTGACTCATATTTAGCAAAACCACCTAATTCAGTTACATCAGATTTCAAACTAGCTTTCTTGAATGCAGTTAAGGTAATTTTTCCTAATAGTAAATTATTAATAGTAATTTTTTAACTAAAAAACTGGGTTCCATGATATAATTATTATGTAGCCCTAAATTTTAAAAGTTAACTGGTAATACCAGATAGACAATTGTTTTATTTAACTTTTGTTTACAGTTAATAAATAATTAAATAAATAAATTATGTCATTTTTGATGAGAGAATTAGGGATATTTTTAAGAAAAATTCATTAGAAAATTTTGACACATCTTATGAAAATATTAGATTTTTGATTTTTTTTATTTAAACAAATTGACACTTAATTCCGATGTGAAGTACTAAAAATTAATCAGATAGACCAAAGAAAGCTAAAAACAACTGAAGGAACCATCAAAAGAATTATGGGCCTCGAAAAGAGATCTAAAACATCCAAACTAATGCATGTTCTAGAAATGAAAACTGAAATAATTCTACTAAAAAGAAAACTACATTTTGTGAAAAGACTGATGGTCAATAAATTCACATAAGAACTAATCGACTGTCTTTTAAAAGAATCAAGGGAAAACGAAAAAAATAGAAATCTAGTTAGAAATCTGTCATCAGTGAACTAAACGATATACTAGTTAGTGAAAATGAAAACATTAAAAACTTTGAAGATCTCGAAAAAATAAATGATAAAATCAAAGAAGTTTCCGAGCACTCAATGGATACGAATTCGGCAATTTTTTAGTTTGAAAACACAAACCAAGCGACTTCTCTCTCTCTCTCTCTCTCTCTCACTCAAGATAAAGTCTTAACTTAAGGCTTCCAAAGTTACGTCTATCTGCAGAGGGTCATCGATGCAAGTGGCTGTCACCACCCTCCTCTATTTTCATCAGGGCTTGGGACCTGCAGATCGGCAGAGTTATGGTCACTTCTTTTTTTTATTAATAATAAAAGTGAAATGATTCTATCCAAAATAACATCCTTTTTATACCCCTTTCCTCTACATGAATCATAAAAAATTATTTAGCCAATTTAAAAAATTATAAAATTTTATTCTTGAAATATACTGGTAAACCCAGCCATCAATTTTTCTCTTATTGAGTTTATAATTTTATTAATTTCTTTAAGAACATAACTTGGAATAAACAAAAAATTATTTAACCAGTTTAACAAATTTAGCTGAATTAAATATCTTATTTTAATTTTGTTCAAAATATCTAAATGAGTCAAAAACAAGAAATAAATAATTTCACAAATATCATATTTGTGAAATATCCGAAAAATAAATTTTGTTAAAAAACCATTTTTATCACTCATTCCCCCTGGCAAAACTGGATATCAATGAGAAGAGAAATTTTTGATGAAGAATCACATTAAATTAGAGATACCACAGAAATATATCCATGTTTTAAATTGACCTATTCAGTTATCTTACCAGTCTTGACCAGTGACAATTAACCATCTGTCTCACACTTAAAAGTTTCTTGAATTACTACCTTTTTAAATCAAAATACTTACACTTTATTGATTGAACACTCTAAAAACGAACTTAAGTCCATAGAGCCACATAAGATAAGATACTCTTTTTAAGTGTATTTTTGCTTAAACTCATTTGACGCGATTGAAAAATTTTAATTATCAGTATTTTACTTATGCAATATTGAGAAAAAAAATTTAGAATATAAATAAATAAATTTTATTTTTTAAAATTTAATTTCTAAACATTGATGAAAAAATTATCTAAAATAGAAAAATCGACTAAGTTAAAATTTTTTTTCATCATCAAGTTGTTAGAATTTTCATAAAAAATTAATTTTTTTGACATATCCTTTTCCATTTGGTTCATTTGAAAAGCGTTTAAAATAGCTTCAAAAATTTCATTATACTCTTTTAATGACTCTTCAAACAAAAAATCCTCCTTATCTAGCTTAAATTTTCGCTTAATACTATTAATTAAAATGGCTTTAAAATAATAAAACAAGTGTCGTGGATGAGAATTCATATCTGATATTAAATAATCAAATTCTTGCTTAAATTCATCATCACTTGAACACAAATTGTCCAGAAAGGCTCGAGTTTTTCCATCATTAAAAAGCTTTAAAACTGCTTTACTAAATCCAACTTGGCCCTTTAATAAATACCCATTACTAAACATTTTAAAAGCATGCACTAAGTCATGGATTAAAAAGGACAATGGGTCTCTTTCATTAAGAACCAAGCAATCAATTTTATCAGCTATTAGGCTTACGCATCGCTGTGACTGAGCCTGCATTTCGAGCACTTCTTTGCCAGATGGAATTTTATTTATGAATAATTTCAAGTCATATTTGCTCAAATACCAATTGACCAAAGTATTTCTAGCAGAAAAAGGCACAGAATGTAGATTAAAGCAATTAACCACATCAAAAAGAGTCTCAGCTCTGGCTTTTTTTAGTCTGGCAATGGCATTTTTGTTTCTAGGTTGAAAATTTACATCAATTAACAATTTTGATTCTGCTCTATCACTTGTAACAGGGTTTATATTCTCGAATAATTGATTCGGGTACCTCTGGTCCAAATAGCACAAAATGTAGTAAGACACGATGTCCTGTGGTATCATTGTAGCATTGTTAAGTACACATTTTGAATTAATTAATTCGAATTTTGGTTTTAGATAATGTGATTCTTGGACAAGTTGAGACTCAGCAATAAGCACTGGACGATAACCACCTCTTGGCTTCTTTTTTTTACATTTTGCCAAATAACTAACTTTTTTTTCCTTGTTTTTTTGTAGCCTTGTTGGATCAATTTCATAATATTCATCTGAAATATTCTCCATAAAATCATCTACACTCATAATTAGGTTTTTATGAATTTTTTAAAATTTAAGTTTAATTAATAAATCGAAATTTAAAAAAAAAAAATTATTTTTCATATTTTCTTTAAAGAAACTTTACTTTTTTGATTTTTTAAACTAACTTTTTTCTTAGAGAGAAAATTTTACTTCCTTATTTATAAATTAATCAAAAAAATAATAACAAAAGATAAAAATCAAAATTTTAACTTTAGTTAAGTTTAATTCGCTTTGTCTTAATATTAGCAAACACATGCTCACCTAAATAATTTATTAATAAAATTTTTATTTTAAAGATTTTTTATTTTTGATTTTTAAAATAATATATAAAAAATATATATTTAGACAAGTAATGAGTAAAAAAATTCAACTAAGCACTGAGTTAGATGCTGGCTGCACCATCGAAACTTACAATGTGGTAAATCTATTTGCTTTTTTTATATGGAATATTTTTCTAATTAAATATTTAGCTAAGCTCTAAAGTAGATCTTGGGCAAAATAATACTGACAAAATAATGTCAAAAAGTGTTTTGGATTCAAATTTTATAAAAAAAAGCCAAGTGCCTCCGTACGAAGTTTCCAAGCGACAAGAAAAGCTGCATCGAAGGGTATTCTATTCTTTTTAATATTAAAAATTAAAGATTAAAAAAGGAAGAGCGAAGCAAGACCAAGGGAAAAGAATGGTTCAACATGAATTTGGGAGATATGACCGAAGAGGCCAAAAACGATCTTTTACTAATAAAAATGAGAGGAGGTCTCCATAAAGATCGATTTTACAAACATAATGATTCAGATGAATTACCTAAATTTTTTCAAGTAGATAAATAACTTTTTATTGGAAAAAAATTAATTAATTTAATTCAGATGGGTAAAGTTGTTGATGACCCTGTTGATTTTTATTCTGATCGAGTGCCAAAACGGCAGCAAAAACGAACAATTCTAGAGGAATTGGTTGAAGATGCCAAAGTTAAAAAGTATCACGTGATTAATTTGTTTTTTCAGGTGTTTAAATATATATTTTTTTAAAGATTTGCCAAAAAGCATTATTCTACGATTCAGGCACGAGAAGAACATAGAAGAAAAAAACTCTCACAAATTTTCAAGAATAAAAAACAATCAAAAAATAAAAAATAAAAAAATTTTTATTTTTTTAAATAAAAATTTTAAAAATTTCTGAAACCTCAAAAATTAAATGATGATTAAAAACCATTTATTTATCATCTTTTGCAACAATAGAGCTAGGCCTTCTTAGTTTTATTTTAAAACTTTCACAATTAAATAAATAAAGTGAAAAATCTCTGAAAAATTAATCAAATGATCTGTCTGATAATGCTAAAATTCGAGGTAAATTAAATTCATTTATAGATAAACAATTCTATATGATATAAAGATAGAGAATGTTAATTATCGAAATTAGATATATTTGAATTTTTTTTAAAAATATTCAGATTAATAAAAATTTGCATTCTACAGGTTTGATAATTTAAAATACAAAAATTAAACTTTTATAATATGAATTTAATGATTAGTAATTTAGATATAATTTTTTTAAAATGAGTCTATAAAATTTTTAAATTTAAATTACAAAGTTTTTTTAGTAATTGGTAAATAAAATAGTAAAAAAAAAGTATGCATAGAAATAGACAAATAATGAAGAAATTGATTTTTTTAAAATCAAGGTAAATTAAATTTTCATAAACCTATAGAATTAAAAAATACATATTTTAATGATAAACTTATTTTTTCAAAATTATGCTTTAATTTCACAAGATTTCGGAAAATTTCTTATATTATGATTAGTAACTATAGTTAAAAATGTTTGGCAAAATGTAAAGTGTGTAAAAGCTTTCTTTTTACGAGAGCCCCTCTAAATTAAGGCAAAAATTGTTGCGAAATTTTTTTTCTATAAAAAAGCTTAAAGTTTTCTCCATTTTTATCATAGAATTGAAAATACATTAAAATGTCAAACGTTAACGCTAACTCAGTGTATCGTATTGCACCTTACCACTACATTCATGTATTGGACCAAAACTTGAATGTTACCCGAATTGAAATTGGTCCTCAAACATTTGTCAAACAGGACAATGAAAAAGTTGTTCTTGGACCGGAGAAAATGATAACCATTCCACCAAGACATTATTGTGTGGTTGAAAATCCAGCAATTAAGGACAAGGAAAACAAAATTGAGTTTGATAAAAGTGGTCAAGTAAAGCTATCTTTTGCTGAATTGGAAATTAGATTCTCCCGCGAACCATTTCCACTTTATCCAGGTGAAATTCTAAAGCAAAATATCACACCATTACGAGTTTTGCCAGCCAACTCTGCCCTCAGACTAAGAGCAATCCTTGACTTTGAGGAAGAGAATGGAGAAAAGCGAGTTGCTGGTGACGAATGGTTGTTCGAAGGACCAGGCACTTACATTCCAAGAAAAGAAGTATCTGTTGAAGAGCAAATTAGAGCTACAACTATCAAGCCAAATCAAGCGATCAGACTCAGAGCAAGAAAGGAATGCACTGACAGAAATGGTAAAGAAAGAGTCACTGGCGAAGAATGGATTGTGAAAAAAAATGGTGCTTATTTGCCTGGAGCTTATGAAGAAGTTGTGAGTGTGGTAGATGCCTATGTTTTGACGGAGAAGAGAGCTCTTCACTTGAGATCATTGAGAACGTTTACAGATGACTTTGGAAAAAAGAGACTCAATGGCGAAGAATGGTTAATTACACTAAACGACACCGAGACACATATTCCCAGTGTGTACGAAGAGGTTGTTGGTGTAGTTGAAGTGACCACTTTGAGCTCAAGACAATATGTCGTGGTGCTCGATCCTATTGGTTTGGATGGAAAGCCTCAATTGGGAAAGAAAAGATTGGTAAAAGGAGAAAAAAACTTCTTTTTGCAGCCTGGTGAAAGACTCGAAAAGGGCATTCAGAATGTTTATGTGCTTGGCGAAGATGAGGGCCTGATTTTGAAGTGTATCGAGTCTTTTGAAGACGAAAACAAACTTCAACGACAACCAGGTGACAGATGGATGATCAAAGGTCCAACAGATTATGTCCCACCTGTCGAAGTTGAAGTTGTCACTCTCAGAAAAGCCATACCACTTGACGAAAATGAAGGTATCTATGTGAGAGATATTAAAAGTGGAAAAGTTAGAGCCATTGTTGGTCAAACTTATATGCTTAACCAAGATGAAGAGTTGTGGGATAAACAGCTTCCTGCCGATGTTGAAAGGCTTTTGATTAAGGATGCTTTGGCAGAAAGAAATGTCCGGGAATCAAAAACCGACACTGTTAAATCGAGAGTCAAATCTCAAGTTGTTACTTACCGTGTACCTCATAATGGCGCTGTTCAGGTCTATGATTACAAAGAGAAAAAATCTCGTGTAGTCTTTGGTCCCGACTTGGTAATGTTAGGTCCTGATGAACAATTTACTTTAATTAGTATATCTGGTGATGTTCCTAAAAAGCCAAATGTCATTAAAGCATTATGTTTGTTGCTTGGTCCAGATTTTTTTACAGACATCATTCAGATAGAAACATCAGACCATGCAAGACTCTCATTAAAATTGTCTTATAGTTGGTATTTCAAAATAAATAAAGATGATCCAAAAGAAGCAAGCAAGCTCTTTAATGTGCCAGATTTTGTTGGCGATGCATGCAAAGCTGTAGCGAGTAGAATACGTGGTGCTGTGGCATCGGTAGGTTTCGATGATTTTCACAAAAATTCAGCCAAAATTATCAGAACATCGGTATTTGGTCTTGATGAAAGTGGAAGCATACGCAAAGAATTCACCTTTAAGCAAAATAATCTAGTTATAACCAGCATTGATATCCAAGCTGTGGAGCCAGTCGACCAACGCACAAGAGACTCATTACAAAAATCTGTCCAATTGGCAATAGAAATAACAACCAATTCACAGGAAGCAACTGCCAAGCATGAAGCCGAAAGAGCTGAACAAGAAGCGAGAGGAAAGTTGGAAAGACAAAAGATTTTGGACGAAGCTGAGGCCGAAAAGGCCAGAAGAGCTCTTTTGGAACTACAAGCCCAATCGGCAGCTGTAGAAAGCACTGGTCAAGCCAAAGCAGAAGCACAGTCAAGAGCAGAGGCTCAAAAGATTGAAGGCGAAGCTGCTGTAGAACAGGCCAAGCTCAAGTCCGAAGCTGCCAAGATCGAGGCTCAGTCCGAGCTTGAGAGACTCACTCAGGCTAGAAACGCTGAGCTTAGCTATGTCAGGGAACAAAACGAAATAGAAATTAGCAAACAAACTCAAATGTCAAAGCTTGAAGTGATGAAATTCAAGGATATGGTCGATGCCATTGGAGCTCAAACACTCAGAGACATGGCTACAGCTGGCCCAGATATGCAGGTCAAAATGCTACAATCTCTTGGTCTTCAATCGACTCTTATCACTGACGGATCGAATCCCATCAATTTGTTCAACACTGCAAATGGTCTTATTGGAAACTTTTCGACCTCGGCCAAAAAGCCAAAAAGAAATCCAGAGGACGATGTAGATTAATTAGATAATTATTTTTAAATTTTATATCATTAATATTTTAGGCTATAGTTTTTTCTATTAATCCAAAGAGAATAAAATTTTTTACTTCACATTACAGTTTAATTAAAATCTAAATTTCAGCATGTAACAATGTTGGAATATTAATTAATTTTGTTCTAAATTAGATTTTTTCATTAATTAAAATTATTATAAGAAATTTTCTAACTTGAATTAAAATTATACTTTACATCAGGTTAAATTTAAAGTTTCTTTAATTTTTTTAGTTAAAAATTAAATAAAATTAGCCAAGTTAAATTTTATACCTTTTATATTTAAAATTTATAGTGCTTTTTTTTATATAATCTGTTTAATAGTTACTTTTAGTTAAGATTTTTTATAATCTATTCAAAAAAATAAGCCTATATTTATCAATTTATTTGATAATATCTTAAAATAAATAAAATATTTATTAATCCTGAAAAATATTTACAAAAATTTTTATATAATAAAAAGAATTTAATTTTTCATTTAGATTATTGAATTATTATTTAAAAGAAAATGTCAACGCAAAACAATTCAATTTTTAGAATACCTCCATATAGCTACATTCATGTATTGAATTTAAATGAAAATGTTACTCGATTGGTGATAGGTCCAAAGACTTTTGTTAAACAGGACAATGAAAAAGTTGTTCTTGGACCAGAAAAAATGATTATAATACCACCCAATTATTACTGTGTGGTAGAAAATCCAGTATTATTGGGAGAAAATAATGATGTTTTGTTTGATAAAAATGGATCTGTTCTCCTTGCTTTTGCAGATATAGACATTAGATTCACCCGCGAACCATTTCCACTTTATCCAGGTGAAATTCTAAAGCAAAATATCACACCATTACGAGTTTTGCCAGCCAACTCTGCCCTCAGACTAAGAGCAATCCTTGACTTTGAGGAAGAGAATGGAGAAAAGCGAGTTGCTGGTGACGAATGGTTGTTCGAAGGACCAGGCACTTACATTCCAAGAAAAGAAGTATCTGTTGAAGAGCAAATTAGAGCTACAACTATCAAGCCAAATCAAGCGATCAGACTCAGAGCAAGAAAGGAATGCACTGACAGAAATGGTAAAGAAAGAGTCACTGGCGAAGAATGGATTGTGAAAAAAAATGGTGCTTATTTGCCTGGAGCTTATGAAGAAGTTGTGAGTGTGGTAGATGCCTATGTTTTGACGGAGAAGAGAGCTCTTCACTTGAGATCATTGAGAACGTTTACAGATGACTTTGGAAAAAAGAGACTCAATGGCGAAGAATGGTTAATTACACTAAACGACACCGAGACACATATTCCCAGTGTGTACGAAGAGGTTGTTGGTGTAGTTGAAGTGACCACTTTGAGCTCAAGACAATATGTCGTGGTGCTCGATCCTATTGGTTTGGATGGAAAGCCTCAATTGGGAAAGAAAAGATTGGTAAAAGGAGAAAAAAACTTCTTTTTGCAGCCTGGTGAAAGACTCGAAAAGGGCATTCAGAATGTTTATGTGCTTGGCGAAGATGAGGGCCTGATTTTGAAGTGTATCGAGTCTTTTGAAGACGAAAACAAACTTCAACGACAACCAGGTGACAGATGGATGATCAAAGGTCCAACAGATTATGTCCCACCTGTCGAAGTTGAAGTTGTCACTCTCAGAAAAGCCATACCACTTGACGAAAATGAAGGTATCTATGTGAGAGATATTAAAAGTGGAAAAGTTAGAGCCATTGTTGGTCAAACTTATATGCTTAACCAAGATGAAGAGTTGTGGGATAAACAGCTATCTTTGAACATTGAAAAACTTCTTGTAAAGAATCCTTTACTTGAAGCCGCTTTGACTGACAAATTAGAAAAAGAACCTTTGCCAAACAGAATTAAATCAAGAGTTGTCTCTTTCCGTGTACCTCACAATGGCGCTGTCCAAGTTTATGACTATAAGGATAAAAAAGCAAGGTATTTTTTGATCAATTTATAAAGTAATGTATTTTAATAATTAATTTTAGAGTCGTATTTGGCCCTAATCTCGTGATGCTCGGACCTGATGAGCAATTCACTCAACTTAGTTTGTCCGGTGGAAAACCAAAAATACCAAACAAAATTAAATCTATTTGTTTACTTTTGGGTCCTGATTTTTCAACTGGTATGATATTTTTTTTATCACTATTTTTATTAAAGAAAAGATAAGCTTAGTATTTTTAATTTTTATTCTAAAAGATATTTTTCAAATTGAAACTGCTGATCATGCACGTCTGTCGCTAACTGTTTCATATAATTGGCATTTTGATACTTCAAAATTGAATGATCCAAACGAAGCAGCCAAGCTCTTTAATGTAAATATTGAAATTCAGTAATTTTATCTTTTTTAACGAGTTAAATTAGGTGCCAGACTTTGTTGGAGATGCTTGTAAAACAATATCCAGCAGAATACGTGGAGCAGTTGCTTCCAAAAATTTCGATTTTTTCCATAAAGTAATTAAATATATAATTGGTGAAGCTTTTTTTTAAATTTTGGCAAAATTTTTTTAAGAATTCGGCCAGAATAATTAGAGAAAGTGTTTTCGGTCTTGACGAAAATAAAAAAATAAGAAAGGAATTTTATTTTGAACAGAATAATCTGATTATAACAAGCATTGATATCCAAGGAGTAGAGCCAGTCGACCAACGCACAAGAGACTCATTACAAAAATCTGTCCAATTGGCAATAGAAATAACAACCAATTCACAGGAAGCAACTGCCAAGCATGAAGCCGAAAGAGCTGAACAAGAAGCGAGAGGAAAGTTGGAAAGACAAAAGATTTTGGACGAAGCTGAGGCCGAAAAGGCCAGAAGAGCTCTTTTGGAACTACAAGCCCAATCGGCAGCTGTAGAAAGCACTGGTCAAGCCAAAGCAGAAGCACAGTCAAGAGCAGAGGCTCAAAAGATTGAAGGCGAAGCTGCTGTAGAACAGGCCAAGCTCAAATCAGAAGCTGCCAAAATCGAGGCCCAGTCCGAGCTTGAGAGACTCACTCAGGCTAGAAACGCCGAGCTAAGCTATGTCAGGGAACAAAACGAAATAGAAATTAGCAAACAAACTCAAATGTCAAAGCTTGAAGTGATGAAATTCAAGGATATGGTCGATGCCATTGGAGCTCAAACACTCAGAGACATGGCTACAGCTGGCCCAGATCTGCAGGTCAAAATGCTACAATCTCTTGGTCTTCAATCGACTCTTATCACTGACGGATCGAATCCCATCAATTTGTTCAACACTGCAAATGGTCTTATTGGAAACTTTTCGGCCTCGGCCAAAAAGCCAAAAAGAAATCCAGAAGATGATGCAGATTAAAAGATAATTATTTCTTAGTTTTTTTAATTTTATTTAGTTTTTGATTTAATAAGCTAATCTAAATTTATAAAAATAAATTAGTTCGTTTTGTATGTTGATGTTTTATTAATTATTCCTTCTGCTCCAATTTTTTTCTCATTTTGGTCAAGTGTGTAACCTTGTTCAATTGCTTTCTTTAATAAGTCAAGAAAATTTGTTTGTTGAATATCTGTTGTTTGGTAAGAACCATAGACATTTTGTTTACTTAATTTAGATTCTTTTAAATTATATGGCTGAAAACGAAATTGTTTATCGATATTTTTATTATAAAATTTGTCAACATTTTCCTTTTCTTTTTTAAAAGATTTTTGAATTTTTAATCTATAGCCCCTAATAACATGCATACTATCTAAAATAATTTTATCAACTGAATCATAGTCTTCAAAATTTACGAATCCATATCCCATGGTCATTCCTATTCTAGGTGGTTTTATACTCACATTTACTATAGTTCCATATTTCTCAAAATAACTTATCAAGTCTTTTTCGGTCAAATCATGGCCAAGTCCGGAAACATATATTTTATTAGAGCTAGAATTAGCTTTATCATTAAGGTCTTTTTTAGGGGTCATCCTTTTTACATCCAATTGTCTATTAGAGAGATAATGGGGCCGATTTTTCATTACCTCATCAACCATAAAAGAGTCAGAGTACTTTATAAATGCGAAACCCTTGGGACGCAGGGTCTCGCGGTTTTTGATCACTGTCACCTCGATCAAATTACCAAATTTAGAAAAATAATCACTTAACTCCTGTTCAGTAGTATCATAGTTTAAATTAGCTATAAAAATTTTATTTTTCAAATCTGGCACATTTTTATTTTTGCTACTAGAAGCCTTTCTTATAGGACCTCTTGGTGTGAAAAGTAAATTTGAACCATTGCTGCAATTGAACGAATAATTTGTATAACCAGGTGAGAGTTGAGCTTGGTAAATCATTTCATCTGAGCTGATTCCTACTTGATTAGATATGTTTGAAGAATAGACTGAATTTTGATATAAATTATTCAACATATTTTTTATCTCAATTAATAATATTTATGTTTTAATTTTCTTATATTTATATTCCAAATTTAAAATTTTTTTCTAGATTTAAGTACAATTTTGTTGTATTGTAATTTCTTATTAGTTTTGAAATAAAAAACAATAGTTCTTAATTATGTTTAACTAAAAATAGAAAAACAATTTAGAGTCACGTGATTTTATTAAATACCTTAAATTGAGTTTAATTTAGTTTATTTACTTTAAATTTCAAAATTTCTTGTCTCTTTCAGTTTGAAGATTTCTTATTAAATAATAAATTCTCAAATTTAAATAATTATCTTTTTAATTTTTTCAATTAATTTATTTGTCTATTTACTTAAATCATATTGTGTGATGTGATCAGAGATAATCGACGGATTTAGATAGCTGTTTTTAACTTAATTTTCAATGTTCGGTGGTACCATTATCACCTATTGATTTGCAATTGACCAGCAACTTTAAATTTGAGCATAAATTTTGTAAGCTAATATCAAAATTTTTTTATCTGGAATTTTTTTACTTATCTCAATCAACTTTGGGTAACAAATTCCTATGAAAGCTAATTAAGATCTCTAATGAAAGATTTTATTCGCCAATGTTAAATAGAAATCTAAAACATTAAAGGTTCAAATTGTTTTAAATTTTGAAAATTTTAAGGATAAACAAATTTGGAAAAATCATCAAGAGAATTCCATGCCAACTACTTCTCTGTCAATGGCCGCTTTAAAACCATTTAAGGTTTTCGTATCATCAACACACTGTGGTAAACAGTCCACTTTGAAACCACTCTGGCAAAAACTATATTTTATCTACAACAGCCACGGTTTGCTGATTTCTCTCACTAGTTTCCTGTTGTTAGTTTCAAACTTTTATAAAAGCTTACTCAACTCATTAGCTATATCTTCTCATTACCATGCGCAATCTTAAAAATCTGCATAAAGTCGCCTCTCTATCTACGGTCTTTAATGTCAATTGAAATTCTTCGGCCTTTCCTGATACCAAGTCCCTCTCAAACAAATATTTCAAGTCACACAATCGTTAAATAAAGACTAAATTGGTTTTTTGTTTTGTGGAAAATTGGTAATTAGTAGTTTTTTTAGCCATGCTATTTTTAATGATGGTTTAATATTTTTATTAGTTTTTTTAGTGATAATTTAATTAAATTTTTATTTTTGTTTAAAATTTTACATTGCTTTATAAAAAAATAATAAAGACATGAACTTCAGATAGAAGAAAAAGTGTGTATTACAATTTTTATTAAGGTTGGATGAATATTTTTTCATCGGAATTTTTTAAATGTTAATCAATAGATTTGTTTAAAATGAAAAAAATTGCTATAATTTTTGTCATATTGTTTTCAAATGGTGGAAAAGGAATAAATTATTTTAAGCTAATTATCTTTAATTTTAAATTTGATACCACTTCACGAGTTTATTTAATCTAAATTATTTATGTGCTGTAATGCAAATTTACTTAATTCTGAAACAAAATTAAAAAAATTTTACTTTTTATTTAAAGATTAAAAATTCAAGAGAATAATTTTAATTCTTAATACCTTAAAAAATGGAATATCTATTTTGTTAAAAATGGCCTTCTGTCAGGTAAATTGCAATTAAATATAACCTAGATATCTTTTTTTTTTGTAAAAATCCATTAAAAGTCAATCACAAAGTTAAATAAAAGCTAATCTAAGCCTAGTTGTCATAGAAATTTTTGATTATTTTTGAATTATTAAAAGAAAATAAATAAGAAATTTAATACACTTTGTGAAAAATTGGAAATAAATGAATGAAAGTCAAATAACGGAGGAGGCTCAGAGGATCGAGCGAAATGTGACTGAAGAAATGGAAGACTTGGGCAGCATAAACCTCGGCGACCGAATGCATAAAGACCCTCTGGACGAAGCTAACAAATACATGTGCAAGAAAGATGTGTTTGAACTTTTTAAAGTAATTTTAAACTAACTAAAATTTTAATTAGTAAATTTTTAAAAGTTAAGCTAATTAATTTTTATTTAATAAGCATTTAACTGCAAATTTGGTGCTCAAAAAACCAAAGGATCCCATACGAGCCCTTATCGATCAACTAAAAGAAATTGAACAATCTGAAAATAAATGATCGGCAAAGAATTTGGGCAAAAATTTTGTCTGACATTTAACTCAAATATTCTGGTCTTTAAATTTGTTAAAATTCTTTTTTCCAATGTTTAATTAATAAAAAGCTAATCAAAATTTTTCTTTTTTATTTTATTAGAAGTAAATTCCACTTGACTCTTGTAATAATCTATTCTATTGTTATTATAAATAGATTTTGCACGCTTATTTAATTTTCAAGTTTTATGAAAACTACTTGAATATTAATTGATAAAGTCAAAATTGATTATTTTACCTAGTGTCCATTTAAATTACACTTTTTTCTCATTTTTTTTTCTAGTTAAACCTTATGTTAATCCGTGTTCAAATTTTAATAAAAGATTAAATTTATTCTTTTCAATGAAATAATCTTTTTTTATTTAAAAAATAATAATTTAAGAAATGATGGGCTTAATTAGTGGATATAAGAAGATCGGTTTTGTTTGAATAGCTTAAATGTCCTCTTTAAACTGACTTGTTGCATAAGCATTGAGGCTTTAGATTTTTGGACAAATAGATTAAATCGAATTAAGCCATCATTTTGTTTTAAGATTATGGGATCCAGCGAACTTGCTTTCTGTCACAGAAATTTAAACCCACATAAATATTGTCTTGATGAAGAATAATTAAGTTCATTAGGGCACCGGTGCCTTCGATAATTGACTAAATTAGCCTAATATTTATTATCAAATATGAAAAACGCCTTAGACTTAAAAGAAAAGCCTATTCAAACAAACCAACAATAGAGCCATTTGTTTATTTAATACGGAAATGCTAAATTAAATGTAATTCACCTTGCTTTCTTTTGTCTTATCTTTTCACAGTCAATATTTATTCAAAATTAAAAAAAAATATTAATAATAAAAATTGTAATTTAGGTGTCTATTTTATTTGAACAAAATATCCAATTGTAACCAACAATTAAATAATGTGTCCACTTCCGTGCTTTAATAAGCTTTAGTTTAATAAAATAGTTGAAATATTTTTCATTTATTTCTCATTTACATTCAATTTATAGATAAATTTAAATTTTTTTTTACAAGAATGTTCATTTATGTTCTACTAATTAGTGGTTTAGTGTTGAGTGTGACTGCTCAAGAATTGGTCAAGACAAACTTGTCCAATTTAATACAAGATCCGCGCGCAAATTCGTCCCTCTATGACCTGATACTTCGGAACAGAGTGTCCTACAACTCAATTGTAGGCAGCATACCCAGTGTTCTTATAATGAAAAAACTAATAAATAGAGATACAAAAATACTGAACTATAAGCTTATTTATTACTCTCCTCAGCTGATACCATCAAGCTTACTTTCCACAAAAATTAACAAGTCAGCAACTCAAATGGAGCCGATTTTTTATGTCAGTCCTCACAATGGATCTATCCACATAAGAATACCTGATCGACCTGTTCTAGAGTACCTGTGTGTTGAAAAAGAGTATTGTGCCTGCTTTTCTTGTATATTCAGTCTGAATATTATTTACCAAACCGAGCACAAAATAAATGCCGATACTATTCGCTTGTTTATTGACGATTCGAATGACTTTGCGCCCAAGTTCCGCTCAAATTTGGACCATTTTACCTTAAACATATCCGAATCGTCTCATATAGGTGACAGCTTTGTTCTTCCAAATTCACTAGCCTTCGATTCAGATGCTCATTACAACCAAATTTCCTACTACTTGTCTGACCAGAATGGTACATATGAAAAATTATCCAATCTGATGGAAATAAATCGTATTGATCAAACAAAAAATTATATCTACTTAACTTTGAAATCTCATTTGGACTATGAGGTTCAAAGTAAGTTCGATTTGTATCTATTTGCCAAAGATAATGGTTATCCAGAGTCCAAAAAAAGTTGGAAAAAAATACAAATTAATGTTATTGATGAAAATGATAACAAACCAATATGTGACAAGAGTTTATTTATAGTAAATGTGAAAGAAAACTTAATTGTTAAAAATTTGATCCAAATAACTGCAAGTGATTCTGATTCAGGCCTGAATTCAAAGCTTGTGTACAAATTAGACCTGGGTAGAGAAGAGGCTGAATTTTTTCAAGTTGACCAAAATGGTTGGATTAGTGTCAAATCGCCATTGGATTATGAGAAAAATGAATTCTTAGACTTTAAAATAAATGTTTCTGACTCTGGATCCAAGATAAAGCATTCAACATTGTGTTCCATTAGAGTAAATGTCATTGATGTAAATGACAATCCGGCTAAATTAAAATTAATAAAATATTTAAATGAGTCAATAGGGCCAAATTTTTACTCGATTAACTCAATATCAATCGATTTCAGCCAAGATTATGACAGTGTGTTCAGCCTTACCAACAAAGATGTCAAAAATCAAATAGAACTATACGAAAACAACCACATAAATATAAGTCTTGGTTTGATTAGGGTTTTTGACCATGATGGTTTGAGCAATTATAAATTTTTGATTCAATCGGCAACCAGTGTGAGCGAAGATGTGAGCATGTTTACCATAAGACAATCGGACAAGACCGAGCGAGAATTTGAGCTCATAGCAACAAAAAAGTTTGATTCAGAATTAATACAAAATTATAGACTTAAAATTCTACTATTTGATATGGACAACTTGGATATGTTTGAGGATGAAACAAGTTTGATGACAGAAAAAATGGTCAATGTCGACAATAGCAACTCTTTTTTGGTCACTTTGTATCAGCGGGTCAAAATTTTGGATTTAAATGATAATAAGCCAGATTTTTTAAGCAAAAGTTACTATTTTTCTATTAGAGAAAATCAAGTGGCCGATTTTCTAATCGGACCTCAAATAGAAGTTTTTGACATAGATAAAAGTGAAAAAAATTCAAAACTTTATTTTAAATTAAAGTCAAATTATTCAATTGAAAATCATATTAAGCTAAACACAAGTTTAAATAGTTATCCGAGTATAGCCGTAATTAGGCCGTTTGATTACGAGCTTACTCCCAAAGTTGAGTTTCAAATTGTAGCCTACGACACAGATGGCTACAATGATATGACCCATATTGTCATTAACATTATAAATGTGAATGATAATCCACCTTTATTTGATAACAAAAATTCAACTTTTAGAATAAAAGAAAATTTACCAATTGATACATTTATTGGTCAACTGATTATAACAGATAAAGATGGACCAAGTCAAATGAGCTTTAAGCTACTTAGCGAAGCGTACAAAGAAATATTTAAGATATACAAGTCGGGTGTTGTGTCCAATTTGGCAGTTTTGGACAGAGAAATTCAGAGTTTTTATACCTTAAATGTTGAAGTATTTGACAATGGCAATCCAAATATGAGCTCTACGGGGACTTTTTATGTAGAAATTGAAGATGAAAATGACAACAAGCCAATTTTAATTTACCCTGATGAAAAAGTTCAACACCTGAATCTCAGGCTTGGGCCAAGTCATAGAGAACTTGTGAATGTGTTTGATGTGAAAGCAATAGATAATGACCACGGTCCTAATGGGCAATTAAAATTTTATATCCATGATTCATTGGGACTGTTGGACATTGATTCGAACAACGGAAGTGTGACCATAAATACAACCAAGACCAAAATTAGCTCAGATTTGGACAAATTTAAAAAAATTATGGATGTATTTATCAATGTAGCGGATAATGGATCCCCCTGTCTTTATGCTAGCCTCAATTTTACGCTTTATCTAAACTACGAATTGTCTGAATTGTCTCCAGCAGTTCAGATAATGATTCAAAATCAGCTCAAAAATCACGACAAGTCCGCACTTAGCACCGATTTGTACAAAATGGAAAAGGGAAAATACAATAATTTTTTTAATATAGTGTCAAATAGTGTACTCTTGATAATACTCTTGTCAGTTTTGTTTTTTATGCTGTTTGTGGCGGGTTTTATTACCATTATTATGTTCAAAAAAGTAAACAATAATCAGCAAGATGGCGAAACAGACTCGACAACTTTGGTAAATTGTTTGACCCAAATGACAGATGCTTTTAGAACTACATTCAATTGGAACAAGGAGCAAAATAGTCCAGTCCAAGATAACTTAACAGTATTTGAATGAAAAAAAATTATTTTTATTAATTTTATTAAATTTAAAAAAGGTCAAAGATGAAATAATTAGTGGCACAACTGAGCAAGTTACAGTTGACAATTTTAGAATACCAGCAAATAGCGAACCATTGATGCAGATTGGCAGTCCAGAAATTTTAAACTCAGAAAGCATTAACGAGTCCAGAGGTACCAGTTGTAGCGACGAACTAAATAATGAGCTAAACGTGTATAGTCAAGATTTTTTGTCCTATGACTATTATAGAGCTGACAAGTACCATGGTCAGTTGGTTGTATCGGATGAGGTGAGAGTGGTGCACAAATCGAATCAATCGTATGCAACAACCAGCAGTAATAATACTCCAAGTTCAAGAGATTCGCTGATGAAAAACAGTGAAGATATTTACCAAAATGAGCTGGTTAACTTTAATGACCAAAGTTATTTTAAGCAATCATTTAAGTGCAAAGTATCTCCTTTGAACAATTTAAATGACAGAATGGCAAATTTTCAGCCTAAAAAGCATAAATGTCCTGATCTAGCCAAAGATTTGAGGGGTCAAGAACCGAATAATTATTTAGGAAAATTTGAAAAGCTTTACGGAACTCCGGATTATCTAACTGAAACAAATTTTTATACCAGCTCTTCTAATTAGATTCGGCTTGGATGAAAACCCCGTTTTTTTTTAGTTTTATTATTTGTAAATTTTTTTTAAATTAAAATTAAATGCTTTAGCTAATAAACAATTTTAAAATTAAATGAGTATTGAGGTTTTTCTGAATTTGCCAACCAAACATGGTTGTTACGGTTTGTATATTTTGAGAAACCGTTCTAGATATTTAAAACAAAAGTTAGAAATTTTCGGCTTCAAAAATTACTATTCAAGGTGGCAAATAGTTTCCAACAATTAAAATTAATTAAATAAGACTTGCTTGAACAAATATTTTTCTTTAAATAAAATGAAAGAAAAGAAAATTTTAAAAACTTTTGTTTAACTTTTTTTATTTCTTTTTAACAAACTAAATAGAATATTTTTAAACAATAGCTTTAAATTTATGAATCTTCAAACTATTATTTTATTTAAAAAGTCATTTTAGTTTCGTAATAATTTGCTATTTATTTTAATATTATTTTAAAAAACTGATATTAATAAAAATCTAATTTATTTTTTAGTAACTTTGGTTCTATTGCGTACACCAAAGGACCAATTATTAGGATATTTTGTATGCTAAGTTATAAGCTAGTCATTTTAAGTACCAACATACGATCACCTATTGTAAAAATGGTGATGTAAAATTAGATTATTATTCATCTATGTTGAATACAAAATACAAAAAAAAATATTTAATTTGTATTATATTTTGTTAGTTTAGATTCATGATTTGAAAATTCACATTATATTTTGTAAATATATCAAAAAAAAAGAGATTAAATCTTGAAATTTTTAAAATAAATAAGAAAAAATAAAAAACTAATTTGTTCTCGGACAAATTTTTAAAAATTTCTAAATATTTTTATTCTTTCATAAATAAATAATTAAGTCAATTTTTAAAAAAATAATTTATTGATCATTTTTTAAGGAAATTGTTTTATCAGCATAAAGAATTAGATTAATACACAAATAATTTTGATCTAATTTAAGCATTTAAAATGCTGAGAATCATTTGTTTATTTATGTATGAGAATTGTATTTACTGTTGTGGTTTAATTATTATTTCCGTGAAATTTTTTTCTCCTGCTTATTTAATTGAGCATTTTAACAGACACGATCATTAATTATTTACTACAACTATCTAATCAAAATGATAAATTTTGTTTCAAAAAAATTAGCAAATTTAACAACTAGATAGAAATTCTTATCCTATAGTCGAGTATCTAGTTGCTGGTGAGCTTGGTACACAGTCCTTGCCAACTTTACCAAAGACAATTACTCAAACCCTTGCACTAAATCATGAATCAAGAGAGTATAAACATTTAAATCTGATAAACCATGCTGCATTCTTCTAATGAAATTAAAAACACAAAATTTAATTTAGAATTAAAAAAATGTATTCTTAAGATAAACATTTTCAAAGAGGGAATTAGTTTTTCTGTTAAGTGAATTAAGAATAACAAAAGTTCGTAAAAATATAGTTTAATAGATTTCTATTAGAATAATTGATTTTAAATTTTTGGTCTAATTTTTTAGCTATTTTAACCAGTTTGAAAAGTATTATTTTTTTTCTGGGTTATGAATGTACCTGAAGAAATTCAGAATTCAATTTCTTTTTGTTTTTCTCTTTCGATTTTATTCACTAATAGTTCATATTCATTTGGAATTAATTCAAATTATTCTATCATTTTTTCGAATAGAAAAAATAATCATATATTTATATATTTTTTTCAGATAACAACTAGCTGGAACTAACTTTGACAGAAAGAGGATATCAAAGATCTGATTCTGTCGCCCGAGAACTAGGTCTTTCTAAATTAAAAATTATTTCTTTGAATAATCATAATTTTGGCTTTATATTTACTTGACGCAATGAAAATTTAATTAATTTTAACTTGTTAAAAATTAAAAAGCAGGTTACGAAATTTTATTAATACAAAATAAATTTAATTTTTTTTTTATATATAGTCACTATTTTGGAGATATTCTAGTAATTTGATTGCTGCTCAACGTCATATTCAGCCTGGGTCTAACTTGAAAATTTTCTTAATTTTTAATTAAAAATTCAATTAAAAATAGATTTTGTTCACTATACGAATTCCGAATATGGCCCCGCAGGCTTATCGTTTTGTAATGATCAATCGCTCAATAAAGCTAAATCGTTTATGTTTTCTACTCTAAATTAATTGAATCGAAGAGACCATATAAGCTACTTACTTTAAATAAACTGGTTCTTTTACTAAAAGCTTAATTTCAAAAATAAGCTTAGACTTGTTAAGGAAATGGCCTAAACTGTTCCAATTCGAGCACAATGCCTAATTGGAACACTGTTTGATAAATCCAAATTGTGTTCAAAATTCCCCAGGATACATGATCAATTGAGTTTTTATGTTAAAATGTATTTTTTTTATTAAATTAAATTGAATTAAATTAAATTAAAAATTAGGGTTAAAAGTTATTAATTATAAATTAAAAATGTTCTGATTCTGGTGTTAAATTTTCTCACAGCTAAGAGTGTACAGTCGATTTCATGTCCCATTTAATCAAGCATGCTTATCGATTACCAAGACAATTAGACTCAGGGAAACATTGTTTTATGTCGTGATCGATATTTAGCATTGACTCACGCGAGCACTTAAAAAATAGCCGCCCTGTCTTTGACCAAGGTCTTCTCATCTCTATAGTTTAAAATTGATTAAGATCTTTAAATTTGAATCGATTTGTTTGCTTGATTTGTTTTGTATGTGTATCATCTTTGCATTCTGAGGTTAGTTGAGTTGTAGGGCTTCTGAGCCCGGATCAGATGACAACTAATAGGATTTCTATGCAGTTTTGTAAAGGAAGCAATTTTTCTTTAACTTTAAAGTGATTTAGAATCGATTTGGCAAATTGGTCTTGAATGTCTTAGAAAATTGTTTACCTGAATTAACTTGATTTGAATTAGTCAAAGTAGTTCGACTGTTGCTAGGCTTTCAGACGACTTAAATCCCATAAGCGACTGAATAAATTTGTGTCGAACAGCTTTTCTTCCTGTTAGTAAAAGTGTGATTAAAATTAAAATTATAGATTTAGGTTTCGACTGATGATTTTAGATTAGATAGAATGTCAAGATTATTTGGCTCCAGCAGAGCAAAAGCCTAATTAAAAGCTACTACTTTTTGTTTAAAGTAAAAAAATCTACTTTCAACAAAGTTATTTTGAATTGTTTTATCAATTTTAAAGTACTTTTAGATAAAAGTTACTCCTTAATAATGATAAAATCGAATTTTTTAAAAGGTCTTTAATCACCTAACAAAGGTTAATTGATCAAATTTTTCAAAATTAAGTTTAAATGTTTTATTTTGTTCATTTTTTTGTATGTATGGCATAAATAGATCAAAAATGTTTATTTAATCACTTTTAAAGTGGTAATAAATCATTATAAAAGTAAAATTAGTGTTAAATTTTTAATTTTTAATCTTGTATTAGCAATTAAAGTAATTCTTCTTGTTCAAATAATCGGAAAAATATGGTACTAAAAATGATTAAAAAAAAGGCTTTTTTAGGATTTATTAGAATTTAGGCTCCATATTTTTTGAACCTTGAAATTTATATTTTTAACAAGTAGCAAAATGTTGGATTTTTATCTTTTAGTAATTTTTTAAGCTAAAAATAAAGGTAGTTTTTTTCCTCAATAGCCAAAGAAAAATAAAAAAATTTTAAAAAATTAGTGTTTTATTGACCATGTTGGTTCTAAATCGATTTACGGCCTCAATCTGTGATAGAGCTCTCTCAGTCAATCAGGTAATTAAATATACGTTGATTAAAACTTGATATTTTACTTCTGTTTTTGAAAGGAAATAAATTTTGTATATTAATCAGGCAAATAAAAATTTAATGAGAAAATAATAATTTTCATCAATTTTTTATTGATAATAAATTTGACTACTAAATTAGATGCTTTTGTAATAGAGGTCTCTGCATTAAGTATTTTCAAATAATTTTAATTTTACCTAGACTTGATTAATTTAGAAATCTGCATCAAGTCAAAGCTCTTTATGAATTAGAAAGATTAAAAACTTGGGTTGAAATGGCATTTAAGAGTATTTGGAATGTTCCACAAAAGATGGAGATATGTAAAAAAGTGTCAGCAAAGAAAAAGCCGTGATTCCCAGCTTTAAAAAAGACTTAATTGCATCAATACTTGAATCCACAGTACCAATAGCCACGAAAATAGCAAATCAAAAGTGCTTATGGTAATAACTTTGTAGCTTAGTAGTTAGTAAAAAATAATTAAGATAAGGTTGATGAGTAAGTGTAAGCTCTTCCAAGTGTCTGTCTTTAGAATACGTGACAAGTATTGTTTATCTTGTCAGTCAGTTAAGAGGCTGATGACTAAATTAAACTTTTAGATAACAGATACTAAATGTAATGTTTATATTAGTACTCTTGGGCCCGTCTATCCGATCTTCTCGTTAGACGTATTGGAACAGCTATTTATGCTCCTTTCTAACTTAAACGCTCATGGTTAAGTTAGTTAATTAAACCAGTGATATCGACAAAGATGTCGCTATATCACACTAAATAAGTTGGAAGTCAGAACCTCATGGTTCCTAAAGGGCAAACATTCAGCATGTGATCACAAGAGCTCTAGAATTTAATTTTTCTCAAATAAACTGTTAAAAATGGTTGAAAAACTTACCTTAACCAGTGGTTGGAGAGAATACTGTGAACAAGTCAAAGCAGAATTACACAAATAATTGTTTTAATCCACTATGCGTAAGCCTGTTCCCTAGCCAGAGGTATTCAGCAACTTAAAAGGGATTAAGTTGAATTAAGGAAAATAATTATGTATGGGTAACTCTTTATTCGGAATCTCTAATATTAGAAAATTTAGTCCTTTTGTAATAATAAAGACTTACTTCAGAAAAGTGAATGCACAAGAAAGTAAGATATAGAGACTACTTCAAGTCAGTCTCTAACAATTATGAACTATCAGGAATAGATTAATTAAAAATTTTTAAGTTCCAATTAAAACATTTTGTATTCAGGTCATGTTTTTTGTATTTTATCATATTTTATATTTATATAATTAAGAGCCTAAGGAAACTATACAATATTATTCAAAAAAATTGTTTTGCCTTGGCTGGTTGGAATGGAACTTAGTCCCTTCTTTCGGCCTCTTGGTTAAATGTTGATAAGATATAGTAAATTATTTTTAGTTGGTTAAACAAAGTAGTACTTAAATTATACAATATGATTATATTTAAAAACAGATTGAAGTATCAATGGTTTTATGGTAAAAGCCATCAAAGGACCATAAAGTACAAGTAAATTAAGTTTTGATTGACGAGGCTATAAAGGAGGTCTAAGCGCCATTCCGATCTGGTCATGTCCAACCAATTAAGAAGTCTAGCAATTAAGAATCAAGAATAAGGAAGATTTATTTTTTACAAAATGGACATTAAGAATTTTATCTTATTTTTCAAAAAAGGGTAATAGATATGATATGAGAGCAGCTGGCTACTAAATAAATAGCTTATCTCAAATCGAAGCAAACATACTTTTATGTAGAAGTGTGTGGATTTGTACCTATTTATCTTATCATTTTTTGTTCTAAATGTTTGCTTTAGATATATAATTAAATGTTAAATGAAGCACTGTGATTTAGGCCTCGTTGAGTTGACATTTGTTGGCAAAATATTATTTGAAATTGAGATTAACTCGACAAGAATTGATCAATTGATAACACAAAATTGTTCATTCAGTTATTGTTTTTAAACTTTGGCAAATATTTACAAATCAATTTTAGAGTGATTCGTAGTAATTTGAGTACGTCAAATAGTTGGTAAACACTCGAACTAAATTTAAATCAAATTATTTAAATCACAGATTGGAATAAGCATAGATACTGGACTTGGCAATAACTGGCTTTGTTTAATTTGTATCAAATTTGCTTGCTAAGCGCATTTAGCGTGTGTATAGAGTATCATTGATTAAGTCAAAACCAAAACACCACCAAGGAAAATGACTGACTTGCTCAAATAGGATTAAATACACACGTTTTGCTATTTATTATTCGAATTAAATAGAAGATAAAGCACATATTGGGTTAAAGATTGGTCTAGGTGATTGGATCAATCACGCTGAATTCCTAGAATTCATTAGGTCTCGTATTTATGCTTAAAATTAAGGTGTTATTTGAATAGCAAATATTTGCTTTTGTTATTTTAGTGTGATAATTTTAGACCATGGCTATTTGATTTCGATTAGAATAATCTTTATGGAAAAGAATTTGCTAGCCGTGCTCATTAATCATAACCTATTATTATGGTGACTAAATTTTTGATTTTTATTTTTTTATAGAATATATTTCATCTGTAAAAACAAATGTGTAAGATAATTTTTTTTGCTAATTGTATTAATAGGTAAGCTGGAAACATTTATGTCAAATTTAGGAATAGTTTATTGAGTATTTTTTTAAAATAAAAATATGAAAAATTTGTTTATTTTCTCAAAAGGTCGGAAATGTGCAAATATTTTCGCTACAATTAGTGACTACAATAGAGTTGACATGTTTTGAATGTCAAATTAGTTAATAGATATAAGTAATTTTTAATTCTTGTGCCATTAGTAATTATTTGGCAAGATTTTTATTTCATTGAATACATTTTTACCTTAATTAAAGTCTGTCTATCTTTTCAAAGCTAAATTTTAATAATTATATTTATTTAACATTTAAGTTTAATTGTTAATTTTCATTTTTAAATTTATTTATTTTATTTGTCCGCTTGTTTCTTTAGAGTAACAGGTTTAACAAAATTGATCTTGTAAAAAAGTTTAAATAAAATTTGTCATTTACAGAATAATAAAAGATCAAATAAGATAAAAAAAAATAGATAAAAATTAGTGTTTATGTTGTTACTTAACGCATTAAAGTAAATAAATGAACATTTAGTAAAATAAAAATTTTGAATAAAGTTTAATGAGTGAATTCTTTGTAAAGCAAGTTTACTTAATTTGGTTAAAAAATATTATTGTCATTTTAATCTTGAAGATAAAATTTCTATCAGTTCTATCAACAATTTGTATATAATAAAAATCAAATTACAATTTTTTTCATATTATAGATATTTTTTAATATTGTATTCAATTTTCTATTATTAATAAAAATTAATTAGATCTTAAAATGAAATCGAAGAGACATTCAGGCGAAATTAATTTTTTAACGAGTTTTTGAAGAAGGAAATAGGGCCATATGCTTAATTTTTTAATTAAATGTAATTATTTTTTTATTATAAAATTATACAATGTAATCTTATATCTTTAGATTGGTGGAAGGATAATTTCTGGTCGAACTAACACCAAAAGTAAAGACTCAATTGCCAGTTTTCATAACAACAATTATATTTCCTTTAAAATATAAACTTTTAACTAATTAACTTCATTTACTAAAAATGTATTTGTCCAAAGTTTAATTAATTTATCCAAATTCAAACTGTGTCCACAAAAATAAATCTTGCCAATTGTGAATAATTTTCCCATAAAATTTTATTACCCAATTAACAAAAATAAAAGTTTATATTTAATTATGTAAGCCATAGCCAATAAAAAATAATTTTATCAAAAATTAGCCAATTAATCAAGTTAATTATCATTTTTTTATATGCTAATCATTAACATGGGATTATTGGGCCGAGCAGAAAAAAGTCAATAAAATAAAAGTTGGATCAAAAGTGAGCATATTAGGCTATTTTGTTGGGATTCTTCATACTAAGGTCGTTAAATCGGAGCTAGAACCTTTGAGACTTTGAAAGCCATTCTAATCTAGAAATAAACAAAAATTAACCTATATGAATATAAAAATCAATAAATCTAAAAAATCGAATATTGATTAATGTGAATTATTTGAATAAGAAAAAGATTAAGGCTCAAAATATCACAATTGATTCAAAACAATCGAAAAGAAGCGGAACAATCTTAAAACAAATATATTCTATTGATAATCGATTTTTAATATTCTTTTTTTTTTATTTTATTTCATTTTATTTTAAAGTTTATAATCTAAATTTGATTAGAAATTAATTCTAGGCTGTTAAAGAAAAATTGACTTTAGTGCGTCTAAATTTCAGGTCTAGCAAGCCATGTGAAGCGTGAACTAATCCTGATAATACTTTAATTGAAGTCCTCATTCGTACAAACACTTAAGGCTATCTTCATTCAAAACAAATATAATCCGGTTTAATCACCTGAATATCCGTTGGACATTCTATGTCTCAAAAACGGAATACACACTCATAAAGTCATCATCTCTAGCTCTCGCTGGGACACAATAAAAAAGTTGTATAATTTTATTAATACTTTGGAGAGACAGAGCAAGAGAGGATATGACAATAAAACCTGTAATTATATAAACCAAGTCAAATATATATTTATTTGAATAAAAATCTAAGCTAATATATCTGGACTGCTTATTAGTTTGGCTAAGATCTAAATTTTTGGTTATAGTCTAGCAGTTGGTGCACCCGTCATCAAGCAAATGATCAGAACCCATTTTTTCATTTGGAAGCAAACCGCCTTGGTAAAGATTGCGGTATAGAATATCAACTAGATGAGTTTTCAAGAAAAAAAGATTTGTCCACATTCACAGCAAATTTATTTCCAGTTATTACACTTTCTTCAAGTAATGTATTAATTTGAAAATTTCAATCAAATCACTCCTCACTTGACTTTCATCTTTATATTTTAAAAAAAGTTAATTTTTTTGTTAAATTTATTTCAGAAAACACCTTATGGGTGATGTTTATAGTATATAGTAAAATTATTAAAAATTAGATTAAAAAATCACGAAAAAATGCTTGGTACCTCTAATTTTAAAAAATTACCAGCTTTGTAGCTTAATAATTAGAGTTTTTTTTCTATTTATTCATTAAAAATATGTTTTTTAGGTAAACCGTCCGAGAAGCTTACATAAAATTAATTAAGAAGAGAAGAAAAAGCTTGACATTTTTAGGATAAAAATTAGTATAGTTAATAGAGTTTTTTCGCAGACGACGCAGTCACCTCTGTGTCAGGTCGGAGTTTACGCTCAAAAGGTATTTCATCAAATATAAGAAAGTTTGGTCAGTAAAATATTTCTTCTATTCGAAAATATTCCATTTCAAAAATGTGACTCCAACAAAAAATAAAAAAATAAATTGACTTTTTTCTCTTCTATTAGAGGCATGAAAAATGCATTTTCAGATTATATAATTTTCTTATAAGCAAGTAAAATTTTTCTGTTAATAAATAATTCGAGTCAAGGATAACTTTTTATTTAAATACAAATTTTTTCTATGTCTCATCGTTCTTAGTGATTTGTTTAACGTTATAATTTAATTTTTTCCATGTCCTTTTTTTATTTTATTTTTATTCTTTTATTTTAATTTAGAACTTAAATTTGTATTTCTTTTTGCAACTTTATCTGAAGGAGCAATAGCTCGATCAGAGTAACAAATAAATAAATATGTCTGGTTACTTATATTTGGGAAAATACGGTAATTAGAAAGGAAATGAGTGTACCCTATGCTCCACAAGGAGGGAATAAAGATTACACAAAATAGTAAATAAAGAGAGTCGACGATACTTGGGGGGTGAAAAAAGTCGTCTTCTCTGAGTGAACAGTTGGTCTAAGTCTTCATATTTCCGTCAGTAGTCATCTGAAATCGATTATGCGCATTCGGCATAAATGAATAGAACGAAATGCTTGTTTGTTTATTTGTTTATCAAATATTTCATCAGGCCAGCCCTGGGGGGTCTATGTGACGCCCGGACGGTAAGCAGTCAACAAGTAAAATCTCAGCATGATCATTTTCCAAACATCAAATTTAGTTTTGTTTAAAAAAAAAGCAAATCATTTGTCATGAACAGATCCTGGTCGAGCATGACTCTAAGCCAAACAGATAATCTAAAATTAATCTTGGACTAATTGCAATATGATTCCAAATTTCTATTTCATAGTCCCATATGTTAATTAAAATCCAATTGCCATACAAAAACAAGTCCTAATCTAGGTTATGATTCAATTATAAATACAGTTGAAAAAATAAACAGCATAGCCTTGAGATGGAGCAAAAATTCTAAAAGCTTTTCAAACATACATTAACGTAGAGGTATTAATTCGTGTCTAATCGCATTAGACCAGCATTGAGTCATCAGCTAATTCAAATCAATTCATTCGGAATAATGGAGCAACATTTGTGAATGAATAGGAAAACGTGTGGCTCTCTATTGATAACAGATTCTAAAATTATTCTAGCTCATGAATTAAGTGAAATATTTGTTAAAAAAATTTAAATTAAAATTCAAGTGTTGTTTACATTAAAATTCTGTCAAGTGAATTAGAGTAGTTGTTTCAAGAGAGGAGAGAGACACGAAGAGAATATGTGTTTATTTATCTAAGGTTTTCCTGCTTTTTCGGCTTAGTTGTCCTAACCTTGTCCAAACCAAGAGGCTCTCAAGAGCAATTCAAATATTAGTTCTGATAAGATCGATTAGAATCACTTAATCCGAGTTTAGTTCGGATTTTTGTGTCGGAAATTAATGCAGAATTAAGGAAGAACTCGCCAGAGAAATTATCTGATTTATTTGTCACTTTGATACAACACAAAAATAAATTAGAAATTCTTTTATTTAGGTGGACCATATTTTAAATCAATATATTCAAATTTAAATTTAGTACTAATTTTTTTTTATTTTTAATTAATTCTATTTTTGTATTTTAGTTAAAATAATTGACAACTAGAATAATAGAGTTTGATTGAGAAAATTAGGCAGTACGGGTGTTAGTTTTAGTATTTAAGATGTTAATTAGATGAAAACATGTCTTTGAAAGAGTCCGATATATAGAAAAACTTTGCCAAATTGGTTCTCCTAATAGCTACAATACCGATTACACTAAGTTTAAATGTCTATAGCTTCAAAGTGCAATACTATGGTCTCATACTACCAGAAATTTGTCATTATTTGACACTGTGTGAAATATTGGATCTATTATCTTTCCTGTTTAAACTCATTGTCAGAGTCTAATATTGAAAGAACAAAAGCAATTCAAAACTTAATACTCCTTCCAGCATTTTACATCAAGAGACTTTAAATTAATTAAAACAACAAACAGTTCCGAACTGAGTGAAAGATATGCCGTGGCATTAGCTGTCAAATTGGTAGGAGAAAATAGACCAGAGTTCAAATTGAGATATATCTAATGCCCGACTCCATTGTGTAATTGCTACCTTATAATCTCTTCTTTTTTTCTGATCTATAAAGTAATTAGACAGATTTATAAGAAAAAAGGCTTTAAGCGACCATTGTATTATAAAAAAACACTAATTGATAATAAGTTATTATTTCAGAATCTAGCAGGCCTTGAAAAATAATTACAAAGATTAATCTTTATAACATGATCACAAATATGGGTGCAAGAGTCGAGGTTAAATTTAGATAGCAAGGCAGTACGGGTATTCATAGGTTTTAGGCAGTTAATATTTGAGTTTAATTAAAATTAGAAAACATAATGAAAGCGACATAAGCTTTAAAGTAAATATTTTTCGGACAACGAACTAATGCTGACAAGTTTCCCTTTGACCATGTGTTTGTATTTCTTATCTGATCAATAAAATCGATCAGCCCGGGGGCACTCGTAGCATTAGGTTCGGATCAATCGTTGGCCGAGCTAGATCACGACATTAATTTTAATGTCGTGTAATTATCTCGGCAAACGTAGAGCTCTAAAGTCACTATTTACCTAAGCACTTGGTTATTAACTCTATTTTAATATTTAATTTTGTCCGAGTATTTGTTGATCGTCAACTAATTTAAAAGATTAATTGAATATTTTTATTTGTAATATACTAATTAAAGAAAAAAAAAAGGAAAAATTTGTTCTAAACTTATAAAATTTTTATTAGTTGAGACGTTTGTTAGCTTTTTTTCCAATTTAGGCTTTAGTTATTCTAGAAACAGACCAAATAGTCTCGTAATCGAATATAAAGCCAGTCTCTTTTTCTCTTTTGGTTTTGACTTTCTGATTGATTTTCTATACACCTTTATTTATTTTTTTGATTGTTAGAATTTCCGTCTCGGATGATACTCAAACAATTCATTCAGTCTTTAAATAAAAAAAAATAATTAGGTTCATTTATCAAAATTATTAAAATCAATTGCTTTTTATTTTTAATTATTTATTAATTATTTATCTTATAAGACAGTCACAGGCTTGTTTTAGGGCTAATATCCATGCTAAAAAATAATGTTTTATATTAAATTTTTATAATTATTATTATATTTGTATTTTAAATCCCTATACTCAGTATAATATATTTAAGTATAATTCCACATTTAATTTAATTTGTGAGATAAAAAACTTAATTTATTAAAAGTATAATCAACTAAAGCTAGCTCTTGGAACTTAACTCAATAACATCAACATATTTTTTTTCTTAATATCAATAGTTTTTCCCAAAACGAGGTATTTTTCTGGTCACACGTTTAATGTAGATGTAAATTGAAGATGGTAGTGGAAGATAGATTGGTTACTTGTGACACAAAAGCTCTAGATCTGTTAAATCAATAAAAAAAATTTGGATAATGAATGTCCAGGAAAAACTAAAAATATATTTTTTATAGATAAATAAATTGCCTTAAGAGGAAAATCATAATTAAAGAGGAAATAACTTAATCAACCTAGATTAATGAACCAATTTTTATTTTAACTAGCACAGTACATGTGGATGAACTTAATCGAAATATTTGTCTGATTATCCTTGGATCTGTGACAAAAAATTATCAGATAGATATAATCTTTATTCTAAGTTAAAATTTAAATATCATATTAACAAAAAAAATAATTTCTAGTTATTTTCAGTAAAAGATTGGATTAAAGACTGCACAAATTTAACCATTGTTAATCTCATTTATTGGATCAAAAGATGCAAGTGAGAAAATATTTTTGTTGTTAGGTGAGAAAAAATAAAACACCGTCATAGAGAGATAGAGTATTGTATAATAAATTTTATTATGCCAAATTAGATTTAATCGGGCCAAAATTGTTTTTAAAATTCATCAAAAAAATAAGAGAATTCTTAAACAAATTGGCAACACACAAAGTCAAATAATAGGATTTTGACAAAAGACCAAAACAATTAGTTAAAATTTAAGCACTTTTAAAATATAGAATTAGAGAAAAAAAAGATTATTTTAAAATATTTTCTCTTCAAATAATATTGTAACAACAAGGCTTCTTTATAATTTGTGCTCGTAGCCAAATTTTAATAAAATTATTCAACATTTTTTTTTTATATTTTTTATTTTTTTGTTTCATATTTTGCCAAAACAATTAACTTATATAATAACTTTTAATTTTAAAAGATTTTAGATATTGACACCAATGAAAAATTAGATACTTGTACTCTATTTGTTTTAAAAATGATAGTTTTTATAATAATTATTATAATAGTTCAGCAAACTAGCCAAGATTACATCCGCAGCGATGAGCTTATCTTGAGCGAAAATTTAGAAATAGGCTCCGAAATAATAAATTTGAACCATTTACTTGCACCACACAAATTTAACCAAAATCTTCAATTCAAAATGATCAATGACACATCTCTGGTCAACTACATCCATTTAGAATATTTAAATAGCGAGACAACTTTGATAATACTCAAAAGAAGGCTCAATTTTGATGACCTATGCGATCTATCCATTCAGCAAATTGAGGCCAGAACCTTATCGAGCTCCATAGTCACGTGCTCACACACAATCAAAATTATTGCCATAAACGAAAACGATTTTATCGAAATACCAGTACAAATTAGAAAAATAAACTTCATCAAGAAGCAAAAAATTAAAATATATTTTAAAGAAAATTTAATTAAATTAAATCTTACATCGATTGAGAACTATTTCTTAATCGAAAAAGCTCTAGTTAAATCAGAAGAAGACCCTAATGATTTAAAAGATAGCTTAGTCTACAAAGTAAGCTCGATTTCTCAACTCATAAAGGTCAAATTGGAGTCTAGTGTTGGCAAATATCTCAATTTAAGTGTAAGCTTCATTAATGAAAAGTCTCTAATAAATGCCTATGACTTTAATGTGGAAATGAGACTAAAGCTAGAGGCTTTTTTGCAGCCAAATATATCCGATTTATACATAGTAGAAAAAAATTCAACCCAAAGCATTTATCTTAGGGTCACTGAGCTAAAAAAATTAAATCTCAAACCACTGGACTTTGTCCAGTCATTGTACTCAATTGTAATTGAGAACAAATATTTAGCCATAAACGATATAATCCTAGAGCCTAGGTTAAAAAATACTAGCAATGAAAGCGATATTGTATTCTCATTAATTCAAAGTGAGCAGGTCAGTGGCAATTTTCCATTCTATGTAGATCAGAATACAGGCGCCATTAGGGTTAAGGGTCAGCTTTGGACCGAGGACGATGACTACTTGAACAAAAATGTCAACAAGAATTTTTTATTCGGTCTTAAAGCCACTTACAAGCGCCTTTTAAAAAATACATCCCATTCCAACTACTACTATGACTACATGATACCAGCATTTACCAAAATTCAGATAAATGTGCGCCGAGAACGCATGCATCCGGCAATGATACGTGCCGAGATCGCCTCACCATTAATTTCAAAGTATGAAATATTAAACAAAGAGTCGGCTAATCAGACACTTATCTACTACATAAATGATCCGATAAAAATAGGCTCCAAACTAGTGCACTATTCGATTCAGTTTGGAAAAGCAATTGATTGGAATTTTACCAATTTAGAATGGATATCCTCGAATGAGGCTGATTTTAGCTACACATTTAACTCGAGTTATATGGAAATTTTAAGCCAGAATCAACTCCGAGATGGTCAAGTGTATACAACTGTCTTGAAGTATATAGAGCGCACCCGGAACTCTAAGGGTTTAAGGGTGTTAAACCAACTTAACATTGAGTTCAGGATCGATTTTGATCCATTGCTATTTGAAAAAAGCCAGTACACTATATCGCTGGCTCAGTCAGATTTGGTCGACCAGAAAATTGCCAAATTTAACCTAAAAGAGCGTCTTGGTACCAAGTTAAATCAGCGAAGTGTAAACAATGTGGTCTTTAGGCTACAAGATTCGCAGGATTCAGACAAATTTGCTTTGGACTTTAGAACCGGATGGCTTAGTGTAAAACAAGTGCTTGGCAAATCGGTCTACTATTTGGAGATTTTAGCGGTCAATTCTGACATACAAAAAACTGCTTCGGTCAAATGTAGAATAAGTGTAGATTGTTCTAGAGTTGAGAAGCCAAGTGCTGAGTTTATTTACAATGTTTTTGAAAATTCATTTGCTCGAACTCAAATTGGTAAATTTCAAAGTATTTGTACCAATTCGAACTATTTGTACTCACTTGAGCCCAATTTGAATATCCGTCTTTGTTCCAAATATGATGAGTTTAATTGTAAAAATTTTGACATGGAAACAAAAGAAAATTTTGTACAAAATTTATTTAAAATTGATTCAAACATTGGCTATTTGGTCAATAGCAAAAATTTGACAATAGAAACATTTTTAAATCTAATTAAATTAGACTATGCTCATATTTTTGATGATTTAAGTCAAATATTTGAATCCTCTCGACTATCAGTGCTCTTAAAAGCTAAAATAAATTTCCCACAAGGTACCAGCTTTGTCTATCCGATAGAAATAAGGGTCCAAAATCGACCTCTAATTGGTAATTTTAGTCCCCAATTGAGTTTAAAACAATTAGATTCAAATGCATCACAACCAACTTGTCTGTTCAACTATTCATTTGCCACTGGTAACTCAGTCATATCGCGGTTTGTGAGACTTAATGAAAAAATGGCCCATTTCGAACCAGAATTCACATTTTCACATTGCAAAGCCAAGTTTTATATTGACAACAATGGTTGTCTAAGCATAAAATACAACCATTTGGCTCGTCTTTGCCAAAGTATAAATCAAACTGGTCTGGTACTAGACAAAGGAGAATACAATCTACAATTCAAGCTTTGTTTCTATGACAACAATAAGGTGTCTTGTTCCGAGCCGTACAACCAAACCATTCATATACCATTCGATGTATTTAATACATCGAAAATAGCACTTAGCCAAAGCTTGCAAAGAGATGACCGAATTGAAAATTTTAATCAAAATTTCACTAGTTTTTTTATGAAACCAAATTTTAGGGTTTATTTGGTGATTATTTTGGCAGTTGTTGCTCTGGTTGCGCTGATAACAGTTCTATTTTTGGTAGTGTTGTTCTCTGGTTCGAACAATGACCTCAAGTCTCTGGGAAAAAAAGCCCTAGTGATAAACAATGACATGAACTTCAAGTATGATTTTTAAATTTGTTTAAAAGATAATTAACTAAATTGATTTTTATAAAATAATAGAAATTTAGAGATAAACACGGACATTAGAAGCCAAGCAAGTGCCAATACGCCAGAGTCTAGTTCTAACTCAACCACGGCTACAAATAGCACAAAATTAACCAAAACAGAGGATGATGATGAAATTAAAATTCAAGTATTGGACGACTATGTGGACATGTCCAAGCAATTCAAGCAAATTAATTTCGGCTATGAGAACAAGAATTTTAGTTATTCGGGGTCGTTTCGGTCAGTGGGAAGTTCGTATGAGTCGAGTGATGAGACAAATAGGAAGACTGAAAACGATCAAGGCTTATATTCGGTAAAGAATGCTTCCATACAATTTCAGAATCAATCAGATACTTTGTCACCAAAAAAAGAAACAGATTTGTATGCAAGGGTTCCCGAGCATAGTCAAGCTGAATCGATACCAACTTACAATTGTTTAATGCTAAACAATTCGAATCAAAGCAATGAAGCACTGCAACCAATACCAAAAACAAGTTCATTGAAGAAGTTAAAAAAGGACTTAGCGGTCAAGAGAGCCATTTATGGTACAGTAAATGAGGCAAAAATAAACAATCCAATCAGTATAAAAACACCAAATGAAATAGGCTCTCAATTAAGTTATGATGCGAGTGGTTCTTTTAGTTTTGTAAATGGAAATAATGAAATGGTATTTAGTCCGAATGATATGTTCGCCTCAGTTGTATGAGAATAAGATTATTTTTTATTTTAATTAATTGAAACTACCTCATTTTGTATATATTTATATTTAATTTAAGTATTTGTCAAGTCTTATAAAACCAATTTTTAAAAAAATAAATAAAATAAATTTTTGTATTAAGTTATTTTTTGTTGAAAAAAGAATAATTTTTATTAAAAACAAATTAAAATTTATTTCGAAACACTTTTCAGTATTCATAAGAACTCTTATAAATACAAAATTAATTTTTCAAATTTATTTTATCGAAAATTATCTAAGCACATTTTAAAAGTTTCCTCAGATCAGGTATTTAGAATAAAATATTAATAATTGGTTCTTAAATAATAACCGGCCAAAATTTTTTAAAAGCCGTGACCGTGTCCAAACGAACTATTAGCGACCAAAAATATACGGACGCTCAAAATTGCGGGATATGAAATAAGTTTAAATAATTAAAAAAGGGGTCTAACTCACCCCCACAAACAAAAACCTATTCCCCACAATATTAAAAACTCTTCCCCACATCTCAACACTTTTCACCATAAAATTAGAGTGTTTTAAGAAGAAATATCTTATGCACAGAATGAAATTTTTTTTTAAATAATTGCAAATCTCTCTAACACATTGTTTTTGGTGTTTTTGGATTTATTCTCAAGAGTTTTGAAACAATATAAACATTTTGAAAACACTCTTGTTTCTAGCACTAGAACAAAAAAGTGTATCATATTGGCAAAACTTAAGACAAAAGCAGAAAAATTCGATTGTGATTGTAAATATTATCTAAAATGAGAATATTGTTCCCATCAATTGGCACTTAGTAGTCTTTTTAATGAAGAACAATTTGTAAATAAAACGAAAAAAGGCAGACCAAAGAATTTAAAGAGGTGGTGCGTTAGAGAATATTTTTAAATTTTTTAGGCGCTAAAAAGTCATTGTGGCGGCAAGATTTTCTTAAAATTAAATATCTTATTTTGACTCATAAATTTTAATTTCGAATAAAATATACTTTTTCTATTTTTATGTGTTTAATTGTGCATACAATTCAAAGAAACACAAAAGAAAACTTAAATCGAAGTAAAAAATCAATATTAAAAGAACTGCAAGATTACTTGGAAGAAGATAAAACCATTGAAAGTAACATGGCCCAACTGATTGATCAAAAAATGAAAGAAATAGTTTAATTTTTTTTAATTTATTTTGGCATAGTTTAAAATGAATTGATATTTTAAATGAAGACGTACTAATTTTTTTGTATAATTTTATTTTGTATCATTGTTCAATAAGAATTTCAAATAAAAAAAGCTTTAAATAAGCAAAGTAAAATTTTTGATCAAATCTCAAGCGCTCAATTTTGCTCAAACATTTTTGGATGCGCAATTAAATTTCAATCATTACAATCATTTTTCAAAAGTTTAAAAATAAAGCTTTTAAGTGTTAAACGAATAAAAAATCTGCGATGAAATTTAATTGAGCATCTAAAAATGTTTGAGCAAAATTGAGCGCTTGAGATTTGATCAAAAATTTTACTTTCCTTTAAATATCATTTTTATTTAAAAAATTTGCTTTAATAATCTCTTTTTGAGAATAGTTTTTAGAATTTTTGAAAAATTGTTCATGATCTATTTCGCTAGACAGATTTTCAATATAGTGTTTATAATAGAAATTATTTTTATCAATTAATTTGCTAACAAACTCTTTCAAATGTTCAATTTCCTCATTTTTGAACTTATCACCTAATGAACAAAGCATATCTTCGAATTTTTTCCAGTCTATTTTATCGTTTTCACCACTGATTGTTTTAAATGCAATATGTAATAATTTTTCTGATTTTGTATCTATTAAACCCGATACCAATATTGGGAGCATAACTCTATTAAAAGTTTCATAACTTATCTTTTGACTGATTACCTTTTCTTGCATTTTTTTTCGCTTAGTAAAACTAGCATTCATTTGTTTGTAAATTTGGTTAAACTGAGCCTCATTTGGACATAAATTCATTGAATAGACACAATTTTTAATATCATGAATGTCTATTTCTTTCTTTTTCTCAATATCAAAATAATCAAATGCTGTTTTGATATAAAAATCTAGCTTGTCTAAGTCAAGTTTACTTTTGATTTTTTCAAAATTCTTTTCTAGAGTGCTAAAATCAAGTTCTTGGGTAAAAATAGATAGTTTTTGTGATTCGATTTGTCTCAAATCATCATCGTAATCAAATTGTTCGTTCAAATAAGAAGGAATAGCTGACTGATTTTTTGATTTTTGTTTCATATTTTTATATTTTTATGATTTTTTGAATTTAAATATTAAGAGAAAATATTTTTATCAAACAATAAAAAAATATCTTTTTTTTTTATAAATTTTATAGCGCCAATCAATCAACAGAATAATAAAAATTGATTTTCTTCAATCTCAAATGATTGTTTATATACTACCTTATTTACCAAAAAATTTCATTTTGGTAGTCATTTAACCCTCTCGCAGTCAGATTATATCTTTGGACAATTCATTCCATTCATGAGTTGCATCAGCTAAATGCTATTTATTATTTGATAAATTTTGATTGGAAAAATTTAAGTCAAGTCACAACTTTGACTTCAGCATTTTTGTTTTTAAATTGTATAAAAATAACATAAGTGATAAATATATGCCTTTTTATACAGCCACTATCCATTAAAATTTGCCAAGTCTAAACCGGGCTTTTCTAATAAAGAATACTAATACTATTAGTATACTATTTGAAACAATTAATAATGATAACTTTAGGTATTTATCTTTGTTTAAAGCAGGATCAGTTTTAAACAAAGATTTGCTTTTCACTTTATTAAATAGAATTTCAAATTTGGCAAAAAGACCATTTTATTTTGCTTTATCAATAATGAAATAAACACATTCACATATTGGCAAAAAACCCATTTATTTTACCATGAATTAAAAATATTACATTCACACAATTAACTTACATATAAAATTTATAATTACTTTTTTCTTGCTTCATTTCTCATCAAATTTTATTGATAAAAATAATTTTATCTCTAATTAAGAAAATTTAGTAAAAGTATCTTGGATTAAAATGTCCGATTGGGGTAAGAACCAGCTCAATAGCCTATTTTAATCGAATTCACTTTGGAAATTTTTTAGTTAAAGACGACTGGGACGACGAAGAAGAGTCAGTTCCAAAGACAGCGATTAAGGAAAGTTGGGAAGATGAGGACATAAAGGAAAGCTGGGAAGATGAAGAAGATTCGAAAGAAACTCGGGAACAAGAGGGAAAACGTAAGTTTACCATCTTGCTAAATGATAAAATGAATATTTTATTTGACAATTTGACCAGCCAAGCCAACGAAAGCAGCTGCTAAAGATACGAAAAAAGATGCCAAAACCCCAGCTGTGGCCAAAAAAGAAATCAAGGAAATGACAGAACAGGAAAAAAAAGAAGCGCAATTAAAATCAGATTACCAACACACCCAAGAACTGTTTGGTTTAAGCAAATCATTAGATGAAATGTCACTCAAAACTAAAGAGGACTACCAAGATTTCATTGCCAGACTTTCCGCTAGGATTAATGTTTATAGTGTAAATAAATGATCTTTTAACTCATTTATTTATTTAAAATTTAATTTCTGTAAAGGGTTCTGCTCTTTATGTTGATTTTTTGGACGAATTGTTTAAAACATTGTGCAAAGATTGTAAGAAATAAATAGAAAACAAACAATTAAAAAAAGATATAATTTAATTTTTTTATTCTAGTAAATGCTGATAGTTGTAAGAAATTGGCAAACCAAATGCGAATTTTATACGAACAAAAATCAAATGAAGAAAAACAAGCCAAGTCCAAGGATCAAAAGCCGAAAGGAAAAGCCAAAGCCAGAATTAAAATGGAGTTTGATCGAATCAAAGGCGACTTTGACACTTTTATTCGAGATGACTTTGTGGATGATGGAGATGATGATTTCATGTAAAATGAAGCAATTCTAATCAAATAGCTTCATTTTTTGTTATTTTATCATAATTTTCTATTTTCCTAAAATAAATAATCGAAAAAAAATTTTTACTTTATTAAATTTAAACGCGAGGTAAAATTTGCGTTCAATATCTTTAGAAATACTATCTATTCTTAATTTTAATAAGGGTTACAAAAAATATGACATCGACTTTTGCAGTGTAATTTTTATTTTAAAAAAAAGTAATAAATATTTTTGAGTTTTTAAATAATTAAAAGTCACATATCCGATGAGTTTTTGTACGTACAGTGCCAGTCTACAAATGAAGTGGTCGCCATTGACAGACTAAGCAATGAAATCACCTTTAAAGGTACTATCTTTCTTATCTGTATTAAAAACCTAAATCCATTAATTTAAAGATCAAAATTCAATTCCAACAAGTGCTATCCAAAAGCCTATTCATGGACTAGTTGGGTCCATAAAACTAGTATCAGGTTGGTAATTGTGTGAAAGAAAAAAATTCATCTAATTTAAATCTTTTCTAGATGGTTATTATCTTATTGTCATCACTAGTAAGTCCAAAGTCGGAGTTTTGCATGAACATGACATTTGGAAATGTGAAAAATTCGAACTGATACCATACTATCGTAATGAAAACCACATGAACGAAAACGAGGTAATTAAACTATAAGCTAAGTCCTAGAACCTTTTAGATATCATTTTTTTAAAATTAATTATAAATGATAATAAATTTTGAAGCATTTTTCCATTAAAAGAAATATTTTCAATTTTTTTTATAAATCAAATTTTTATTTTTTGAGGAAAAAGATTCTTTATTATTAAAAAAGTTTAATAATTTAATATAAATTGGTATCTTTCATGAAAGATTTTCTTTGATTGCAGAAATTTTATTAATTCTTAAACTTAAGTAATGGGGTCTAATGTCTTAGGCGAACAGTTAATTCATTGGACTCAGGTGAACAACGCTGGTATTACGTGAACAAGAAAATATAAAAAATTTATCTAACTGAATTTAGTGAACCAAAAAATATTTAGGTGACCATTACCATGATTAGGTAAAAAATAAAAATATTAAGTGAATATATAAGTAAAATTCGTGACTAAGTAAAAATTAAATATAAGTAAATAAAGTGAGTACAGGATATGTGCATTTTTTCATAACAATTACAACAATTTGGACACTTAATTGAATCGCTTAGCCTATTAAAAATTCTATAAACTTTTCTTTCTTTAATTTTTTCTTTAACTATCATTTTTCGAATACAATTTTTCAATTTTAATAGTCCAATAATAATTTCAAAATTTGCTTAACAATTAAAATTTTATTCCTTAGTTATGACATAAAAGTCTAATAATTTTTAATTTCTGAAGCTAAAATCAGGTAATTGAAATTGAGTGGACAGTAAAATAATTTGGTGAACATGAAAAAAAATTGTGAACAATATGAAAATTAGGTGATAAATAATAAAATTTTTTATATTTTCTTGTTCACCTATTTTTTGTTCACGTGACTTCAATGAATTAACTCTTCACCTAAAACATTAGACCCAAGTAATGTTATACGTGGTTTAAGTGATAAAATCTCAGAATGGAAGGTATGGATTTAATAATTATGATGACCAAATTATTTCCTAGTTATTGTTCCATCAAGTGCAGCAAAATTTTTGCCTTATTTGATCAATGATTAAGTCTGTCTCTAAAAAATAACCTTTTTTACCAAAATAAAATATTCTATCTAAAAATTTACTCATTTATAAAATTATTTTAAAAGAAAAAAATCAATTCAACTTATAAAATGATGGTCGAAAGTTTTCTATCTACACAAAATTTCTATTTCTCCTACACATATGATTTGACCTTGAGTCTACAAAAGCTACAGGAGACATCTCCGGAATTCTTGGCTTTGCCATTGTTTGAAAGAGTAAATATCATCTATTTAAGAAATTTACTCTAATGATAAAATTGCTTTTAAAGGGTGATAAACGATATATGTGGAATTACCACCTCATACGAACACTAGATCCTACTAAAGAAATGAGAAACTTTATTATTCCAGTCATACTTGGCTGTAATTAATATTTAAAATTGATTGTTTTAATTGGTAAATTTTTTCTTTTAGTTGTTAGCTTAAATCGGGTAGAAATAGCCGGAAAAACATTTGAATTTGGCCTTATTTCTAGACGAAGTACCACCAACGCAGGCACTAGGTTCAATGTCAGAGGTGTTGATGAGGAGGGAAATGTTGCCAACTTTGTCGAGACTGAACAAATACTAAATTACCAAGACATAAAATGCTCATATGTCCAGGTAAAAAAATTTATCAAATTATATTTATATTTTTAATTTTTCTCTCAGGTACGAGGTTCTATACCTTTGTTCTGGTCACAAAAACCAAATCTAAAATACAAACCTCCTATATTAGTGGAAGAATCAGCTAATCAAGTAAACTAATTAATTTATTTTTATTTTATTTATTTTAAAATAAAACAAATTAAAAGATAGATGTTTGTAAAAAACATTTTTCAAATTTGATGGTTACCTATAACCAGCAAGTTTGTATTAATCTGATCAATCAGCACGGATCTGAAGGAAGACTTGAAAAATCGTATTCAGAGATGCTAAAAATGCTAAATGAACCGATGATAAGGTAGGCTAATTGTAAATTAATTAAGAAAATTGATTAATTTTTTAAGATATGAATATTTTGATTTTCACAAACAGTGTGGAAACAACCAATGGGACCGGTTGTCTATACTGATAAACCGTCTTGCCAATGACCAAGATTCATTGGGCTATTTTTGCATTAATCGCAATGGCTCGGTGTTTAGCACACAGCGTGGTGTTTTCAGAACCAACTGCATCGATTGCTTGGACAGAACAAATGTTGTTCAGGGTCTTTTGGCCAAAAGGATGCTTCACATTCAGCTAATAGTTAATTAATCAACCAAAAAGCCCAATTAAAAAAATATAATTATTTTCTAACTTTAGAAATTAAATCTCCTAAGTGAAACTGAGGCTATTGAATATCATGAACAATTTTATAATATATTCAGAAATGGTATATTTCTTTTTAAATTGTAAAAAAAATTACTATTTTATTATTGTTAGTTTGGGCCGATAATGGAGACATACTAAGCATCCAATATGCTGGTACTGGAGCTCTTAAATCTGATTTTACCCGGTAAGAATTGATCAATTATTTTTGAAATTAAACTTAGATAAATTTTAAAAACAAATACTAAGAAATTAAAAATTTTAAAAATTTTGATTAAATAAACTATCTAAATAATTCTTAACAAGCTGAAAATTTTGCCAAAATTTCAGAATAAAATTTAATGATTATTCATTCAAATCTAAATTTAAATTCTTTAAATTTTTAATATTATTTTGAAATGTATTTTTTTAGTACTGGAAAAAGAACAACTTATGGAATGATGAGAGATGGAGTTAATTCATTATATAGATATTTTCTGAACAATTTTAATGATGGATTCAGACAGGTTACAATTTTTATTGTAAAGAATTATTTTTTTCAATGATTTTGGGTTCAGGATTCCATCGATTTGGTGCTTGGCAACTACCAAGTAGCAGCTAATGAAGGTATTGAGCTGGATAAGTGTCCAATAGCCGATGAAAACAAAAAATATTTGATCGTAAATTACTGTATTTAAAAAAAGATTTATAAAAAATGTTGTCTAATCAAGTTGCCGATTGTCGGTCTTGGAACCTTCTCCATGTTTATTATCAGCTTACTTATTCCAGCAGGTATAATATTTTTATGCTCAATTTTTTTCAAAAACTAAGACACTAAATTAAATTAAGAAACATTCCAAGAGCAGTTTTCATACATCTTGTTCTGGGGACTGGCAACATTGATCACTTTGGGAGCCATGCTTTATCTTGGTCAAGAAATTGTCGACTCGCCAAAATTAGTCAAAAAAATTAAAAACAAAAAAGATTGACTATCAATAGTTATAAATTAAATTGAAAATATACATTTTAATTAAAGAGCTAAATTTGTTAGCGAAATTAATTTTATTTGTAATAATTTAAAGTCATATATTTTTAAAATTTGGAAAGGTTTTATAGAAATTTTAATAGCCGTTTATTATGAACTTTACTTAACTTTATCCATAGGTTGAAATTTATTTTCTATCAATTTCAGTATTAATAAAAATTTAATAATTAATCTCATTTAAATCTATTAAAATAGTCTTTAATTGTAAATTAATTATTTTAATAAAAAGCATGAATCGAAAATACTACATGACTAGATGAGACTCTAATGTCAGTCATTCAAGCATCAACAGATTCAGAGAATGCTTGGTAATTGAAATCCCTAAAAGCGGATTAAAGAAAGTTTGACCAGGACAAGGTTTAATCAAAGATCTTGATCTGAAAACATATCAATTTTAAAAATTCGACATTAGGAGATTAAAAGACCAGTATTTTTAGAACCAAAGATCACTAGACCACTTGCCACTTGTTTAGCCAAAAATTTATTTTTAATACGAATTGCTCGAAATATAGATAATATCATTATATTATTTTTAAAAATCTCTTTGTTTTTAGGCTTTTTGAAAAAAATCTTGTGTATCGCTCTTAATAATATTTAAATAAATTCTAATAAAATTTTTTACTAATTTTTAATATCAGATCAAAGGTCTTAATATTAAGAACATAAAATTTTTTTAAATTTTTAATCTATGGCAATTAGTATTCAATTGACGTATAGTTAATTCTTTACAATTCAAACTTTGGCAGCTCACAGCTACTGTTATTCAAGTCCGAATATTCAACAAAGCATATATATAGATAGATCGCATTGAGAAGAATCGATTGATACCCAATATAAGTAAATTTCCTACGTTCAGACAGAATTAGCACTTGCCAAAAAAGCCGTTCCAAAAAATACCAGAGTTGTTTTTAAGTCACAAGTCATAAGTCAAGTCAAGTCAATGACTTAATTTTTTTTAATTTTATTTTGAGGTTAGCTTGTGATTTTTTTTGTCGAAGGGATTAATATTTTTAATTCACTTAATAAAACTCTGGTTAAATTAATTTAATTTAAAATGAATAAATGAGAAGAATAAAATTCAATTCAAAGTTTGTATAAATCTTTATTAAATAAACAAAAATAATCAATGTTTATATGTTTTATTCTTTTAATAAATCCATATTTGATACCAATAATGTTGTTGCTTCTAAATTTTTAGTTGTCAATCTTGATCTGTGTGGTCTGTTGATGTAACCAGATCTAGAAAAAAGCCTTTCAACTGGTCCTGATGAAGCAGGTATGGATAAAAATTTTTTGTATTTTTGTATTCTTCTAATTCCTTTTTAAATTTGGTTTTATCGTCGTTCTCTTCAACTGTTTAAGTGCTCTTATTTAAAAAGCTGAAAATCTTCCGTCGTTTTGTTGGCGATTTTAGCAGACTTGCTCCTGAGTCTGTGCTTATTGAACTTAATGGTCTCGACTTTTTTGTTGCTTCGTTTGAAGTACACTGTATTGGATTGTCTTCATTTGAAATATTTTCATTTCTTTCTGGACTTGCTATTTTTTTCCATTCATTAAATAATTGATCTTCCAAGCGCCTTTTAAACAAAAGCCTTTCATCTGAATTCAAATTAGAAATAGTCAGCCATTCGTTTTTAAATAAGGGATCCAAAAAAGCAGAGATGTACCATGAATTGTCTAGCGTATTCTTATTTTTAAAGTCTAATATTTCACTGAATCTTGATGTGATTTCTTTCTTTAATTCATTTAAGAAATCTTTTAGACTATTATTGACAAGTCTGAAATTATCCAAATGTTGTATTAGCTGTAACAAACTTGGTACAACAAGACTAAGAGTCGAGTACTAATCGCCTTGAATTTCATTAGTAACAAACTCGAATGGTTCTAAAATATTTATTATTTCAGCGATTCTTGAATGTTCATTTTGACTCAAAATTAAGCCTTGATTGTCAATAAAATTAAGTGCTTCATTTAAATCGATCAATTTTATTTTACATATGGCCCGTAAGCACTTAATCTCACTATTCCATCGTACTTTTATTGGTTTTGGATATGAGTTATAGTTTCTCTCTACTAAGTACGAATCTTCTTTCTGCCTATACTTTGCTGAAATCTTTGTTCATTTTTTGATTATTCTTTTAACGTTGTTGATTTTTATAAGGCTTTTTTTTACCACAAGTTGCAGAGAATGTGCAAAGCATCTCAAATGCATCAATCCTGAGTTCAACAATAGTTCATTTTCAACAATATTTACATTTTGATCAATTTCATCTTCAGAGCTTGTAACTTCGCCTTCAGTATCAGTTTCACTTGTTTCAGCTATCTGTGAGCTATGAGCTCCCAATGCTAATTGATAGCGGAGCAACAGCGTCCTTCATTAATATTTCAAAGCTTCCAGCGAAGCTAGCCGACAGGATCAGTAGATTCATAGATGGCGACACAACGAATCCAGTTTTCGGATTGAAGGGGATAGATTTATCAATCAGGTCAGCGTTGAATTGCAGAAACGTGATTTGCGCGATGGGCAAACTGAAGCTGTCTATAAACACATGGCAGGGCGAACAAGAATTTATTTTCACCAACATCACGGAAAAAGCAATTCTGGGAATGGATTTCCTAACAAAATTCAAGGCAGTGTTTGACTTCGGTCAGAACACTGTGATCTTAGACGATAATGTGGCCAAGCACCAAATCCACTACATCAGCGAGACGGAGATACCAATAGCAACTCAAACAAGTGGCAAAATAAGACTAAATGAAGAGTTGGTCGTCAAAGCGAGATGTGAGCAGTTAGTCAAAGTGAAAGCTGAAAAACTAACCACAGGCACACAAGTAGTTTTCAGTCCAAATATAACCGATTTTGCACAAGCGGAGGGCATCATATGGGCAAGGAGTGTAAGTGACGTGAAGGAAGATAAATCAATATTTGTAAGCGTCATAAACCTAGGTGACGAAGACGTCACAGTGGGAAAAGATACAGAAATTGGTGAATGCGATGAAGCAGAGCTACTTCAGCAGAACGAAAAAGCACAGTCCGAGCTAATTAGGGAGGGCGAAATCAACTGGGATATTATAAAAATTAATCCAAAACTGAGTCAAAAAGATCAGGTGAGGACTCGAAATCTGCTAGAACAGTACAAAGGCGCATTTCAATGGTCTGAATACGACACTGGCAAAACGGATTTAACAGAACACACAATTGAGACAGGCGATATGAAACCAATAAAGCAGAGACCATATCGGCTACCACAAATTGCTCAAGAGGAAGTGCAACGGCAAGTTGACAACATGCTGGACAAGAACATTATTTCCGGAAGTCGGAGTCCTTGGTCAAGTCCGATTGTGTTAGCTAAGAAGAAGACGCCAGAGGGTCAAAAGCAGAGCTTTGGGTTTTGTATCGATTTTTCAAAATTGAACAGCGGCACAGTAAAAGACGCGTATCCGTTACCACGAATAGACGAAACCATAGACGCGTTAGGAGGTTCACATTTCTTCACTTGTTTGGATATGGTGAGTGGATATTGGCAAATTCCGTTGGCGAAGGAAGATAGACAAAAGACTGCGTTCACAGCTAACAACAAGCTTTACGAATTCAATTACATGCCGTTTGGACTTTGAAATGCACCACCAACATTCCAAATTTATGGACAAGCTTCTTGAAGGATTGTCTTAGAAGTATTGTCTGGTATATTTGGACGATGTGATCATTTTTTCGCCAGATTTTGATTCACACCTAGAACGTATGGAGGATGTGTTGAATAGATTTGATCAAGCGGGATTGAAGTTAAATGCAAAAAAGTGTCAATTTTGTATGGAGGAAGTAAACTACTTGGGATTTCGTATCTCAAAAGACGGACTGAAGCCAGATAACAACAAGACTCAAGCGATACAGAACATGAAGCCACCGAAAGCTAAAGACCAAGTTCGCAGGTTTATAGGGATGATATCGTTTTACAGGCGTTTCATACCGAAGTTTAGCACAACAGCTGCATGTCTATACGATCTAACCAAACTCAAAGCAACGTTTTTATGGACACCCGAAACACAAAAAGCGTTCGACACGCTTAAGAATCAGCTTATTAATGCACCAGTACTTTTATATCCAGACTTTAAAAAGGACTTTCACATTTTTGCGGACGCCTCAAATGTAGGGATCGGTGCAGTTTTATGCCAAGAAATAACGGGAGAGTACCGCCCAATAGCGTTTGCAAGTCGATTGCTAAATAAACATGAACGTAATTACTCAACCAGCGAGAAAGAAATGCTAGCAATCGTTTGGTCCTCAAGGTATTTCTCGACATACATTTACGGCAGGAAGATAACCTTTCACACAGACCACAAACCTCTAAGCACCCTGGTCAAGGCAAAAGAACCAAACGGCAGGCTTTACAAGATGATGCTGAAGTTACAAGAGCTGGACTATGAGATTGTATATTGTCCGGGGCCGCAAAATACGACAGCAGATTGTCTTTCGCGTGCACCGGAACAAGTAATTAACAAATTGGAAATTGGTTTGGACGTTGACTGGGAACAGGAACAATCAAAGGATAAGGAACTAACACTGGTAAAACTAGCAGTGAAGACGGGGGATAAAAACGGCTTGGCGGAAATAATGAATGGCATGACATGGGAAAAGCTACACGAAGGCTTGTGTTTGCAAGAGGATGTACTGTGTTACAAGTATCAGCTAGGTGAGACAACCATCGTCGTACCGAAGCACTTGACTAAACAAATTTGCAAGCTGTACCATGATTCCATTACCGCAGGACATGTAGGCTTTGAGAAGACATTTAAATCGATCTCATGTAGATTCTATTGGCTGAGAATGAAAGAAGAAATCTACGACTACTGCCATACATGTGATACTTGTCAAAAGCTTAAGCCACGGACAATGGGAAATAAAAGTCCAATGATTACTATTAAGGTGGGTAATCCATGGGATTTGGTAGGGATTGATGTAGCGGGTCCGTTAAAAATAACGCCACGGGGCAATATATACATATTTTTGGCGATTTGTTTTGTTTCGAAATTTTGTATTACGGAAGCGACACCAAACTTTACAGCTGAGCAGACAATTCGATTTTTAGAAAAGAAACTATTGAGTATTTTTGGGGTTCCATATGCATTACTTAGCGATCAGGGTCGGAATTTTATAGCGAAAGTACTGGAGGAGTTCTGCCAGAAGCACGGCATCAAGAAAATTCGGACCACTGCCTACCACCCACAGTGTAATGGCTTAGCTGAACGGACCATTAAAACCATTAAGCAAATGCTGAGTGCTTATGTGAACGCGGAACACAACAACTGGGATCAAGTACTGGAAAAAGTTACTTTCGCGTACAACAATTCAATACACAGCTCAACAGGTTTTAGTCCGAATCAGGTAATTTTTGGGAAAACGTTACCAACGCCAGACGATCGTAAACTAGCGATAGAACGGGGTAATCCAACGCAGGAGTCCAGAGCACAAATTGAAAAGGAAGCTAGGAAGAACATTGAACGTAGTCAGCTGTCACAAAAGAAGCAATACGACAAGAAGCTAAAGGTTAATGAGTTCAAAGTGGGCGACTTGATACTACTTACGAATTCAAGACAAACAGTTGGTCAGGTTCGCAGTTTCAATCCAAAATTTCTGGGTCCTTATGAAATTCAAAAAAAGCTAAACGAGGTAAACTTTGAACTAAAAGACCTCAGAGACAATAAGACTTGTGTGGTACACCAAAATAAGATGACCAAATACTTTATGAAGAAGCTAAATCTTGCGTTGAGTTGGACGACGACTGGGTCGAAGCAAAAGCCGAGGCAGCGGCAAAAATTGCATATTTGAGACATACCAAAGCTGTTGAAGCAGCACCTCAGATTGAGAGATTTGAGCAACGAGAGAAAGCAGATAACGAAATAGTTGGTGAAGAGCAAGGCGACGCAGACTATATCGAAAATGATGAAAATGGCACAGAAATGACGACCTACAGATCCCCGTGGAAAGCAGACGAGGAAGCCGAACAATTGCTAAATTACTTTAAGTGTCAAGATTGCGGATTTGTTGCAAAAAGCGCAGCTGGGTTGGGCGCGCACAGACGGGTGCATAGAAACCCAGCGGAGACAAGGTTCGCATAAACATAATGCTTAAAACTTAGTACATTAACGATTCTATTTAATGAATTTACTCCTTTATCTATTTTTTTTTTCTTTAACCAATTTTGTAAATTTAGTCAATCAATGTAGCCGTTTATATAATCAATTTAATTTAAATAATCTAATAATTTTGTTTCGATTTTATGTTCTGATTTTATTTGAAAAAAAAAAAAAAAAAAAAGGAAATTAAAGCGAATAAAGAAAACGAAGTCGGATGGAAGTGATTCAACAGATAGTGGTGACGAATATCCCGCGTAGGAGAAATATTAGAAGCGTTCTACACGCGCGGATCAAAGACCGTTCGGCCGAGGAAGGAACGTCAGCAACAACAGCCACTGGAAGCCCTCACGGACCTAGTTAAGGAAGACCTGGTGGGCAACCAAGGCAAAAATGGCGAAGGACAACGGCGGACCGACAAGAGTGAAAACGATCACGGTTCATGCGGCTTACAACTGGGACCGTTCCAGGAGTTGGGGTACAATGAAGAGGAAGAAGAAGCCCCTAACTCCTGCACTAGCTTGGGAGGGATGTGAGCTATGAGTTACTATAAAAGCAAATAAAGACCTCATTTTTAATAGAATAAATATATAATAGAACCTCTCTCTTAATCCCCTACTCTCAACTCTATAAGCTTACATATCCTTTCATCAAGATCAAATTCATCTTCACCGACGAGATTCATAACCCTGCCCATTTTGACCATATTTGAACCATTATCGGTTACAATTCTCACCAACTTTTCACGAATCCCGAACTCCTCAATAATGTTTTCAATTTCTTTTTTAATGCCGGTTCCAGTCGTTGAGAAAATGTTTTTACAGCGAAGAACGTATGTTTTAAATTCGAAATTTTCGTCTATAAAATGAATTGTCATTCCAAGAAACGACCTTAATCTTCGATCTGTCCAAACATCTATAGTTAGCGAAGCAAACCGTATTTTGGTTAGTAATAGTTTTAATCTGTTATTCATTTGGCCTAACGCTTTGTCTTGCAATTTTTAAAATACCATTTTGGAACCTCATAGGCTTGGCCAATCAAGTTGGATTTTTCTACCAAGCAAATATTTGGATAGATTTCTTTAAAATCTACAAAAAGATACCCATGTCGTCTTATTTTGTTAACACTTTTTTTCAAAGTGGTATTTTTGGCTCTTTTTGACCAATTTCTTACCAAATGACCTAAAGCTCGAAAAAAAAACATCACCACGGTTAATTTGGCATCACGACCTATCTAAAAACATATAATATGCTGAGAAAAGTCATCTGAAATTTGACCTAATTTGGTCCAAACAATTTGAACAAATGCACAGCCCAGATATTAAGTGGAATGAGTTTGCACACTTTTGCCTGACCAATGCGGACCTTTGGTGAACAAAATGGGACAGAGTTTAGCTAGGTGCGATGCATGGTCTAATAGATCCTGACATTCCATAACTATTTTTTTTCAGCATTTCAGGACTTATAAGTGCTAGCATTATATGAACACCCGTCAATATCCATTAAATGAAGTCTGGTTGTCACTTAACCAATATCGAAAGGATTTTGAGGAACATGTAAACATCAATAAGTATAAAAAACTCCCAGGGACCCAGAAAAATATATAATATCATAAAGAAGTCAAAGTCAGTTTGTTCCTCATTTGATTAATTGAATGCTGAAAAAACAAATTTGGCTGCCATAAGTATTCAATTGACTCATTTTGGTTTGAACTGCATAGAATCTGTTTGCTAAACCATTTTGGTGAAAAAATTATTTAAAAAAATCAAGTTCTTTTGTGGTCAAAATAAAATGGTAAATGATATTTTTACTATTACCTGAATATTAATTATTAATTTAGCTTTTTTACTTAATATCATTAATTTATTTATCAGGAAAAGGTAATATGAATTAGTATTAAAACATAATTTATTTTTTCTTAAATAAAATTGATTGCAATCAGAGTTAAACAGTTTAGAAATTTTTTTTTGGGATATGAATAAAAATTTGGGTTTTTATTTCAATAATAAAAATTAAAAATAAAACTAATTTACGCATTATTTATTTTTTTTCGTTTTTCTTAATTAAATTTAAAAAGAATAAAAAAAATTAAAGACAAAAATAAGAAAATACTGCAAAAAAAAAGAAAAAATTTTAAATTTTAAAATAATTTTAAAAAGCTCATAATTATTTAAAGTTTTTTTAAATGACTAAATTAATCGAATAGAATACAAAGTTGGAAAAAAAAAGAGTACCAATGGACTCAAATAGCCAATCGGCACTATAACACTAAATAGAAAAAATTCAAGTCTTCATAATCATTAAACATGATCAAAGCACAAAAAATAAATAAAAAAAAAGTCAAACCACAAAAAAAAAACTCTTTCACTAAACTTTTGAATTTGGTCAATTTTTTAAACATTGCCAAAACATATATTCACAAATAACGAGACATTTCTGCACAAAAAAAAAACAATCAGAAAATTTTACACTCTCAAACGAGTCCATCTAATTTATTTTTTAAAAATTGGTTTACGAAAATTTGGCTAAAAAATTAATAAATTCTCGTCCGAATTAATAATTACTCTTTTTAGTTAGTTTTGATACAATTTTTACCAAGTGACATAAACATTCTTCAAAAATAAAAAATTTAAATAAAATTTCTTTTTTTTTAATTTTCTTTGACTCACTTTTCAATCTCAGGCGCACAATGGACAAATTGATGGTCCCAAAATTTAAATTGAGGATTTTTGATAAGCTCAATAAAGGTGACCAAAAGTCCCCATGGATGCGGTCTGTTCACAATCAATCTTTCGAGCAAAACTCTGGTTATCTGTTCCTGAATGGCCTCGGTGTTTGCCTCGGAGAACAAGTTGAGAAGAATGCAGCCAAAATAGTGAGTATGGCTGTTGGGATACCTAAGCTGGTTGGCAATTGCATTGATGAACAAATAGCGACCCTCGCTGTCCAAATCGGCCACCAGGGTCTGGAAGATGTCTATAAAAGTGCTGTGAATGGCATGAGTCAGGTTAGAATGGGTGGGTGTGAGGCCTTTGGATCGTAAAGCCTGTATGCCGCTCGAGCCCACGTACATTACCAAGGCGTTCATTAGCTGAATGTTGTATTTGGAGCCGATCTCGGGCGATGTCTGCAAGTAAGAGCGTAATTCGCTCAAGAAAGAGATAGGAGCTCTGGTTTTTATGTAAGACTCCAGATCGTTTTTGAGCTTATATGGTATGTTGTAGATGTATGGAAAAGCAATTTTGGGGGGATTGGTCTCAATGTCTGCGATCATGTCCACCTTTAGATTGGGAGTCAGCGGATCTGGCAGTTTCATGCTGCGCGGGAATGCGCTCAGAACCAAGTTTCTCAATTGGATGCAGTTTGATGGTATCACATCACAGAACTGGTAGTGAGAATTGCACAAAAATTCAGGAAAATCATGCAATAGAACCAAAAAAAGTCTCAATGTTCCTTTGTAGAGAAGCATCACTGACTGAGTAAGCTCAATATTGCGCAAAAATGGCGACAAAAATTTTATCAACTGAGTCAACAGAGTGGCGTACATGTTCCATGATTTGATAGATTGGTCAGGTGTTGGCTGATTAACTTGAAGCATTTTGGCCATGAAAAGTCTGTGAGAGACAAGCTCTAGCCACGAATAGGAAAAGCCAGGAGCCTTACTAGGCCTGATTATGTGATAGACATTGACAAAGGCCTGCAAAATTGAGTAAATAATGGGCTCCAAGTTGTTTTCTGGCAAGGTGGCCTCAAAAAGCAGCATGAAAAAGAGCCTCTGAAATGGCATTGGTTCAAATTGAGCCATTTTTGACTCTTGGTCAAACAACAAATAGCCTGCTATCAATCCAAGTACTTTATTGAACAAATTTATCTTGTTCACATGGTTGCTTTGATCACCAGAATGCTTAACCAAAAGTATGATTAGTTTGACAAATGCGTCTAGGCGTTGGTAGCACGCTTGGCGCTGATTCTTATTGATAAGTATGTAGCACGTTTCTACACAGCTCTCAGTGCAGATGCGGAAGAACCTGGTGATCATGTCATCGGTTTTGAACAAACCCTGTGAGTTCATCTGAAGAACAAACTGTTGGAAAGCTTTGGTGTTCTCCTTGAGTGGCAAAATGGAATGATGTTGTATCCATTCATGTAGGAGTTGTTCAGATTTTTCCTTCAGACCGTCTGGGTCGTCGAAATCGCGGGCCTGTTGTACACCAGTGTACATCATTGAGAGAGCTGTGGCGTTTATTCGGCCATTGCTGTTAACATCATCAGTTATCTCATAATTCATTCGGATCACCTCAATGCTGTCCTTGAGATCTGTGTTTTGCTGAGCCAGTCGTGACACTGCCGAAATACGGCTCACAGACTCGAGCAAATTGCCAAATTGGACCTCGTAGTGAGCACTGGCATTTTCTATGTAGAAAAATCTCAAAAATTGGTGCGCAATTGGCAACGCTTTAACATTGCCGCTTTCCACAAACTGAGACAAATGCAAGTCAACTGTCTGCTGACTCAACAGCTTGTACTTGAACAAAATGGCTATGCCCTCGACTGTATACTTTATGTCCTGGCTGCATTCGAGCCATATTTTTTGCACCTCTTTCAAAATCCAATTGCCAGTGCAAAATCTTTGATCGCTGAGAATTATCTTGAGCAAATTTATATTTGAATCGCGGTACTTGGCAAACAAAATGTCATTGGCATTCTCGACCAGAGAATAGCCCTCGAGCAAATTGCATATCAATTTTTTGACCAAATTGGACGCACTTTGCGGCTGTTGTGTCATCTTGAAGTCATGTATTGCCAAAATTAGGTTCTGTAAATTGAGAGTCAAAAAGTGACCATTGGGCATGCACGATATTTCATTGCGTATGGCCATAACGCAATTGTCATAGTGCATGTTCATGTCATCGGCTTGGCTAAAGTTTGGCTGAGCGACACGCTCTTCGGTGTTTATTTTAAAGCCTGGCAAATTTTTGCTAAACTCTTCGTAGACACTAAATTGTTGTGCATTTATGGAGCCAACTTTGAGTCTAATTGGCTCTGGCATCTTTTCATTCTGATAATTTAAAATACTTGGCTCATAGTGGGATCTTGCCTCGGACTTAGCCAACAGTCTAGAGTCAAATTCCATTTTTAATTTTCGTTCCAGCTCAATGATCGATCTTTGTATGGCTATTTTTTGCAAGTAGCACATACAAAGCTCAATATTGTCTTGTACAATCACACTACACGCATGGTTTATCATGTCCTTGTAGACATTGGCAAGCTCTGGTGCAAGCGGTTGTGTGAATTGTATTTTTAGCGTGTTGAATAGATGATTGGTTAGGGGCTCTTTGCCGGTGATTAGCATCATGCCAGAGCTCATGTTGGCAACCATGTTTCTGGCCGCAACTCTCATGTGATTTTCTTCCGGGTCAAGACTGAAATCCTTTTTGATTATGGGCTCAGCAGTGGAGACGGATATTTTGACTGCTTTTTCGAGCAGTGCCTGCATCATTTCGCTCACAGCCTTGTCCAAAGCGGGTATTATGAAGCTCTTTAGGCTTGGCTGAGCGTTAAGCAGTGGTACATCCGAATTGATGTATATCAAGTTGGCATTGTTGGACAGTGACTGGATTTTAATGTCGCTGAGCTTGTACTTGGCTGTTTGAGCCACATAGCCGGGTGTTTGGCTTTGCAGGACTTCTGGCTCTGGCGCAGGCGTCACTGCCTTTTGTACATCACTCTTGGCCTTGGTCAACTGCTCGTCTAAGACCTTAAACGAGCGTAGAACGCCATTTACCTGCATTTGGTCAATTTTAATGTCCAAATTCTTGCACAACACTTCTATTTCAAACTTGTGGTTGAGCTTTAGATCGGGCTCATTGTGCAGCTCGATCAGCACGCTTATAATCGAGTACAGCCATGGATTGGGCGGCTGAAATACCTTGCTCTTGCCGGCTGGCTCGAGCACCTTGGCTACAAAAGGCACTACGAACAGTAGTTCGGCAGGACCCTTCTGAAACGCCTCAACTATAAGCGACTTTAAGTCAATGTCTTTATGCAAAATGGGCCTATTGCGTGCCAAAGTGATCAAGCCAAGCCATGAGCCAAGATTTTTGAGCAAGGCTCGATCAGAAAATTTTTGGTCATTTTTATCACTACGCAAGAGTACCTTGATGTTGCGATAGGTTTCGTTCAATATTGAATCATAAAGGGTGTCTTTTTTGAGTGTGTCAGCAAATTGGGCATAAAGCATGTGAAAATTGGGCTCTATTGAAACACGCTTGACTACCAAATAGTGCGCCACCCATTCCCAATACTCTTCTTTGTTCAGCTCTTTGAGTTCGTCGCCCTTTGACTGCATGTTGGACAAGGACAAATTGTTGAATATGAAGGCTATTTTGTCCTGAACTGGCTCTGGTGGAGGCGTTGGTTTTGGATGCGAGTCGGACTCGTTGGCAACGAGCAATGTTTCGATGTTAGTTGTGTTGGCAATCGAAGGCTTGGCGTTCATTGCTCGCGGTTGGGACAAATTTGGAACTTGATTGGTCATGAACTTATTCAGCGAGTTTTGGCTATTTGGGTTCACAGTTGGTGTTAGTGATGACATTTGGGCTACTGAGTAATTTGGTGGCATGCTACTTCTTGCGCCAAATTCAATGTAGTCGCGTAGAGGTCTCGGTATTTCCTGAAAATTGGCACTTTGCATCAACACTTGGCAAAAGCTGTAAAAATCCTTTAGGCGATTGCGGCACCGGTCCAGCACTTTGAGAACAAACAAAAAAGACTTGCTAGTGCTATTTGACTTGTTCATCATTTGAATCAACACCTTTAGGCAATTGTTTAGCATTGTTTGGTTGAGTACGTTTCGTTCGATCAGAGCACCCCATACATTGGATAATATATGGAATTGCATTTCGTCCAATTGGTTCATGTTTATGTTAAAATCGATCAGAATGTACTTGAGAGCATTGGTATAAAAATCTTTGTCCTTTTTTTCTTGCGAATCCTTGAGCTTGGCCAATAAGTTGACAAAATCGTCCACGCTCAGACTGGGAAGACCACTGCTTGTCTTGAACAGACTCTGGATGTACTTGTCAACGTCAGCTTCTTTGTCTATTTCTTTTGGATAGAAATGGTCGGCTTCCACTCCAGTCATGTTAAGCTGAGGCGAGTTGAGACTAGACCGAATGGGATTTGTGTTCGAGTAGTTTATGTTGCGGTTCTGGTTGTTGAGCAATGAGGTGATCATGTTCAATTTGTTGTGGTCTAGATTGCCAGTTGTTTGGTTAAGCAAAATGTTGTTTTGAAGAGCAGAATTGGCATTTAGCTGCGACATGATCAGCTTGGTAGGAGAGTTGAACGAGTTTAGGTTGAGGCCGCTGGGGTTCTGGGCCGGATTTAGATTCAGGCCGATCATTTGCTGAATGAGGTCAAAGTTTCCTTGACCAGATGAAAGCGGAGTTCCGCTCTGGCCTACTAAGGATTTTACACCAGATGAAGTGGACACAGGCTGCTGGATGCCCAACAGTGGGTTAGACTGCTGCTTCTCGAACAGAACTCTTGTCTGTAGGCTGATCTGCATTATCTCTTGAGACAATTCATTGCTCAGCATACTAGTGGAAGAGCTGATGCATTTTATTATGGTCTGGATGGTTCCCATAGGATCGTCTTTGCCACTCATTTGGGGAATCTTTCGCTTAAGAAATGCGACTGCTGCAGCTATGAATTGTTCCTTTAAAAAAATAAAAAATTTCTAAAATCCCAACTCTAAAAAATATTAATAGATATAATTCTTTGCTAGTGTAAAAATTAATTCCTTTTTATTGTTTAATTTAATAAGTATTATTGTAATTAAAATAAATCAATTAGAACTAATTTAATTTTAGTTTCAAAATTTTAAAATTAATCTTTTAAAAATTTTACTAATTATTTATATTTAATTAATTAGTGATTTATATTAATCTTTTTATCTGTAAAACAAGCTTAATTTTAAGTAATAATTACGCCTAAATCTCGAATACGGTCAGTCAGCCATTTGTCCAACTTGAGGTATCCTCTTCTGGCAGCCAAACATGCCAAATCGATATTGAACGCCAGTGGTAATCCGTTCAACAAAAACGGAAGAGCCTTCAAGTCTTGAGACACGTCCAGTATTCTGGTCAACCTAGAACTTTGCTCCTGATCACTTGACTTCATGTACCAATCAGTCATTGCGTTCATAATTATGGTCCTAATCAACTGGCCATTATATGTCTGATTCCAGGCATTTTGAAGAATGACTGCTGAGTTGGGATTAGTGCCCAAGAATATGGGAATGAGCACAGAGATCAATTCTTGTTTTAGTTTGTTCCATATGGTGTTAAGCTGGAGTAGGCCAAGAATAAGTAGATCTGAACATTGGGTCACCGGAAATTTGAATAGATCAACACAACCGGAATACACACCAGTTTCAGACAGGCTCAGCAAGGTCTCAATCAGATTCAATGAGCGCCAAGAGGATATAAGTCTGTTCTCTTCTTCGGGCTGAGCCTTCAAACACTCTGTGGCTGTTCGTCGGCACGGATAGTCCGCGAAACAGAATATGTCCGGATTTTTTAGCGCATTGCTCAGCCATGACAGCTGACCTTCAGGATTTTTCCATACCCGATAGACCAAGTCAATCGGGAACGTGTCTTTGAGAACTTTTTTCAAAGATTGGATCAGCATGCGCAACGAAGTCTTGTCTTTGAGAAAAAAGTCCGGATTGTCCAGCTCTTTGATCACATCTTTCCAAGAAATGGATGGAACTAGCTCTTGGACAGTGCTTACAAAAACATCCAAATTCCAAGTGTTTGTTTGCTCTTCGTCGGTCAAATTTGGACTGGTATTATGGGTCCGCAACATCATGGAAATCACTCTTGCCACAATCACCGGGTTGAGCGTCTCGGATAGACTAGACTCGTTAAGCACACTCAGCAGACCTTTTTGACATTCTTCCTCACTAATTAAAAAATTCTAATTAGAAAAATAAAAAAATTTTTTTCTAAATTAATTACCTAGATGTAAAACTGAACCCAATCTCTTGGATAAGACCAATTAAAGAATTCTCCATCTTAAATTAAAAAAAAAAGATATATCACAAAATTATTATTTTTATTTTAAATATAAAAAAAATTGTGCAACTAAATTGTAATTAAGACCAAGCCTTTACAAAATATCAAAAAATAAAAATAACAATTACTTTAAAATATTTTAAATCAATTGTTTTGTCCGATAATTTTGAATTAAAATTCTTATTCTCGGTCAAAAATGGTGCCAGAACACTGGGAATGTTATAATCTAGCCAAAAAAAAATATATATATATTTTTTTTAAAATAAATTATTATTTTTATGTATAAAAAATATTTTTTTTTAAATCACCTTTGAACAATTTTTCAACTGATTCGGAATAATTATCTGTTTTTTTCGGACTAAGGCGAGTTAGTCTCTCTACTTCGATTAGTATTTGCTGTAAAAGACTAATTTGAAGTTCATTATACTCCGACTCATTAACTAGATAAATAAAAAAGAGTTTAATTCTTGGTTTTATGCTTGGCTTGAAAAATGTCATTAAAGTAGAATGTTACTTCTACACCAAAGATACCAAGATAAAAGTTAAATTTAAGCAAAGACGACATTTTTCAATTGTCTAAAATTTTACTACCAGAATCATTAAGTGACTCAAAAAACTGTGGTATTTTTTGCTTTAGAAAATCACTACTGGCTGAGCGTATGTCTTCTTTGGCCAAGTTTAGCATATATATTGCCAAGGTGATTTCCTGCAAGACACTAAGCTTCAACAACTTGCTCATTTGGGCCGCCAAATTAGCAGGAAGCTTGAAAGACTTAAAAATTTTTTAGCCACATGGGCAAAATTTATGTCACCAAGTTACCTCTTGGAGCTGCAAGGGGTTTTCGATAGCGTAGCAGAGGATGGTGCCGAAACTGGGCTTGGCAAGAGAAGCCGCCAGGAACTCTCTGAGCAACTGGCTTTGGTGAAAGTCCTTGCCAGTCGACTTGATTGCTTCCACATTGAAATCAATGCTTGACAGCAGGCACCTGGCAAGGTGACGTTCGGCTTCGAAGCCATGGTTCTCAATGATCTTAGGAGAGAGAGATAAATTAAGCAAATAATCAGGCTAGTGGGTTGAATAGGTACATTTTGTATTTCGCTCTGGCTCGACTTGAAGTTCTTTTTGTTCAGATTGGTGACCAAATAGTGGATCTGGGAGAGAGAAAATGACAAATTGTCCAAATTCATTTTGGGCGCGTAGAGTTTTTTTATATTGCTGTAAGACGAAAATTTGAAATTATTTATTTTTATTCATATAATTCAAAATTATAATAAAAATTTTATAAATCTATCTCGATGCTTCGGTCTCGATTCTTCTCGCTGATAATTACAATATACACAAAGCAAATAAAAATAGCAAAAAAAACTAAAATTTTAAATATCTTAAATAAAGAATTCATCCATATTAAGCTTATTAAATTTTTAAAATTTAGCTGTAAATGAACATTTATTCAAATAATAATCTAAGCTCACTTTTTTTTTATGTAAAATATATAAAACAGTTCAAGTATACCAGCATTTAAATTTAGCATGTTCTAAATTGGTATACGTGTGCATGAGTGTTCTCTCTCTTGGTATGGATTCATTGCGCTGCAGCGATTAAATTAAGTTCGCTTTAATGAGCAAAATAATAATTTAAGTGCGCAATAAGGGACTTATTTGACGAGTTTTTAAATTAATTTTCTCTCAAAAAGATGCGTGGTGACTTCTTTTATTTCTTGGTATTATAAATAAATAATTTAAAAATCTAGATGGTAGATTTTTAAATTATCAATTATGAGATAATTACAGTTTGTTCTCAAAAATAAAACATTTTGTGCATATATGAAATGATAGTTTAACTAATTCTGTATTATTAGTGAAATATTATAAAAATAAAAATTTTAAATTTCCTTCTTTATAAAAAAAAGTTCTCAGTTTGTTTCTCCATTAAACTTATTTGTGAAATCTCCTATTTATCATTTACAAAATTTTGATTTTTAATTTTAGAATTTTAAAAATTTTCTAAAACTATTCCTTCAGTTCAAAATAAAAATTATGATAAATATTTATTTTTTAGTCAAATTTTGTTTTATTAAGGTAAAAAAATCGACATAATTAAAGATATAATAATTAGATTTCAACTAAGAATATTCTATTAACTAAAAGATTATCAGTTGGTCATCAGTCTCTTAACTGGTGCACAAAGATAACCATTACGATTCTGAGCGACTTCTCCGAATGATCTTAACAGCTCCCAAGGATATTACTAGCCAAATGCTATCTTTTAAATTAATAATTTTAAAATTAAATTAATTGTTAATATAAATAATTATGAATATGAAAAATGATCAACAAATACATTATTTATAAAAAAATTACCTAAATAGGTTACTTAAAACTCTTACAAAATAATTATAATATAATAATTTCCTTGTTTTTAAGCACTACAAGCAAGCACTTTTTTTACCAAGCATTTTTCACGATTTTTTAATCCAGAACATTTTTTCAATATTTTTGGTAATTTATATTAAACTTTTAAATTATTGCTTTAAGTTCATTCAAAATTCATTAATTTTATACACAATACGAATTAAAATAAATTTATTTAACTAAAATTATATTTAAAAAAAGATGAAAATTAATAATTAATTAATTTAAAACGATTTCAAAGCTTTGTCAAGTCTATCTGTTAAAATATCGGCATGTTTTTTGGTAAAAATCAGTGATGGTCTTATTCTAAAAGCCAGATCGCCAGATGCACCACATTGAATGCCTTTATTTTTTAAATTAAGTCAAATTAATTGAACTTTCAAGAATTAATTAAACCAAATTTACCCAAATTTCTCATTTTTGATATCAAGTCATCACGAATTTTGGCACTGGCACCATCAAAGGCACAAAATGTACCGAGACCTCTAGCATTGGCAATCAATTTGGAATAATCCTTGCACAACACTTTTAAATTTGTAAGCAAATACTCCCCAGTTTCTTTATTCAACTCGATTAGTTTATCTCTTTTTATCACATTTAAGGTTTCCTCTAGCAGCAAGGCCTTGGCTGGGTCACCGAGCCATGTATTGAAAATACGGTATGGCTGTGTTATGAACTTATCTGAATAGAAATAGCCGCCAATTTGCATCTTCTTGGCAAAAGTCATCAAATCCGGTGACTCTGGAAGATTGAAATTCTCAAAAGCCCACATTTTTCCAGTAGCTCCAAGACCAGTTTGAACTTCATCGATAAGAAGCATGGCATTTTTTTCTTTTCCAATTCGCTGTAGCTGCTGAAAGAAATAAGGCGATCCATGATGATCGCCTCCTTCGGACTGAACCGGCTCAACAACTATTCCAGCTACTGGACGCTTTTTAACTGTATTAAAGTAGTCAATCAGCTGTTCCACTTCTCTCAAACAGTCTTCATCTTGTTTTGTATTATACTCTACATTTTCATCTAGAGGATATCTGTAGCGCGGAAATGAAGCTATAGGCCAGTCTAGAGATGGTATGTCTAATTTGTGAATAGCTTTAGAATGGGTTGTAGCTAGGACGCCAAATGTGCGGCCATGAAAAGCCCCTTTAAAGGACAAAATAGTCAAATCAGGACAGCCAGGACCTTTGTTTACAATGCACTCATTTAAATCTTCTGGAGTCAAATCTTTTCCGCCTCTCATTAATGAATTGTAGCGGATAAAAATAGCCTTGTAGGCATTCTCATTGGCACATGATCCACAAGCCATTGTTTGAATCATATTTAAACCTTTTGGAGCACATGTCTTGATTATTTTTGTTAATTTATCATATAAATTGATTGGTGGATTAGTTCCCAAAGCAGGACGGTTCACAAAAACACTCTTTGGTAAATAAAGAAAGATAAGAAAAAATATTTTTTAAATTTTTTGACCACCAACATGATTCTTAGGATCAGAAACCACTTTTTGGATATCAGGATGATTGTAGCCGAGCGGAAGTGAAGCTATTTGCATGTAAACGTCCAGCAATTTATTCCCATCAGCATCAGCAATGAAATTTCCAGCAGAATTTTCATAATCGGAAAAAAATTGGACAGTTCCTGCTTGCTTTAAAAAATTAAAAAATATAATAAAAAAAAATATAAAAGATAATTCAGATATTACCTGAATACTTGCTATCTGTTTGGTCAATTCTTGAGACTTGGGTCCTGGAATCGGGGTGTTGACAACTGGACCGTCTGGTTCGTGCTCTAAGCCGGAAATCTGGGCCGAGAGTGCTCTGCCAGTATTGAAGCTTTTGGAAACTAAACGCTCTAATATAAAGAATTAAATAATGAAAATGTCCAAAAATTATATTATTTTTTACGTGTTGAGATTAGTTTTGAAAATTTGGATACATTTTTGGAAAGCATTTTTTTTAATTTCTAATTATTATTAAAAAAAATAAATCTTTAAAAGTTTATTACATAAAGAAAAAAAATATTTCCCATAAGATTAACTTGTTTTCGACAATAGTTGAAAATTGTTAAATATGTTCAATTTTAAATTATGATAAATTTTTTGTATTAGTTTTTTCATAATTTGAATTTATTCAAACTGATTTGTTTTGAACGCAAAGGCCTTATATTTTCTTGTTTATGTATAATTTTTTGAAAATTATTTCGCCTTGAGATAACACTATCTTTAAATAAAAAAATCAGACTAACTTAACTTATTATAAACTTGGTTTGAAATAATAGGAAAAAATTTAACTTTTAAGCCACTCCCCAGAAATTGGTTAAAAAAAAACTAGTTTAAAAATTTGCATCTAGTTAAATGTTTTATATTGAGCCTTGACAATTTGATAGAAAATAAATTTTGTCTTTAAATTGATAATTTGGTTAATGACAAATTATATTTTAAAAAAGACAAATTTTCATCAATAAACTCGAGAATTAGTTTTAGATTTTATCAAATAATTAATTTTTTAGTTTTTTTATATAATATATTTATTTTGACTTTTGGATGTAATTTTATGATAATAGAAATCAACAGCCCCTTTTTATTTAAGACTCATTTTATCATGTTTTTTATTCTAAAATTTTAAACTTGCATAATTTCAAATTCAAAATTTTTATATTTAAATTCTTACTTTTTTGACTTGATTGTTCCTTTTTAATTGATAAGTTAGTAAATGTTATCTTCTGCTGCTTTGAGTTTTTTTACAAGGCTGTTTAGTTTCAATATTATGAATACATGAGAAAAAAATTTATTGCATCATTTTATTCCAATTTTAGTGATCAAAAAAGTGGTAAATTTAAAATTAATAGAAGTAGTTACAAGTATTTTAAACTTTTAAGTTTTATATAGGCAGCTATCCTCTATCGTCTATATTTCTTATAAGAAATATTTATATATCATTATTTTATATCATTACCACAAAGATTTACATTGTAGATATTGAAAAGAAATAATTTTACTATTAAAATTTGTCCATGATTCAAACAAATTATGGTAAAAATGATTTTGTAGTTGCAGTTAGCGTCAAACATTCCTTTTTTTCCAATAGAGTAATTCCGCACTAGAATAAGCTGCCAGAAAATTTCGTAACGTAGTAACTTTACTTTATTTTATGTAAATTTACATGAATTTACTGAGCTTCAAGGCTGAATTAATTAAATTTGATGGAGTATGCTGCTACAGCGGCAGCGAGTACAACTCCAATCACATTTCAATTTCAAGATAATCAGACTTGTGTCCTTCTCATAAATTTCGATTAACACTTCTATTATTTAAATAATATAAAGTAATTCTTGATATTAAAGATAACTTGCTTTTAAAATTAGCAAAAAAATAAAACATTGAAATATTTAAATTAAACTTTTTGATTTTTTTTTACAAAATCTGAGAAAATCAAATTAAAATTGTTGAATATTGAATGCTTAAATATTGTAAACTTCAACATTGATCTCGTGATTACAAAGCAATTTATTAGTCTTTAGTTAAAAAATAGAAAAGTTTTCTCGTCGTTTTCTGATTTTGATGTAAGTTCTATCAGATTAAATACATTCCGTCGTCTCTCGTCTTGATAAGTAAATCCAGACGAGAGGTCTTGATTGGGATTTACTTAGAAACTATGATGACCAAAGCGACTTAGAAGATGCTTTGGTAACAAAATTGCCATACAATACAGTATGATCTTCTCATTCAAAATCAAATTGCAATCTTAAATCTGTGTGTAAGTTAGATCGTCATAAAATGAGACAAGAAACTCGTTTATGTAAAGGTCATAAGATTATGGACGTTAATGAAGAAGATTTTATCAAATGTCCGGTTCAATATAAAGTTATGCGTTGTGATGATTGTCGTATATATAAATTATTTCAAAATAATCAACACCCCATTGACTGTGAAGATATTGTTAAAGATAACGATCTAATACATCCCGAGTCACATGCATTTGGTATACACCCGAAAGTAAAAACTATTTTGAATGACTTAGTTGAGAAGAACATACTCTATCTTAAGCCACTTCAAGCACTCATTTATTTGAATACACCAGAAGTTATAAACAATGAAATGAAGGGATTGCCTATGCCAGATCGAAATCAGATAAAATATTATATTCGTTTTTATAGAAATATAAATAACGTATTTAGTAACAAACTCGAAGACGTTAAGCAGTTAATCAAAAAACACGTATTCAACTATGACTTAGACGATATAGTACCGTTTTTCTTTGGCTATAGTTTAGATGATTTCAACGAACCCATAATTGGTAATGGTGATAATAAGGAAAATGCTTTTAGAATTGGCATTACATCTAAGAAACTTATTAATCAGATACCGGCGTTATTAGTTAAAAACATGGTTTTTCACTTGGATTGTACATACAAGTTGACGAAAAATAGGTTTCCGTTTTTAGTATTTGGGTTCTCAGACTCTGATTTCACATGAAACTGGAAGTGATTTCGATTGGTTTTTTGGCGCTCTCAAGAATTTATTTATTTCTTATGGAATTGTATTTAATCCGGTTTACATGATGATGGATGCTAGTGACGCTTCTTACAACGCTGTAAAATTACATTTCCCGAACTGCATCATTTTGATGTGCTTTTTCCACGTTCAATACAATATAAAGTAAAATAGTAAGTTTTGCGTGTCAAGATGATATATTGAATCATGTTAGAGTTTTAAATTCTTGTACTAGCTATGATGAGTTTTGCCGAGAGAGAGATCTTATTTTAGATAAATGGGATAAGATGGGTTTATTAGACTTCAAAAATTATTTTGAAAAAGAATGGTTGAGCGAAAGATGGTGGCGTTGGCAGTTGTTTCAAGTCGTACCCGGCTATCCAACAACTAATTCCTGTATTGAATCTCACAATAAATTGATTAAACTGCTGCATACAAATTACATATTCTACACGATCCATGAAATGCTAAAAGTGGTAATGGACAAAATAGTCAACTACTATTCAAAACAGTTTTTAGAAATCAAATATTTTAGAGCACCAACCACCGATACAATTTCAAGAGCCAAGGAGCTCAATCATTGTCTGTTTATCAAGTACGGAAATAGTGATAAGAGTTACTTGTATGATAATAAGTATTATCTTATGCATGATATTAACTTAATATACCACAAACATCATTATTGCAGCTGTACTGGTAAAGATTTTTATAGACATTTTGTCTGTAAACACGCTTTAGCGTTGTCAGCAAAATTAAAACTGACTCTAAAAGGTTTTGTTCAGGAATATTTTTTTGCTACTCGAGCTAAACCTGGCAAAAGGAAGGCAAAGTCGAATCCATTGAGTTATGATTAGATAACTTTAAAATATATTTGTGACATTAACACTTTTTATGTACATTATGTACATTTATGTATTATTTTATACTTATGAATAAATATTTATACAACAGAAAAGATAGTTATACTTTATTGTAAAAAGGTCTTAAGTAAATTAGTTTTTCCTTATGTATAAAAGCAAAACGTCATAAGTGTAAACAACTAGTCCCGATATTCATGAAATCCAGCCTGACACGAATGTCCACTTCTGAATCCATGCTGCTCATTAGAACATAAATTGTTAGATTCAAAATTGCTTGATATTTGAGAAACCAACAATAATCTTTCAAACAATTGATTGAAGAAAGAACTGAATAGTTCTATAGCTATTAATGTCTGATTTATTAAAGTCTATTAAGGATTAACAATTGCTAACTTTCAGTCATCTGGAATAAATTTCATTTTTTGAATTTGTCATGTATCCAAGTGTGTAAGGTTGCATATGGTATGCTGTACCTTACTGAGGCTTGATGTATATTCAAGACTTTAAGCTTAATTTCATCTAAAGCTTTTTCAAGAGTTTCCTGAGTGTATTTTAAAATGTTTTTTTTCTTTTTTATTAAAGTTTGTTCTTGGCATTTTTAAAATTAATAGCGATTTTTAAAAAAATTCAAATGTTTTTAACGTTAAATTAAATTGTTGCATTTATCCAAAACAAGAGAAAATCCATTTTTTTGGAATTGCTAAAAAGTGGTTAATTTTTTCTGATTTCAGATTTGATTTCAGATTTGAATTCAGCATAAAAAAATACATATATATCATTTTTTATTAAAAAAAAGGTTCTACAAAAAAAGTTAGTATTTTGAAAAGTCGGTTTTTTTTATTTGTTAAAGTTAATTGTCGGAAAATTTCAACAAAAATAAAATATTTATGTACGACTTATTTTGTAAAGGAACGGTTTTTTTATTAAACATTTTTTATTTTATTCAAAAATATTAATCCTATCACGAGAAATGATCATTCAAAAAAAAATTATCGTTTATACCCCATTATCATATTTACCCCAATTAACAGTAAGGGGGCAAACATTTGCTTCATTCACTATAAAAAAATATCTAAATTTCTGAACCGTTTTTGTTAATGGTTAAACTGTCACTTTAACTCAACAGAAGACAAATTTTCTCCTCATCCAATCTGTGCACAGTTAATTACGTGCAAATATTCTTTAATTAAACCAAATTTATTATTCAAATTTTATATAGAACGTAAATTTCCATTTTGTTTTCATCTTTTTTTTACAATTAGAATATAATAAATAAGAATATAAAAAAAAAAAGAAGAAAACTAACCTACTCTAAAAGCTTTAAAAACTCTCATCCAGACCCGACCAGACTGCACATTTTAATTTTGAAAAAGCTTGCAAAATTATATGAACCTAAGACAACACTGCAAACAGATAACCATCACGTAACAAATGGCTACAAGCGAGTTGGACAAAGAGACGGCAATGGAGCTGAAAGCAGAGGACAACGAGGACACAGGCGAGCTGATAGATGAGCAGCCGGACCGCAAGACTGAAGTTGACCTGGACCTGTACGCGGACGTCGAAGCCAACGAGTTCAGCGCCAACAATCAGGGTCAGCAGCAGGCCCAGGACAACTTCGAGGAGCAAAACCAGCCGCAGATCGAGGTCGACCTGAACATAGCAGACGATGGAGTAATTGACGACACGGGCTTGTATGACGATGTGATGGCCGAGCCCAACCCGAACACATCTAATGACTTCGCGTCAGAAAGCGACAAAAGCAAGCCATTGGGCGACATGGGCCAATCAAACGGCAAGCGAGTGTCCTGCTATGTCGGAAATCTGAACTGGTGGACCACTGACAAGTGCCTCACCGAGGCCATTGCCTCCCTCGGCTGCACGGACATAATCGACATTAAATTCTATGAGAACAAAGTCAACGGCCAGTCAAAGGGTTTTGCTCTGGTCACTCTCGGCTCCGAGCAGTCCTTCCGCCTTGTCATGGAAAAGCTCGCAAAGCAGGAAATAAATGGCCAAGAGCCTGTCGTAACTCCCTTTAGTAGACACTATTTCAACCAGTTCGAAGAGCAGGCTCGCAAGGACATGCCCCAATCGGGCCAAAATGGACAAAATGACTTCAATATGAGTATGTTAAAATTATTATCTATCTATATACGTATTTATTTATTTATTTATTAATTATAAAAAAATTTTTATATGTAATACCAGAAATATTTATTTTTTTAACATTTTTAATTTGTATTTTTCCCACGGCATATTCAATTAGGACCAAGGAGGCTTATTAGTGTATTTATTGTCTTTTAGTTCGCTAATTAATTTTTTTTATACATTTTTTTTTTGTAATATTGGGCACTTTTTGGATGAAAATTATAAAATTTAAGATTATTTTTTATTTTGTAAGCATAAATATGGCAAAAATTGGCAAAGCTTGTTGGTTTTTTTGTTTAAAGTAAGGCCGTGTAGGCTTGATTATAAACTTTGATTAAATGTAAGATAATTTTATAAATTTTATTTGTACTATTTTGTTAAATGAAAACAAAGATAAATTAATTAAAAATAACTCTAACTAAATTGTAAGTGATAAAAAGCTTGATTGATAACCAATTGGAAATTTAATTTCAGAATAAATTTTTATGTAAAGAATATTTAATTTTTTAATAATTTTATGGTCAACATTTAAAAAAACAAATTGTCTATTTTTATTTTATAATTAATCAAAAAATATACTAGGATTGAACAAAAATTTATTTCTTTTTTTGGAAACCTTATTACCATGTAAACTGTCTTAGAAAATTAAAATATTAAGTTTAAAATGTATTTAAATTTTTTGAATATTAAAAATTATTTTTTAATAATTTTGTTTTTCTAATTTTTGGAAATATTTAATTATCTTTTTTTATTTAATTTAACTATTTTTTACAATCTTGATACAAAAAATAGGTAAATTAGAAAAAAAGTGTAAAAATATAACTCTCGATTAAAAAGTCAAATTTTATTAATTAAAGATTTCTACACCCATTTATTTAATTGTAATTTCTGATCAATTTTTTTTACCAAATTTGGTTGTTTCCAATTACCAAAACTAAAATTTAATTGCCAAAAATAAAAATGGTTGTAATTTCTTCCTTTTTTAAAATGTAAAAAGATCGTAACCGAAACTTTGCTGCCAATGGAAACGTTCCGCAGATAGCCACAGGACTGCCACTGAACCGGCCAGTAGGGGCACTGCCCGGAGCCTCGATGATGATGAACCGGGCAGCCATGCCGAATGTTCCCGGCCTACCAGTGAACAATTTTCGGCCCAATCAACCATTTAATGTGCCAAGACCCAATCAGCCCATGTTCAATCACGCCTCTCAAAACCAGGGATTGATGGGCAATCGGCCACCGGTTATGCCGGCCAGTTCTCAATCGAATTTGATGGCTAGACCGGGAGGACCGAGCGCGCCTGGCATATTGAACAACCCCAGGATGCCAATGAACAGCATGGGCCGAGGCGAGTGGGAAAACCGCAATCCGATTTCTGGCAATTTTCAAGCCAATGGCGGCATGATGCCCAATGGCTGCAAGTCAATCGGCATGATGAATCAGCCAAGAGCCAATCTGCCATCTAATCCAATGCAACCATTCAACTATTCGCCAAATCAATCGATGAACGGCCCCATGATGAACCCCAATGTCCCTTTTGCCCAGTCGAACGGCATGGCCCAGCCCAATCAATTCGGATTTAGTAATCCAAACGGTCCAATGATGCCATCTATGAACCAATCTGGCATGATGCTTCAAACAGGACCCAATTCTATGCCCATTCAAAATCCCAATCAGCAAATGTCCATGATGAATGCTCAGATGCAAGACGCGTATGGCTACAGGCCGGGCTCCAATGGTCAGTATGGCCCGATAGGAATGGGCGGCTCGCCGCCAATCGGCTCCAATTTGAGTGATGCCGAATTCCAGGAAACCTTGGAAAAAAATAGAATCATATCCAGTTCAGCAATCTCAAGAGCAGTACAAGATGCAGCCATTGGTAAAAAATTTTAAAATTTTAATTTAATTTAAAAAGAAAAAATATTTTCAATATTTAAAATAATTAAAAATTTCTATAGGTGAATACGGCTCGGCCATTAAAACACTGGTAACAGCCATTTCATTGATAAAACAATCCAAAATTGCCGGTGATGAAAGATGTAAATTGTTCATTAGCTCTTTACAGGATACTAAAAAAGGTATTGAGGACAAATACTATGGCAGTAGTGGGCGAATGAACCGGTCGGACAGCAGGGACAGAGAGCGCTCAAAGCGCAGTCGAAGCAGAGATTCACGAGACCGGGACCATCATCGAGACAGAGACTCGAGATCGAAACGCGGCGATAAACACCATCGATCGCACCGAGATCGATCAAGAGAAAGGTCAAGAAATCGATCCAGGGAACGATCCAGAGACAAATCACATGACAGGGGCAGGGACAGACGAATCGTGTCTTCGGGATCTCAAGACCGGCTTAGTCCCAACAGCTACGATGAGTCCGTCCGATACCATCGCAGTAGACATTGATTCATTATTAGAATTATTTTATTAATAAAGTTTAATATTTTTTATCTTGTCAAATGATGGATTATTTGTTAATTTTTTTTTTGTCAAAGTAGACTATTCCTTGTTGTAATCTTTATTTTCTGCTTGTTTATTAAACTTAGAAGTATTTGAAATAAATTTTTTTTGTCGGTGATAATAATGTTTATATGTTGGTAGTATCTACGTACCAACCAACGCTTGTTCATAAATTTTGTTCGATTATATAAAAAGATATATTCAAATTGGAATCAATATTGTAATTTATTAAATTAATTAATTGGTTTTAAAGTTTTTATTTTTAATTTATTTTTTAATTTTAAAGCTATGTATGAATCAAAAAGAAATTAAAAATTAATCTAATTTTTAAAATTTTAGCATTTATTACTTACAATTAATGTAAATTTTACTAATTAAATTAAAATAAGTCATTTTTTTGTCTAAAAGTTGGCTGATAGACTTCTTTTCTGTATATAATTTGGTTTACAAAACTTTCAAGAAAAAAATAAATTTTAATTTTTAAAAAAAATACAAAAATATAATAATTTAAATCATATTATTTGTTGAATTAAACAAAATTGAATGCAGTTCAAAGTTACATTTTCAAATATTAGCTATTTATACAGAATTAATGTCTTCTTCTTCTATCTTCTACTCTCAGTGGAGAATAAGGCGTCCACACATCCTCTCCAGTCTACCCCATCCTTAGCGACAATTTCTGCTTGTCCCCATGTGAGTTTCATCTCTCTCAAATCTCTTTCAACTGTTCTCCTCCAGGTCAAGTTTGGTCTTCCAGCATTTCTCTTTGCTTGAGGTGTCCAAAATAGTGCGACTCTAAGAATTCTGTCTGCTGACATTCTAAGAACATGACCAAGTCACTTAAGTCGTGTTCTGCGTATTATGTTTCGGATTGGCTCGGATATTGATCTGTTGTACAGCTCCTCATTTGTAATAACTTTCGGATAGAAGATTCTTAAAATTTTTCTTAGGCAATTGTTATGGAATACTTCGATCTTTTGAAGATCACTGTCAGTCATTCGCCACCATTCAGATCTATACAACAATAGAGATTTGACCAGACTACTTTAAAGATGTAATTTAGTCCTCAGTCGAAGGAATGACGATTTCCACATATGCCTTAATTTGAAGAAAGCAGTTCTTGCCTTCTTCGTTAATCTGTTTCGAATGTCTTCTTCGGAGCCACCATTTTTGCTAATAACGCTTCCTAGGTATGTAAAGCTGTCGACGCATTTACGATTTTCGTCTCCAACAGAAATTGGTGCATTGAGTTTTTTGTTTATGCACATAACTTCTGTTTTTCAGGTGTTTATCTCTAGGCCAACATAACCAGTATTGCGTTTTGGCTTCTCGGTCTTTTCCCTCTCAATCTGTGATATTAGGGCAATATCATCCGCAAAATCAAGATATTCGAGATTTTTTAAAAGATGTAAAATAAATTTTTTCAATGTTTCAATTTCAATACTTTTCTGGTTAATCAACATAATTGTGCCCTTTTCATTAACATTGATTAACATTTCTTTTATTTAATTTTTATAAAATAATTTTAAAAATAAAACAAAATTGACTATTAAATTATTTGAAAAGTAACACATTCAAATTTTATTTTTTCAAGAATTATAAAAATAAAATAATTCAAATCATATTATTTAATATAATAACTTTGTTAAGAGTAAATGGTCTATATGAAAATAATCTTGGGCTTTGGAGACAAGTGTTTAGAATAATGCATGGTGCACAAAAAAACCTTCTTAGGTCAACCAAGGGCATCAATATGTTATCTAGAATGTACAGAGTGATCATTTTTTTAAACACTTTATTTTGGCCTATATCTTCTTAGTGCGTTGCCGGTGTATACCTTTAGTCTGCTCTGCATGTTCGCCATTCTTCGCTGATACCAATCGACATCTTTTTTTCATGGATCAAATACTTTTTTACACATTTTCACGCTGATTTGTTAGCATACCTATGTAAATAGAAAAAATGCCATATTTTTTAATAGTTAATACTGTTCCATTTCTACTTTTGCCAGTTTTTTTATAATTAACTTATGGTTTCTCAGCAACTGGCATTCCATCAAAATCTTTTTTTGACTGCACAGGAACATTAACTTATTTAAACAACATTTCCCTTTTCTAAATGAAAAAAATAATATTTTTGAAAATGTAACTAAAATTTGGATAAAATATAAAATCGTAAATCAATTTTTTATTTGCATATCAAAAGAGATAAAAAATATTCTCATTTGTTGTGAAAGAATGTTGAAACAATTTAAAATAAAAGACATTTATTTTAAATAAATAAACCGAACTAAATGGCTTGATATAAAAAAATCTGGATTTTAATTTGTCTAACTATTAAAAATGTCTTTCTTATTTAAGTTTTCTATTTGATTTAAATTCTTATCTTTTAAATTTTCTAATGCAAAATATGAACAAAAATTTAATTTTTTTCTTCATTTTTTTTACTGGATTGTGTTATGGACATAAAGATCCTTTATTTAATTCTCAAAAATCAGCAATGGTTCAGTTATTTGAATGGAAATGGAGCGAGTAAGTTAACTTTTTTATTAAGAAAAGATCGCTAATGAGAAAAAGAACAAATAATTAGAAATACTTAATTTTAAGTATTGCTGCAGAATGCGAAAGGTTCCTGGGACCAAATGGCTATGGCGCTGTTGAAGTATCCCCTCCCAATGAACATGTTCTGATCAATGAACCTTTTAGACCATGGTGGCAACGATATCAACCAATTAGTTATAAATTAATAAGTCGAAGCGGAAATGAACAAGAATTTATTGAAATGGTACAAAGGTGTAATGATGCTGGTGTAAGAATCTACGTCGATGCAGTCATAAGTTTTTTTTGCCCTACTCCGGGAAATGGAACAGCTGGAAGTTATTATGACCCTGTCAAAAAGTACTATCCTTCTATTCCCTATGGTATTTTTATTAATTATGTAATTCGTAGTTCAGTTAACTATAGTTCAGTAACTAAGGCCCTGATGATTTTAATGATAAAAAATGCAAAAGCTTAAGTGGACTAATAGAGAATCATGATGATATTGAACAAGTTAGAAATTGTAAGCTGCTTGGTCTACATGATTTGGACACATCCAAAGATGAAGTGAGAGAAAAAGTAAGCGCCTATTTGAACCATCTTATTGAAATAGGAGTTGCCGGTTTTCGTCTTGATGGTGTAAAGTATATTTGGCCCAATGATTTGGAATCTATCTATTTAAAGCTTAATAATGTCATCAAAAGGTAAATAGTTTTGGCTCAAATCTTGTTTTGAATTATTCATTAATTTTTTGTCAAGCATATTTGGATTTAATAAGAGACCTTTTATTTACCAAGATATAAATGATGTTATTGATAAAGTAATAAAAAGCACTGATTATACCCACTTGGCTCGCGTTACTGAATTTAAATATGCAATCAATTTAAAAGAAGTAATTAAGTTTAAATTATTTGTCTTTTTTTCACCTTTTGGTTTTTTTAGCCTAAGCGTGAGGACTCTTAATTAGTTTAAATTTATTCTGATTGTCACACAAAAATGTTTTACTTTTCAAATTTTTAAATTAGAGTTTGAGTTCCAATAAATCTTAACAATCTATTTAAATAATCAAACTTATCTTATTTTATTTAGTCTTAATTATTCATGATAATCTGATTCTATAGTAGTATATCTTGATGTTTCAATTAAATTAATTTAAGTGTCATCGCTATTGTACCTTTTTAATATTTCAATATTTATTTAAATTAATTTTATACATTATATTGAAGTAAAGTGGCAAAAAGTTGAGAGGAGTTTTACTCCTTATACGAACTTGGTTGTAAATAAAAATCGGCATGTCCCAATTTAGTCAGTTTTCTTCATAAGCAGTTTTACCTATCAATTTTTCGATATCATTTAGATTTGGTCTTTATTAGTGAAAATAAACTAAATGAACTAGACATAAGACAATTTTTATTAATTAAAAGAGCACTGGGAATTAAGAAATTTTCAAGAATTAGGCCTCTGTTAGAAACCTTGCACTTAGAGATGGTTGAACAACTTTAAATGAGACACAAGGTTTTCTTCTTAAAGCAATTAAAAAATACATTAAAATAGCTCAGTTTGTATTTTTATGTATTGACATTGATTCAAATTGACTTTCCTTCGCGATAACTATAAAAAGTTTGATCAGAAAAATACCTCCTTTTACAAACAACTAAAGGTCAAAAAAACTCATATTGATGTATTGGACTATAGTTTAAAGACTTCTCTAGCAATAATTGATCATTTATTTATCGAAGAAAATCATGGTTTAGTTGATACAATTAAATTTATTGTGGCCAAAATCAAATTAAATATGGAAATAAACTTAGCTTGCTTTAAGTTTTATGATTTATTAAATGATCTTTTAAAAATAGATTTTTATAAATAATTGTGTTTTTTTATTTTTATTTCTTTTAATTTTATATTTATACTTAATTAGTCCATGGGACTTAAACTCAAACTTTTTTTCGAACTAGGAAATACAAAAGAAGCCAATTTGAAACTATGGACTGAAAGTTAGGACCAAGTTCCGTTCAGAACTGTCTGGGCTCTATGTCATATAACTATCTCATGTCTTGAATAGTTAATCAGTAAAACTTATTAAAATTCATTTTACCTTATTTGTCATTTTGTGAGAGTAACCTTACTCTTTTTAAGAATCTTGTCACGTACTTGATTCAGTATATAAGAAACTCTTTTATATTATTATTTATGCTAAAATTATATAGTTAAATAAAGAATTAGTTAAAGCAATCTTTCCTTTGTCCCATAATATATTACATCTACTCTAACTTTATTTTAACAAATGTATGAGTTGAATTTTGAATGTCATGAGTTATTTAAAATTACTAAATTTTTTATCTATTGTGTAGCTTAATTGTTCACAAATACGGTGATGATTTAATACAATTTGCTGTATTTAATAAAGAATTTTACTAATTTTTACAAAAAAAATGTCCAATTTTATTCATATAATTTTGATTTAGAATAAAAGTTTTGTCAATTTCCGTAATTTTACAAAAATTTACGACAATCAATTTTTCCTTTTAGTTTTTACGGAAATATACGTAAAACATGGTAAAATCGTTGTTTAAATTATCACTGTATATTTAGATTAAAAGGTTTGTATATGAGATTAGGAGTTAGTAGGAGATTAGAGATAGTAGCTGTCTTTTTTATTTAAGTTGGTGTTTAATTGATCATTTATAGGTTGATTAAAAAATTTGGTAAATTAAATTTAATTTTTTGGAAATTCTTTTTAAAAGGTTAACAAAAGAATTATAACATAGTGCATATCAAAAACAAAGAAAATAATATTAATTTAAAAATTTATAAAAAAAGTAGCACATTTTATTTAATACCAAAAGTAATGATTCTATGCTCCGGTAAAAAAAATATATAGATCTTTTTTCTAAAACAGACCTTGTCCGAGGTTCAACACTAGAAGCCATTTGATAGCATAATTTAAAATAGTGATAAATTTTTTAGTAACCTTTATGACCATTGTGCATGAAATGTAGGTGGTAATATTAATTAATTAAAAATCAATAATACAAATTTCTATCAATTTCTGTTTTTTATGCAACATGGAAAATCACGCTAAAAAAATTTATAAAAATGGCATCTTGAAGTTGATAATCAATTCAAAACATCACTTAAATTCAAAGAGCTTTTCTTTAGATGTTATAATTAATCTGTAAGTCACAGATAATTTTAAAATTTTTAAATCTATTAGCTCATTTTTGTAAAGTTTGTTTTTAAGTTATTTATTTCAAAAATATTGGTAGAAAAGAATTTATTTGTAAGTTAATATTTAAATTTCGTTTAAGTTTAATTTTGAACGCTACTTTACAAATACTTTTGAAATAAATTAAAAGTAAACTTTACAGATAATTAGTTTATACATTTGAATTTAAAGATCGATTTTATCAATGGATTGAAAGAAATTTTTGTAAAATTATTTATTTTTAAATTTACATTACATGTAAAGCGTATTACATTAAAATTACTTAAATAAAATTAAAGATTAATTCAAATATCTAAAGATAACTTCTTTGAATTGATCATCAAGTTCAAGATACCAAAAAAATCACATATTTTTGAAGATAATATTTAAATTTTAATAAACATATTCAACAATTAAAAAAGCTGGTTTTTTTTTGTAGGATTTTATTTAAAGCTAACCATGTTTAATCTTAACTTATTCTCATGAAAATTGAAATTTGAAATTTGAAAATAAATAAAATAAAAATACTTTAATTAGAATTTTTAATCAATTAAAATGCTTTAAATAAATAAAAATTTATATGATGGTAATTTCAGGTTGTTTCCAAACAAACTAATCGAACGATGTCAGAGTTAAAGAATTTAGAAAAATTATGGAGCCTGGTTCCAGACGAAGACTCTCTTATTTTTATAAACAACCATAATACTCAACGTGGAAATGATGGAATCGATCCGGTTATAACTTATAAAAATCCACGAGAGTACAAAATCGCTACTGCATTTATGCTAGCGTGGCCTTATGGCTTTGCTAAAGTAATGAGTAGCTACGACTTTAACGATATTTCCATTGGCCCTCCAGCAGATGATTATGGAAACACAAGAAATGTTACCATTACCAAGTATCAAATGTTAAAATTTTTTTTTAAAAAAATTAATTTTTGCTTTTAAAAGAAATGATGAGTGTGGTAACGGATGGGTATGTGAACACCGCTGGAGGCAAATAGTTCAAATGGTAAAATTCAGAAGTTTGTCTATCGGTTATGGTGTAGAAAATTGGTGGGACAATAAAAGAAATCAAATTGCTTTCTCAAGAGGCAACATTTCCTTCATTGCCATTAACAATGATATTTATGATATGAATGCTGAAATAAAAACTGGACTTTCACCAGGAAAATATTGTGACATAATCAGTGGTGTGAAAAAAAATTCCCTTTGTACAGGACTGATTATAACAATTGATCAGAATGGAACTACAAGGATCAATATATCCAAAGAAGACCAAAACCCTATCATAGCAATAAGCATAGAATCAAAATTGTAAAGATTTACAATAAAAAATTTTTTAAATCAAAATTTTTCAATAAATATTATACAAAATGAACCTATTGAAGCCTTGTTAATTTTTCTCTAGCTTTATTAGCTTATGAAGTCTTTTCTTGTTTTAAGTCACAGATCTTGAATGAAAACCAATTTTTACTTTTCGGATTCTTTCTATCCATATAGCCGTCCAATTTTTTAATTAAATATGATGCTCTTTTAACCAAAATACAATGAAACTTTGATACTGATTACTAGTTTCTTTGTGTATCCACTAGATTTCTATGAATCTACCATGGATATCTTGTACTAGTAAGATATCTCCACAATTTTGCTTATTATTATGCCATAGCTTTTTTTTTTCATTATATCTTTTTGAATATTTTAAAAATAAAAAAAATTAACAAGTTTATTTTTAAATTTTTATATCTTTCGAATTAAAAAATGTTTTGATTTTGATTATTTTAATTTTTACCAACTAGTAGCTAATTGACTGATTGGTATTATTATGCAATAACATATCGCTTGACCAAGTCTATCGACAAATAATTATTACAAGCAAATTGAGAGACAGTAATAGGATAGTTAAATTTATATCAATGAATGATAAATTAAATTTTATGATTAAATTTTTGTTTTTAAACAAATTATAATTTTTTTTAATGTTTTTTTTATATGCTTAAGGGTTTTTTTATAACAATGCCATATAACTCTTAACTTAAAAATTTGACTTTTGTTAAAATTTAATAAATAAATAAAAAATAAATAAATGGTAAATAATTAGAAAAAGGAAATCATGTATTATATAGACAAAAAGTAATCAAATATAACAATTCTATTTTAAAAAAAGTGATAAAGCAAAAAACAAGATTATAGTAGCCAACTTATAGTTATTTAGAAGGCAGCTCATTCCAAGTCCTAAGTTATACTAAGGACCTTTAATATTGTTTTTGCCGAATTACTAATTAGACACTGATAAGACTGGATAAGACTAGTAATTTAAAAACCATCTCTGTTCTAAACTTAATACCATGAACAATTTGATCCAATATTAAATTGTCTATTGAGGCTGCTGAATACGCTTGCCATTTCATGTCATTTAGGATCAAGATTCCCGAGTCTTTCTGAATCCAGAATCTTGGGACAATGTGAGTTATATCATTCACTAAATTTTTCATATATAAATTATTTTGAATCCCTTATTTTTACTGAAACTCATATTCTCGCATATCAGGCGAGTCGTTTCTTAAATACCAAACTGGTAGTAATTTAAATATAAACATTATTTATTAGAAAAAATTAAAAATAAATTTATAAATTTTTATTATTTCTAAAATATTAAAAAAAAACTTAATAGCTTGGTTTGATTTTTTTATATTTGGATGAAAATAAAGATGAGTATTAATTTTTATTTATTATTTTTAAGATAAATCGACAACGAAAAAAAGTTAAAAGCATAGGAAAATTTTAATTCTTTTTTTTAAAAGTAAATAAATATTCTCGCAACATAATTGCTCGTTCGATGAATTTAATAAAAAAATTAAAACTATAATTTATCCTTTTAGAGAAGACAAGCCGGCTCTCATTATCTCATCAACTAGCAGCAAATTACTGGCAATAATGGTTGCCGAGTGAATAATTTGTCTTTTAACTCTGTAATTGTCCAAAATGCCATGTTCAATTGGACACAAGGCACCACCTATTAAAATTCCCATTTATTTTTTCAAAATTTATTTTCTAGAGAAAAAAAATACCAGTTTTTAGGTCAACGCCAACCAATTTTTTTGTAGACACATGAGCGTCATGTAGTTCAACCAGCACTGATTGCTGATCATGTCCAGCATTTTGAGCCAAGGTCTTTGGTACGACCAACATTGCTTCGGCAAAAGCAGCTACACCTAATCTTGCTTTACCCTTAACACTCTCTTTAAATGTATTCAACGCATCACTAATGGCTATTTCAAACGCTCCAGCACCTGGAACAATAAACTTGTCCTCAATAGCATTGACCACGGCCTTTAATCCATCCTTTATGGCATCTTTTATCTGAATCATGGAATGCTTGTTTGGCGCTTTGATCAAAATGGTTACTGATTTTGGATTTTTGCATCCCTCAATGTAGGTGTATTTATCCTCTCCTAGGATGTGCTCGTAAACGTCCTCAGCATGGCCTAAATTCTCTGGCAACAAGTCATCTACTGAATTGACAGCTACACCTCCACAAGCAAGAGTCAATCGCTCCATATTTCTTCGCTTGGCTCTTCGCATACCCATGATTCCTTCGGCAGCCAGCATGTCCAATGACACCGGGTCAATGCCCTTTTGGTTGATCAACACAAAACCTTTGTTATTGCCATCACACACTTTTTTCTTCAACTCAATTATTTTTTTCACTTTTTCATCAGTAAAAGCTCGCTCAGCAGCGACCAATTTGTCCCTTTCTTCAGCACTCTTGTAAAAAAAGCCCGAGTTTACCTCAGTCTTTTCATATTCAAGAGAAATGTTCGCGGTCAGAATGAAAGCATCTTTGACTCCTTTGGGCATGTCTGGATGTCTTGAGCCATGGTCCAAGACCAAGCCTCTTACTAGTTTGGTGTCCGATTCGGTCTTGTGCATCATTTCCATAATTTCCACCATGAACAAATCAATGGGCTTTCCCTCCTCGTGTATGGCCAGAACAGCATCAACCACAACATCTGTCAAATGTTCAGCAAGTTCAGGCGTGACTTTGGTCTGAAGTGAGCTTCGCGCCACCTGGGTCAGCATCTCACGATCAGCTTTGCAAGCCACTTTAACTTGTTCCAAAACCTCCAAGGCTTTTTGTCTGGCCAAGTCGAAACCTTCGACAATAATTCTTGGATGCAGACCCTCAGCTATGTAGTTGTCCGCTTGTTTGAGCAACTCGGCAATTATCAGCACCGATGATGTAGTTCCATCGCCAGTGACATCATCTTGAGCAGTGGCAGTTCTGGCTATCAGTGAAGCAGTTGGGTGCTGAATTTGCATTTCATGAAGCAGAACATTTCCGTCTTTGGTAATCTTGATATCACCAGAGCCGCTCACCAACATTTTCATGGTTCCCTTGGGGCCCAGATTGCTTTTTAGAATCTCTTGCAGGCCTTTGGCAGCCGATATGTTTATAGCCAGAGAGTGCGAGGCACGGGCTATTTCGGCTTTGGGGTTCAGCACAGACACGGCAGACATTATCAATTAAAGAGTTTAAATTTTGTATCTATTAAATAGAAAAACACATGTAAAATAAAATAAAAAAAAATTTAAATTCCTGAAAAATAATTTTCAAATAAAATCGTGATACAGTAACATTGGATACAGAGCTAGACTTAACATGCATATTTCTAGAAACTTAACAACAAATGAATGAATTTAAACTCAACTTTAATCAAGTTTTTTATTCACGTTTATTTAAAATTTTAAAATAATAAAAATTATAATACATTTAGTACTGTTGGAATTTTTGCCTTATAAATCTGTTTTTTTTTTTTTTTTATTTCTTAAATACAATTTAATTATTCAAATATTTAAAATGTAGTCTTAATAAAATTAGAAAAATAAATTAATAAAATATATAAGTTATCTATTTTTATGATTTAAAGTTGATTTCATTTTCTAATATGGAAAAAAGCTATCTAAGCTTTAAAGACTAAAAACAGCGCTCATTAAGAAAATTTTGCAAGATAAATAAAAAATTTAAAATTTAAAAGTTAAATTTTATTTTGCATATAATTTATTAAAAATGTCTCGTTTAAACGAACGAGTAATATGTTTAATAGATATGGACTGTTTTTATGTCCAGGTAGAGGAGATCGAGCAACCCGAGTACCGAGGAAAGCCGTGCGGTGTGTCCCAGTATAATCCTTATAAGGGCGGTGGGTAATTAAAATTTATTTTTACCATTAAAGTGGGTTAATTTATTAATTGCTTGTGCAGGCTGATAGCAGTTAATTATGAGGCGAGGAAGTTTGGTGTTAAGCGGGGAATGAGGGGCGAAGAAGCCAAAAAGCTATGTCCAGATTTTAATATTTTTTATGTGAGAGAAAAACGTGGCAAAGCCGATTTGACCAAATACCGCGAGGCTAGTCAAAAAATATTCGAAATAATCTTAAAGCATTGTGATAAGGTAGAAAAGGCCAGCATTGATGAAGCCTATTTGGACCTTACTGACTTGGTATTGGAGAGATTTCAGAATCAAACAGTCCGAGATGCCAAGTTTAGTGATTCGTTTGTCTATGGGTCTTTTTCCATTCAGCATCAAAATGGTCTTTTATTTTAAATTAAAAATAAATAAATAAATCAATTTTCTTTAATTAGTTTATATTTTTAAGACCCGGAAAAAAATTTAGAAGCATGGTTGGACATTAACTCGGACTTGAGTAGAGAATGCTCTGATGTTTTTTTGATAATTGGAGCTTGTATTGTGCAAGAAATTAGACAAGATATTAGAAATACTCTCGGCTTTCATTGTTCAGCAGGAATAGCTCATAATAAAGTAGAAACTAATTGTTCATATTTTTAAAAAGAATAATTTTATAAAAAAGACTTTGGCCAAACTTTGCGCTGGTCTAAACAAGCCTAATAAGCAAACTATTCTACCAACTAACAGTGTAGAGCCTTTATTGGCCACAATACCAATTAATAAAATGTAATCACAATTAAATTATTAATACAGCAGTAATTAAAGAATACTAAAGAAAAAATTTAGGTGGAAAACTAGGCGCTGTGCTTCATGAACAAATGGGACTTAATACAGTTGGTGATTTGGCTAGGCAAAGTGCTGATGATCTAATCAAATCCTTTGGAGAAAAGACTGGGTATGTAAATTTTTTTTGGTTTAGCTCTTAACCATTATTTCTTTACCATTATTAAAAGCATAGGTAAAAATATAGTTTAAATCTAAAAATATGAACTTGTCTATTTTGATAACTAGCTGCCTGTACCATTTTGATGGTATTTATATTACTAATCTTTACACACAGTCTGCTATCTGATATGACATCCTCAAATCCTATTCTATTAGATTGTGACTGTCTGGTAACATAGTCCTTAAGAATTTCAACTACATCTTGCCAATTTCATGATTGACTTTGGAGATTCCTATTTCCAACCTGATCTGATCTTCTTACTCGTATCTGACTGATAATGGATTGATTAAATTTCAATTCCTGGGTTTTGTCAACAAAACAAACCATTAAAAAATTGTACAAACAAGTCCTCTAAATGGAACATGATGCAATCACTTGACAAAATCTGCTAATTCTGCGCTAAATGCATTTCGCTCCTAAAAAGTAAAATTTATTTTCTGATAAATTTGAGGATTTCTCAACGAATGTTGGAATAAATGCAACTTGGTATCTTGTACCATGCTGTATTTGATGACAGATTTTAACTTTTTGAAAAAAGTTATGAAATTTTTTAATGGTTTGTTCTATTCACAAAACCCAGGAATTGTAATTGAAGCTTCAATCTACTATCAGTCAGATATGAATAGGAATCTCTAAAATATGGACAAGAGTACCAAATATCACAAAACCCATTTTGTGTTGGCAATAGTTGTGTATTGAATTATTCTAATCAAAATATATTAATTTGTTAGGACTTTCCAAATTTTATACCAATTCTAAATATCAGAGTCTATTCAACAAATTGCTGATTTCCACCAGCTCTTGATTGGGAAGGCAATATGTTACGAATTTTAATTTCTTTTATTTTTCCAATTTTTATCATTTTCGTAAATTTTTTTGAAATATTGCACAAAAAATATAAAAATATGAAAATATAAGAACGAAAATTTTTTGACATATTGCCTTCCCAATCTAGGGCTAGTGGAAATTAGATTTATTGTATTCTTATTTTCCAAACAATTGATAAGCTAAAAATTTAAAAATAAATCAAACTTAAATAGCTTTACGAATGTTGTATTGAAAAATATGTTTGGATCAGGAAATATTTGATAGTAAATTTTACTATTAAATATTTTTATCATAAATAGGATCAATTAGAATGATTTAATGAAAACTAATAAAGTAATTTCTTTTATGCAAGAAAGTGGTTAAATCAAATAAGCCATGGTATTGATCATGAAGCAGTGTTGTCCCGACAAGCAGCCAAATCAATCGGATGCAGCAAGAATTTTCGTGGTAAGCTTATTTTGAACAGTCGAGTTAAAGTTGAGCACTGGGTCAGGCAATTATGTGAGGAACTGGAAGAAAGATTGGATTTGGACAGGAAGAATAATAGCAGAGAACCAACACTATTGGTTTTGCACATTAACAATGAAGCAGGAACCTTTTCCAAGTCTACACAGATCAATACTAGTAGATACACGGCAAGCTACTTTGTCTCATTGGCCCTAGAAGCTTTGAATGGGTATAATAAGTCCAAGAATAAGGATGACTGGCAACCTGCAATTTATACTCTGGGAATATCTGCTGGAAAATTTGTAGAACTTGGTAAAAACAAACAATCAAACTCAATAGAAAGATTTTTTAGTTCAAAACCAGAAGCAAATCAAGCTTGTTCATCTGCCAATTTGGATAAAGAGGACCCGGTAAACTCAGACGAAATTTCAATTTTAAATGAAGAATCTGGTTCGAGTAATGTGGCTACTTCCAGTGAGTCTTCGAATAAAATGGACATACGTAGCCTGCTATTAAAGCAAAAAGAAAAAGCTAAGACTGATGATGAAAGCGATCAGGACACTCAAGATTTTGATGATGGTGATGCCATTATTGAAATTGACCATGGGAATAAGATAGAAAAACAAAAAGATAAAATAGATGAATTTTTCAAAAAAAATACTCAAACTGAGTCCAATACCAACTATGATGATGTTGATTATGTTCTATGTGAAAAATGTAATACAAAAATTCTGTGCTGGGAAATGCCGGAACATGAAGATTTTCATTTTGCTCAAATGCTATCAAAAGAAGAGAATCAGACAAATTTTGTAAATAGTAAAAAACGAATGGCCGATCAAACCCCAGATAAGGAATCTGGAAAGAATAAAAGTGCCAAAAGTGGAAAAAAATTAAAATCCGAGCTTGGCGAAGCGCTCAAGTCAAGTGTTAACTCCATTGATAGCTATTTTAAAAAGAAATAACTAGATCCTTTAAATTTTAAATTGTAAATTTTTCACTCATATTTAATATCTATTATAAGTACATTTTTTAATATATGTATAAATTTATTTTTTTTTGAATTTAACTCAAAACTGCTCTTTAAAAAGCATTTATTAAAAATTATTTAAAAAAAAAAGTTCAATTTTATTTAAAATAGATAAAAATGACCGGAAAGAGTAAAAAAAGTCAAGAGGATATAATTCACGAATTAAGAACTAGGGTCAAATTGCAGGACTATGGTGTGGAAAATGTGACTTTACAAATTTTTAATTAGTATTTATTTAAATTTAATTGTTGCCAATAGACCCAAAGTACAGACTATCCGGGCACATATGAAAATTATGACGATGCATGGGATTTTGAAAAATTTAAAAAAAACTTCAAAATTGATATAAAAAACTATTCATTGGATGACAAGATGGAAATGACTTTTGACATGGTCGGCATAGACGCTTCCATAGCCAACTCATTTAGGCGCATCCTTCTTGCCGAAGTTCCAACTATGGCAATCGAAAAAGTCCTCATATACAACAACACATCAGTAATTCAAGACGAGGTGCTAGCTCACAGACTCGGCTTGATTCCACTAAAGGCCGACCCGAGCCAGTTTAAATTCAAATCAAATCGTAATTTAAAAGTTTAATCAATTAATTATTGAATCTTATTTTTGGAAAAGCTGACGGAGACAACCTGGAAGATGATACTCTAGAGTATGAACTAAAGATTAAATGCAAATTGCTTAAAAATGCCGACAAAGAAGATAAAAAATCCTATATTGATTCAAAAGGTATTCATTTGAACTAATCTAGAAGTAGAAATTGGATTAGTAGTTCTTGCTGTGGCATCTAACATGAAGAGTGTCTGATTACTCTGTTTGGAAAAAACCATTTCCAGCGCTCACTGCAGCTGCAAAATTGTATCTACCTTGAGCAGGATCTATTTACCAGATCTCTGATTAGATTTACCATTTCTATTCCATTCACTTTTTTGGACATTTCAGTCAAATCTCCTCTCACTCTTTTTTCACTAAACCTTGTCAAACCCAATCTAGCTAGCCTTAATTCAAAGGACATACTTCTAAGCGACACAGAGATCTTTGCTGCCCGTTTTTGCACTTTTTCCAACGCTATACATCTACCATCTTGAGACTTGCAGACATTTTGATTATTTATTTAGATAAATATGTTCATTATGTTTTTAAGTTCTGTCCAGTCACATTAAATGGATCCCAATTGGAAATCAAGCAGAAAAAGTAAACATTTGACCAGATTTTTATTCATGAGTACATTTTTTGCTTTAGTTTAATTTTTTTTTAGTTAAAAAAATAAATTTTTAATTAAAAATAATCAAAAATTAAATTAATTACTAAACAATTAAAATTACATGTTGAAAAACTGTTTTAATTAAGTAAAATTTTTGACAAAGAGTGTATTCATGAGGCAAAAATTTCGCCTTTTAATTAATTTTAGATAAAAATAATTTTTCTAGTTCAGATCGGAAGACGTATGTCCTGTTTGGGGAGATATCCTGGTGGCAAAAATGAATCCAGGCCAAGTAATTCAGCATTTAATATTTAAATCAATTTTAATTTAATTAAAACTATTCAGGAACTAGATCTAAAACTGCTTGCTGTCAAAGGCATTGGCAAAGATCACGCAAAATTCTCTCCAGTTGGTAGGAAATTTCCAATTGTTGGTTAATTATTTTAAAATTTTTTCCACTTAGCAACCGCATATTACAGACTGTTGACCGAAATCGTTCTAAAAAAAGAGTTCTACGACGACCAGGCCGAAAGACTAAGATCTTGTTTTTCACCAGGGGTTATTAAAATAGTCGATGATGACAAAAAAGAGGGTAATTTGATTGAATAAATTAGAAAAAAGCAATTTTTAAATTAATAATTTATTAACTAGGTAGAACAAAAGCAGTTGTTGACAACCCTCGATTAGACACTTGCAGCAGACAAGTCTATATGCATGAGGAGTTTAAGGATTTTGTTGAAGTAAACAAAATTAGAGATCACTTTATCTGTAAGCTTGATAGAACAAAGTTATCTATTTGTTTCTTTTTTTTTAATAATTGATCAAGTTTCAATTGAGTCAACAGGTGCAGTAAGCTGCGAAAACTTGATGAGAGAAGCGATCAATATTCTAATAAGCAAAGCTCAAAATTTATTAAATGAAATAAACTCGAAAAAAAATTAAAATAAATTAACTTCTTAATTTGTTTAATTTGTTCTAGAGCCAACAAGTTTTGTTTTTTCAAAGTGCTAAAATTTTTTTGTTGAATAAAAAAAATAAAATAAAATTATGGCATTTTTTATTAAATGACAAAATAAGATTATGTATACGAAAAAATAAATTAATCACTAAAATAAATTCTGCACCATTATTTTTAATAAAACATAGATTAAAAGATTTTTTAGTTCTTTTATTTTTTAAATTACCAAGTTAATAATACATTAAGGTTGTTCTTGTAGCTTAATTCATTAATTAAAAATTATTATCACAAATTTATATTTTTTTTTTTTTGTTAAATTAAATAGAATAAGACAGCTTTCAAATTTTTGCATTTATAAATTTTTTTTAAAGAATTTTAAGCCTGATAGTCTCGTTTCGTGAGAAGCATCACTTTGAAGACAGCAGCCAAAAGGAATCAGATTTAATTACTTTTAATTGATGAACGTGTTTGGCAAATGCAATTTCCTTGGTAAATGTTTAATGTTTTTCACATAAATTGATAACTATTGAAAAAACACACTGTCCCACTCTGTAAATTAATTTAAGCAATTATATATTAACGAATAATATTAATATTAATAATATATGGATTAATAGTTTTAATATTTAAGTCTTATAAAATTTTATCTAATTTGTTTTTACATTTATCAATGGTTTCAGATTTAGATTCAATAATTGGTTCATGAATGGTGGTAAATAAAAAATAATCGAACTTAATACATTTAGATTTAATAAACTTTGCTAAAACTTAATAATAATAACAAAGAATATTTTTTTTTTAAATTTCCAATTGGTTCCAATCTTTTTGTGAACAAGTTGGACTTTGGCAAACAGTTTTTTACGAGTTTCTTTTTATTTTACTTTCCATAGGTTCCCTGTTCCAACTCATCAAGTTCATTCAATAACTTAAGCAATTTTATAAGATCACCTCGCTTGCCTCTTGTTGACAGTGTTGTTAGGTAAAGTCTTTTAAGTCTTTCCATATAGTTTGGATCAGCCAAACCATTTATGGAATAAAATTTCATTTTTTTTATTTACTTTATGGAGTATTTCAATTTAAGTACTCAATAGAAGAGAATATTTTGTATTGTCTTCTGACCTGGTAATAAGCATAAATTTACGAACTAGTTTAGAAATAGTTAAATTAAAAATAATAATCTGGCACACTTAAAGCCGATCAGATCAGCTCTTGTACGCTGACAAATTTAGATATTTCATTTGACATGTTTAATCATAATGCTAGTATCCAGAACAAGATGGAATTACACGATTTTTGCTTATAAATTAGCATTTCAGTTTTTAATTCTGTAGGAAAAAAATCGATTCACGCAAGCAATAATGTCAATCGATTTAGTCTCTAGTAATTAGAATGGGCCAAAATTGATCAGAATTCTATTTTAAAATAAATTTTATTTTTATCATAAATTTAATAAATTAAATGTTTATTTAGCTAGATGTTTGTTAGATTTAAATTCTACTCTACCATTTTCTTAAATTAAAACTTGTCTCTTAAGCTCAGAACATTTTTCCTGTGTCAAATAGAGAAAAAAATTATGAATTATTTTAATCCTGGAAATGAGCAAGCAAATTCTCTTATCTTGTTTAATTTTTAATATGTCGAATTATTGTGCTTCGTTTCTCATAAAGAGCTTCTGTGCATGATTTATTCCTATGCTGCTTTTATAAAATTATTTACCAAAAGTCTAACAAGACAATCATTTATTAGGAGTTGGATCTTTTCATTGTTAAACACGCAAAGATTACCATTTTGTTGCCAAACCTTTTCCAAAAACATGGTTGGAGTTTCTTATCGACATCATTAAATATTCAATGTTTAATTATTTAGATTATTTTTACATATTATTATTATTATTAGTAGTAGTAGTATTTATTTCAAAATTTTATAGAAATGAAAATAGAGTTTGTTGAAATGATTAAAAAACGATGTGCATTAAGTTTGAGATTATCTTTTTCTCTAATTTAAAAATTAATTAGAGTTAAGTTAGATATTTTTTTCATATAAATCCATAAATACATTATTCAAGAAAAGAGTGACATTTTTTTTCATACTCTTATTTTAAAATGCCTACGAGGCCTAAATTAAAAAATGAAATAATTGAAAAATTATAAATTTGTGTTAAGTTACTGTTTTTTTTGTTGTTGCCAATTTAAATAAAATTAATTAATTATTTTTGTGATAAAATCTAGTATGATTTGATTACCATTTTTTCCAAATCTTACTCAAAGACAACCTTCGGCATATATAAATTTTTATCTTTACTTGTCTATTGTGATATTTGAAGAATTTCTTGATTTTAAAAAAATTCAGGCACGCTTATAAAATGATCAGATTTGGAAACTAAAATCTTGACCAGAATCTATTCCAACCGGGCTTTAATTTTATTCTAGAACAAACCTTTTCCAAAGAGATGGTTTCTTTCTATATCATTAAATATTCTAAGTTTAATTATTTGGATTATTTTTACATATTATTATTAGTAGTAGTATTTATTTCAAAAATGGTTTATAAAGATATTTTTCTTAATTTTATAATTAATTGTTTTTTAAGTTTTTACTTTTAGGAGATAAATAACATGATTGTGTAGAAGAAAAAAAAAGTAATCTTTAACCAACACATCACATATTTCAAAGATTTATCATTTATCAGAATTAAGACCTGAAATAAGATCTTAGAAATATTGATTTTAAGCCTGCAAGGCCTCGGCTCAAAAAGTGATGTATTTACAGTTTTTTTTCTTATTTAAAATTAAAAACAAGATTATCTTTAATTAAGAGTAAAATATTTTTATGTAATAATCAAAATTAGCTAAGCGTAATTTATTATGAGGAACATATATTTATATATAATAATCAAATCAAAACAACTCTAATTTAAAGACTTAAATTTCAATTTATTCACTTAATAGTTTTATATAGATAAATTTATTGCCGATTTTGACCGATTTTGATCAACTTCTGTGAAATTTATTATCGACAATCGAGATTTAAATTATTTATCTATCAATTAAAGTTCAATATTTATCAAAATGCTTAGTATCAAGTCGGTATCGTAATGCGAACTGAAGCTAACTTTGTTCAATAACCTAAATAAATTAAAACTAAACAAAAAAAAATCTAGAATAACTTAAAGGATTAATTATTATCAAAAAATATAGCCTTATATATATTTAAAAACGCATACCAACACGATATGTTTATTTGTTAAGCAAAAACTAGACTATAACTAAAATCTAGACCCATTGATTATTAGTTACTAAAATAAATTAAAGAGCATAGAGCAGTTTTGCCAAAAAGTGGTCCACTTATCTTGGGAGGCAACCAAGACTCGGCACGGGCTGTCTTGCTCGGCCCCAAATCGATTCAATGTACACATTAATCATTTTTTCTTGTAATGTATTTTTCATTTCATGCTCGTCGACTCAATCAAACTCTAATTTATACCTAAAAAAAATTTATATATCTTTTTATTTTTCTCTAGGTTAAATTTACATTGAGAAAAGAAAAAAAATTAAAAAAAAAAAAGGGAGAAAATTTTATTAAAATTTTTTGTGTAATTTTTGTTGTTTTATGTTGGCGTTGATTTTTATTTTATCGAAAGGAATTCTCTTTTCAAATTATTTTTTTCTATGATTATTATAAGAAACTATTGGGTAAGAGAAAAAGTTAAAGTAATTGGTACATTTGGTCACCAAAAGCACCAGCTAGCTTGGTGAGCCAAGCAAATGGTTTGGTTAGGCCAAGGGCCGCCAGCAATTAGGGCCCAGGCTCAGTCGAACTCAAGCCTCAATAAATTTAGATAATAGAAAATGCTTATCTTAATTTAAAACACTCACAACTTCAAGGTGTGAGGCAAGATGCTTTGAAAGTTTAGATTGATGAAAAGCTAATACACTGAGCAAGCTTGTTTGCCAATATATTAACCAGAGCTATTCGGGTGAAGATAAGAATTAGTTTAAAATTTTTTTTCTAATATTTTTATATTATTATTATAAACAAAGTTTAATTCAAAATTTCAAAATATTTTTTAAGAATGGGGGAAAAATGGCTATTTTTTTTTCTCAGAGCTTTTTCTAACTTGGCATATTTAGACAGAATAGAGAATTTATTTAATTTTTAAATTTGGTTCAAAAGGCTGTGTTGCCAGTCCGGTAATTTAGTGCCTAAAAAATGTGACAGGATGCAATGAGTAATGTGAATGAAATATGCTAATTTATAATTCAATCGATAAGATTTTATATGAAAAGATACAGTCAATTTGAATTAAACCTAGTTTTGATTAATTCTGCTCAAAAAATGCCTTTTGACTTGAGTATTTCGTCTAGTATAAACGCGCTTCAGAATCTAAAATACATGTTTTATTTGTTATTTTTGCATTATTGTTTTCTTTTGGCTTATAAGAATACACAATTTGGTAAATAGTTGTTATTTCTTTTTCGACACTAAAAGCTTATGAATTAGTTGAAATTTTCTCCCATAGTTTAATTTCAAGACTAGATTTTGCATTGGTATTGTTTGCCAGAGACACCAAGTCTGGCTCATTTTGCCAAAAAGAGCCAACCAAACCAAACCATACCAAACGACCGCTTTGGTCAAGTCTAAATTAACTAGATTAATTTGGCAACTTTTTTTTCTTTCTTTTTCGTTCTTTTTTGTTCTTCATTAGAAATTCTAGACACATTTTTATTTTATTTTAGTTTATTATTTTGAATTATTATGTAAATTTTATAGCTATTTTTATAAGGCAAAAAATTTGATTAATTACTTGGTATTTTTGTTTCTGTTTTGTTTAGGAAACAGTTTGGTTACCACTCTCTGCTTGAAAGAAAAAAAGAAGGAGTTTTGATTATGCTGGCCTAGTCAACGACGCCCTAGTTTAAAGATCAAAAACAAATATGCTATTTAAATAGGCAGTTGTTTTATGCAAAAAGCAATTAGTAATTTAAGCCTTAGTTCAGCTACTTTTAATCGCTGCTTATTAGAGCTAGATGGAAAAGCTCTGTATCCATGCAGCCAATAAATTATGTACCAAGAGGTGAAATTTGTTCAAAATTCATGTGATCATGAATGATAAAAATTTTAAGAATTTTTAATCAACAAATATTTGTTTTAATTATTAACCAATGGACTTTGTGTCACTAGAACTAAGCACTTGATGACAAGATCACAATCTAATCTTATCAGATGCTTATTTGATTCGAAGGCAAACATTGGTAAGTTTGCGCGAACCCTTTGCGATCAGAAACAAGGAATTAATTCAGCTAGAATAATTTTTTTTACCTACTAATTAATTATTTGTTTAGAATTATAATTATTAAAGTGATAAATTTAATTTTTTTGATTAATTTTTCAAGTTAAGTGCTCGCTTTTAGGAAATAGCCTCTCGTCTCACTGTGACCAATTCAGATGCCACTTTTTCATTGTGTTTGTTGGCCAATGTTCGGGGGCTATTCAAAAAAAGCAAGATAAATGGACACATTGATGTTGACAGTGTTTTATTTTTTATTTTAAAAGTTAATTTTTGGGGCCAGATGCATTCAAAATTAGGCTAAAACTTAACCTAAAATCATCCATTCAATCCGAACCATGTTCGCTAGCATTTCTTAAAATATCTTTGAGAAACAAATCACTCCGACCTGGTACATACATTGCCGTACAAACTCTTTTTTCATTTTCTATTCATTTTGAACACTTATCATAAAGAAAAAAAATAAGAAAAGAGTTTATTTAATAAGTTTATATTTAATTTTATTTTTAGCTTTAGTCTAAATTGAGAACGAGCATGCACACGAGCACATTTATTTAGATTTAAGTCAGACAAGCTGTGCATTTTAATGTAAAATGGAGCCGTGGCAATGGCAATGCTCGGACCTGGCACGTCACGTGACCAAAAATGGGAAAGATAACATCTAAATTTGATTAATTTTCAAGTGTAATTCAAGTTTAGAAACTAAAATTTATTTCTAGATTTAAAGAAGCCTCTTGTAAATTTGGAAAAATTAGCATAATTTGCTCTCATTTGCGGCTTAAAGAGCCAACAAGTTAAAAAATTTTTTTTTTTAATATATATATATATTATTATCTTTAATTTTTAATTTTTAATTTAAATCCGAAAATCTCCTTTAATTTTCTGATGAAAAAAAAAATAATTTTTTATCTCTTTGTGTGAAGTGTTTATTTTCTTATAAAGATCACTGAAGCATGGATATATTAAGAAAAAAATAGACAACAACAAAAAAAGAAAAAAAAAAAATGAATAAATAATTTTTATTTTTAAATTAATTAGAAAAAAAAATGAATTAAAAATTGTCCAAGCAATTGGCAAAGAAGAAAACGCTTTAGGACCAGATAAACAATGAGTACAACGCCGTCTTCGTCGTCGAGTAGCCGCTCGGAGCCGGCACAGAGCAGCACGGCCATCCAGCTCGGAGTAGGAGTGGCCTCGTACTCGTCGTTCAGCTCGCGGCCGCATTCGAGCTCGATCAGCGTGCCACAGGCGTGCGCCAACCGCAACTACTACCAGCCAGACCAACTGTTCGACTCGTCGTCGTCCTCCTCGCCGCCCTCCTCCTCGTCCAACTTCCACTCGTGCTCAAACTTCCAAATAAACAACTCGAACGTGACCGTGACGCTGATCACGGCCACGCCGCTCACCACCCTGACCACGCCGCTCATTCCCATAGTCCAGCAATTGAACAGCCTGACGCAGAGCGCCCCGGCGGCCTCGCCCTCCTCTGCGCCCATTCAAAACTGCTTCATAAACCAGCTGCCGTGCAGCTCGTCGGTGGGCTCGTCGTCGGCGCCGCCCGCCTCCGACTGGTTCACCTACGAGTACCAGCTGGACAACATAGAATCGCTGATCAGGTCCCACGAGAGCCACCAGGGCTTTGTGCAGAGCCCCGTGTTCGCCTTTAGCCACTCGGAGCACGCCAAACAGGCCTCCAATTGGCGCCTAATCTTCTACCCGAACGGCGCCGGCTCCGACTGCAAGAACTTTCTCAGCATTTTCCTCAAGTACATGTCCGACGAGCCGGTCAAAATCCAAATGATGTTCTCCATAGTGGACAACAACAACGACGACGTCTATGTAAAGTATACTGTAAATAAATTTCAAAAATCGAACGACTGGGGCTTCAAGCAGTTGATACACAAGAACGCCATTTTGCACCAACGGCAAAAGTTCCTCAAGAGCAACAGTGGCTTGCTGGTCAGGGTCAAGATGCGCCTGGACGAGCACAAAAACGACTACTTGAAAAAGCTAAGCGACAATTTGCACTATTGTCGCTTGTTGTCGGAGAATTTTAGTCAATTTTACCAGCCGAGTGAGGCGGGCGCCGTTGCCGCCGAGCCGAGCACGTCAAGTCAGGCGTCGTGCTCGTCTGTGGCGTCCAGTGTGCACGAGTACGAGTCAAACTACCACGACCTAGTGCTGTTGGTGAGGAGCGACGAGGCGCACAGAGAGGCGCCGATGGCAAAGCGCGCCCGACTCGAGCACTTTGTCGAGTTCAAGGCGCACAAGTGCGTGCTGGCGGCGCGCTCGCCCGTCTTCAAGGCCATGTTCAACTACAAGCTCAAGGAAAACTTGACCAACCGCGTGATCATCGAGGACTGCCGGCCCGAGGTCGTCCGCGCCATGCTCAACTATATCTACACGGCCCACTTGCCCGACCAGGCCAAGCTGATCGCGTTCGATCTGTACATAGCTGCTGAGAAATACTTCATCGAATCTCTCAAGATCAAGTGCCGCGAGTACCTTGTCGAGCTTATTAGTCTCGACAATTGCATCCAATTGTACATACTGGCCGAAATGTACAACGATTCAATGCTACGTAAACAGTCGCTCAAGTTTATAAACGAAAATATTGACAAGGTTACACAGCACAGCGAATGGAACGACTTTATGACCAATTATCCGCACTTTTTTACCAACGCATTTATTCGTATATGTAAAAAAGACTTCTGAGGGCCACAAGACCAACACCAAACCATCACCAAGCCATCACCAATTACACAGAATAAATAAGAATTTAAAATTTAAAGAAAATTATTTGTTAATAATTAAACAACAACAGCAACAAAAATATATTTATATATATATATATATGTTTATTTATTTATATAAGTTAATTGAATGAGTTTAACTTTGCCAATCCAATCAGTGTATACTTAAATGGTGTAGTTTATTTTTTTTTTTTGGGGAATTAATTTTTTTGCTTTTGAGCCATCTTTTATTATATTTGTTGGTGGTGACCAAAACCATTATAAATATTATATATTTTTGTTTTTTTTTTTTTTCGCTTTTGCTTTAAAAATCAATGTTAATGATTATGTTTTTAATTTTAGTTGGTCAAAATTTACCATTTTGAGAAAAATAAATAAATATTTGAAAAAAAAAGTCTTTTATTATAAGTTTAATTTGGTTATTAATGCTGACGTAGCATTAACTTGTCTAACACTCTTTAAGCCATAAAAAAAAATGTTTTTTTCTGTGTATAAATGACCTGCCTGACATGAAATTGTTTGCAGATGGCTTAAAAATACTTGGGAAAGATCTGGATTCAGACTAAATGAGAGGCATAAATATGAGGCAAGATGCGGTTAAAGCAACTCAATTACATTAACGACCACAGAGTGTGAGAGAGATCTAGGAGTGATGGTCTTATCAGATTTAAAGTGTACCTTCCATGCAAATATTGCTTGTGCGAAAGCGAATAAATTCTAAAGCGTACTTTCACAAGAAGAAAGAAAAGATTATGGTTAAGGAGAGACTTCCCCTAGACTATGCAGTGCAGATTTGGAGTCCAAGTATGAAAAAAAATGTGATGCGTTAGAGAAGGTACAAGAGAGGGCGACAAAAATACCTATGACTCTAAGAAATATGTCGTATGAAATGAGCTTGGCTAAACTGGGTTTGACAAGGCTTAGTGAAAGAAGAACTAGAGGAGACTTGATTGAAATGTACAAATTAGTCAATGGATCAGAAAAAGTGGACCTGGTCAGAGATTTGTCGAAAAGATCAGAAAACAAGGCTGCTGCCGCAGCGTTGAGAGGGAATAGCATCAGAGTTCAAAGAGAAAGTTTATCTGTTCAAGTTAGAAACGATTTTGCTGCTGCGGTTAGCACCAGGCATACTTTTCTCTCAAACAGTATAGTTCCACATTGGAATAGGTTGCCAGAAGATGTGGTTAAATCTAAATCAACTGCTTGTTTCAAAGAGTCTTTAGACAAAGTCAGTAGAAACGACTGCTACATCTCCAAACAACCTAATGGCGGTGATGGGCTCAGACATTCTCCATATTAGATGTGGCAGCCAGAACTAATACTACTACTACTAAGAAGAGAAAGCATTATTAAATCTTGTATCCAGTGACAAATTGGTCAAATATGTTTATACAGTTGGGACGCTCTAATCAGAATGTTTAACTACGTTCGAATTAAAAAATTTGGGCAATGAATTTTAGATTTTTTTTTTAAATAAAATTTATTGAATCAATTTTATACTTAAAACAGACTGAGAAACAATAAAATTTTACAATGAAAAAAATTAAATTTTTTAAAAATAATTTACAACTGAATTTTGACTTTCAACTCTTTTTTCAAAAATATGCTATAAACCTTTATTTTTTATGTTTAAGAGCTGTTAGGATCTGGTGGTTCGCAGTTATAACACAAATAAAGAGATGAACTTATTATATAATAGAGAAAGTTAACTAAATAATAGAAAGAAATAATAAATAAAAATCAAAAACAGTAAAAAACCAATAAAAACCAACTACTAGCTATTTTATACATTTTTTAAATACTATTACTTGCTTCCGCAGCAGATCATAGTATTGCACTTTAAGTTAAAAACATTTAAATTGGCTGGAGTTGGTGTTGTAGTTATTGAGAGAACTTCGCTGTAAATATATGTTTACTGCCAAATAAGACAATATGAGACAATACACTCTGATTCTATTCCCTCTTATTTTCGCTGGCGGACTTTTTATTACTGATCTATTTACCAGATCTCTGACCAGGTTTACCATTTCTAGTCCATTCACTATTTTGTACATTTCGATCAAATCTCTTCTCACTCTTTTTTCACTAAACTTTGTCAAACCCACTCTAGCTAGCCTCAATACATTGATTCATTAATATTTTTCAAAGTTTTTTTTATAAAGCTAAATGCATTCTGTTCGATGTCTTTTTTATTTACCACTTTTGCCATTCATAGCTACCAAATGTTCTCATTCGAATTTCAAATAATATAAATAGATCACTCCTGCCACAGGGATCATGAATTTAACTATAAACCACAGAGGCATGAAATTATTGTTTGGCACACAAAAAATACCAATCTGAGAAGCATTATATTCCAAAGTTTGACAATATTTTTTTTTTCATTAGCTTTAATTACTCAACCATTAATTGACTTTAGAACTTAAATAAAATATAAAGAATTACTAATTTGAAAATCAGATATTTTTGTTTTTAATTAAAAAAAAATTTTGGGCATTTTAAATTGCCTTTGTCGCTTAGGTTAAGTCAAGGAGGATTTTAAATTTAAGACCAGTAAACCTATCATTTTTTTATACATATTTAGTAAGATCAAATTTCAATAAATGTCTTGTTCAATTCTTAGTTACCAAATCAAAACGATGGTCTAAAATTTAAATTTTTTTATTCGAAACCATTATCTTTTAAATTTTGCCTAAATGAACCATTAAAAAATAGATATTTAAAAACATGGATCATAGATAACCTAATTAAGAACCTTGTGTTCTGCTTAATAGAAAATTGAACTGAAAGTTATCAAATAATGTTATTTTTTCTGTAATTGTTAAGCAATTTAAAAATATTATATTTAATGCATAATATTTCAACAAGGTCTTTTTTAAAATAGTCAATATTATTAATAATTTTTTTACTAAAAGAAATAAAATAAATAAATAATTGTTAAGCAATATCAATAAACTTTAGCATTTTCCATAAACATCTCTTTGAAAATAGAGAAAAGAAAATAAATTTTTAAAAGCTTATAAAAATTTTTTAATTCAAAACTACTGTTCTTAGCACAAAAGCCTGCCAGTTTTTCTCTATTTTTATTATTATTATTTTATTTTTATATATAAGTATATTAGATTTTGTTGTTTTATTTATTAAAAGTTTTCTAGACAAAATAATTGAAAGCATATGCAATCAACATGAGAAGAGTTTTTTTATAATTAAATTAAAATTATCTATGCAATCATAAAGATACTAAAAAACAATATTAAAAAAACTTGTTATAAATACTCAAGTTCTCAATAAAATTAAATTCAAATCATCTAATATATGTCATAATTTCGTCACTTTTCTTATCATGGTTTAATTCAGTATTGAAAAATATACCTGGCGTTTATTTTAAGTATAAATTTATTTTCTTTAATCAAAAAATAACTTTAAACTTAAATTAGAATTATATAATTTCAAATTATTAGTTATATATTTCATAAAAGGTTAATTAAGTATCTAAAATAATTAAAGCTGTGTTTTATAATTGCCGCATAGCATAATTCAGCCCCCAAAAAGAGCGTACTTTCTAAGATTTCTCCATAATATATTAAGAGTTTAAATAAGATTTTTTTTCATAGATAAACTAATATTTATTTGGTCATGTTTATCAAATTAAATTAAAGAGCTTATCTCATCTGATTTAATATTTCTATTGATAAAAATAAAAATAAATATCTATTTATTTTGAAAATAAATATTTAGTATTTATAAATCATTCTATTGAGAAAACTAAATCTTCAAATTATGATTAATAATATTAAGACTTTGAAATTTATTCAACATTAATTTAGAAAACTAATTAAGGAAAATAAAGTGAATTTTACGAAATTTACTAAGTATGGTTTTTAAATAAATTGCATAGACAAAATAAAATTAAATAAATTTAATTAAAAGACTAGACTTTTCAAAAATATTTCTTTTGGCTTATAAATTATATCTACTTAGTTTTTGGGATTTAAATTTTTTGATTACTTCCTTTTAAAAGTCTACCTTAAATTAAAGCTTGTCTTGGATGGTTTTGAGCCTAAGTTTGCGATAGGCTTCAGCTAAAATAAAGAAGCTTTATAAAATATATTTAACATATTTTTTATTTAAATTAAAAACAAAAATTTTCATAAGATTCCTGGATGCTTGTTGTTTGGGTAAAAATTTTGGTTTCTAAATATAGATCCTTATTTTGGTTGCTACTACTACTTGGTAGATAATAAAATTGATAATTTTTTCCTTAAATATTTATTTTTTAAGTTAAAAGATTTAATTTATTTTAGTAAATTTTAAAAAAATTACTTAAAATGATAAAGTTAAATTGTTAAAGATTAGATAATTTTATTTTCTATTTTGATTCTCATTCAAATGTTATATCAACATAATAGAATAATAAAGATTTTTATTCTAAGCTGAAAAATATCACCAAAAAATGTATTATCATTATGAAGATTAATAAATTTTGAAATTTAAATCAGACTGCTTTTTAATCAATTTTTTCTATTTCAGCCAAATGAATTTTAATTAAATAATTAATTCTATTAATATACTTAAAATTTTTCAAGTATTTAATTAAAGTCAGATTTTAGAACTTAATTTTTTTGTTTTTTTGAAATAAAAAACATGGTTTCCAATACATAAATGTTGCACTCAAAATATTAAGTATGTGGAAAAAAATTAAAAACTTTTAATTTTTGGTTAATGATTCTTGAAAACTATAAATTAAAAGTAGCATTCTTTAATTTATAAAAATAATTCATTTTCAAAATAAAAACTAATTATTAAATTAACAATTTTTAATTTAATTAAATAATGATAATAATTATGAGAGAGAAAACCTTACTATTTGTATCCATTTTATGGGAAGTCATTTAAATTGGCTGCTATTTCCTTTATGAAATTGTTTAATTGCTACTCAAGTTTTTGATTTGATTACCAAGATTACCATGAATTTGATTACGATGTATCTATTAAAGGGCCAGTCAGATTAGCTTTTTTTTGAAGATGGTGAAATGGAAAGGATCCAGAACGTTCCCTTGACTGAGATTTTTTGGTCTGAACCAATTTATCTGCGCTTCTTAAAAATGGGAAAATTTTATTGAAAGTAATTTGATCATCAATTGACCAAGACTTTTTATGAAAATATGTACTCTTAAATCAGACCTTCATCCTTTTATCATAATATTTTTCATAAATTAGTCAATTTTAGGGAAATATTCTGATCTTGAAATCTTCATTAGCAAAGATCAATGTTATAATATGCAAGTGAACAAATCATCTACAAAGGTTAATTCCATGCTTGGGCTCATGAAAAGGACATTTGTCTCAAGAGACGCTTTTATTTGGAGTAAACTATTCAAAACATATGTGAGACCTCTTGAATATTGAAATACACTTGAAAAATGTCACAGAATTCAAGATTGATGAATTTCAATGGCTTGAGAAAACTCTCTTGAGAAAGGCTACTTCGCCAACTTCGGCAGAACAAGAAACTGTTAGAAGAAGGGGTAAACCAAAAGGTTCAAAAAACAAAAAAAAAAACACAGTTTAATTAGTCATTTATTCTTAACCGAAACAATTTAATTATCTTTAAAATTTTTCTAGTCTTTTTATTGAATTTTTAAAAAAATAATGCCGCAACAGAACTTAAATTTTATTATTTTTTAAATCGAAAAAAAAAAATGAATTTTTTAATATTTTTATTTCTTAATCTTTGATGCTGCACCAAAGGCATAATTAGAAAAATTTATTTTTTATTTTAAAATCGAGTCTTGATGACGCATTAAACTAAGGGTTTCAGTGTTTGATGCGGGCCTAGACGCGTGATTACGCTATTAGATCATGCGCTCAAATTTAACAAAATTATAGCATGGGCAAGATGTACTGGTCCAAAGACGTGTTTTAACTTGTGGTACAGCATATTTTAGTTTTTTTAATTTTAACAAGTCAAATGATTAGGAGTAGTAGTTCCTGCGGTATAGTGATTTATATTTTTTTATTTATTTTAAAAATAATTTAGAAAAGTTTTTCCAGGGCGGAGCCTTTTTTTCAGCCCACACATTTGAAATATGATTAAATGAAAATTTGTTTTAATTAAATGTGTACAATTAAAGTAGAAAAATTAATATTTATATTATATAAATGGTTAAATTAAGTTTCTGCTAAGAGTTTGATGTGATTATGATTGAATCAAATGGTGTTTTGTGCATTAAATTGTTTCTGTAGGACTGTTGAAGCAGAAAATCCAGGATCTCAAGAGCTATTAATTCGTGGTTTTGTCTGGTAGTGATAAATTTTGTAAAAAGCTTGATTGCTCGGTCATCGATCAGGTCGATTTTTAGCTATTTGTGGATTGGTTTGATACTTGTCTTTAGGAGAAAATATTTGATGATTCTCAAGATCTAATATTTTGCGTTTCGGTCTGCTTTTATTTTTTGCAGTCTTTATAAATTCAGCTTGAATCGAACCAGGTTTCAGTGATGCCAATAACATTTGGTTTTAAACTGGCTGCCACCGATTCAAGCAAACGAATCGTGTTGTTGAGGCTGGTCGCATTGGTGTACCAGGAATCTATAGCTCCTTGTTGGTCATGACAAGATCTAGTGGTCGAGATCTGAGACATAGAATCATCATGAGGGATATGAGATATTGACGAGTCAGGCCAACAGTGCGTTGACTGAGATGAAGCTACTGAAATGTATTCCGACACATCCGAGCACTCATGGACTTGGTCACATTCTATTTCAGCCAGCGAACTATACTCTTTCACTTGGCGTGCAGTCCTAGTCAATGGAGATTTTTTGTACTGCTTGTTCCCGTTCTTTTTTACTCTTCTTTAACTCGTTCAATTCTTTTCTTAGTTTATTGTCCTCTTCTTTCATCAATTTCATACCATCTACGAGTCCCTGGATCCAAGCTTGCTGCTTGCGGAGCCAGGATACTAGAGCCGCATTATTCGCCGTGCTTTCCAGGTCTCTTCTAACCAGCTTGCTCGCTGCTAGCTGCGTTTCCATTTTTTTAAATTTGATGTTTTTTTTTCTGGGTACCTGATTGTAGAATTAAAAAACAGTAGTCGAATAATGATCTTATGAGTGACTTTTATAATATTATGTTGATTTAAAAAGAGGATCTCCATTCAAAACATTTAATTTTTCTGATTAGATTTAATTTAAAACTTTTCAAATGATTAGGAGTAGTAGTTCCTGCGGTATAGTGATTTATGTCAGCGCCGAAAATTAGCGCTTAGCTATTAAGGCTATTGTAGTCTTACGATTCTTTTAAAATTTCTCTCTTTAAATTAACTACTGTCAGTTGGGGTAAATATGATAATGGGGTATAAGCGATATTTTTTTTTTTGAATGATCATTGCTCGTGATAGGATTAATATTTTTGAATAAAATAAAAAATATTTAACAAAAAAACCGTTCCTTTACAAAATAATTATTTAAAGTCGTATATAGATATTTTATTTTTTTTTAAATTTTCCGACAATTAACTTTAACAAATAAAAAAAACCGACTTTTCAAAAAACTAACTTTTTTTGTAGAACCTTTATTTTAAATAAAAAAATTATTTATACTTATTTTTTTATGCTGAATTCAAATCTGAAATCAGATTTTGAAAAAAATTAACCGCTTTTTAGCAATCCCAAAAAAACGGATTTTCTCTTGTTTGGGTTAAATGTGATAATTTAATTTAACGTTGAAAAAACTTGAATATTTTTAAAAATCGCTATTAATTTAAAAAATGTCAAGAACAAACTTTAATAAAAAATTAAAAAAAACTTTAAAATACACTCAGGAAACTCTTGAAAAAGCTTGAGATGAAATTAAGCTTAAAGGTTTGAATATACATCAAGCCTCAGTAAGGTACAGCATACCATATGCAACCTTACACACTAGGATACATGACAAATTCAAAAAATCATACATTGGAAAAGGAACAAGTCCTCGGTCGGCTAGTGAATTTTTTTTCTCTTTTTTTTCGTTTAAAATTGAAATTATCACATTTACCCCAATGAATGGGGTAAAAGCGATAACTTTTCTTATTTTAGTTTATACGCTGTAAAATTTGAACCGTTTATTTTTTTTCAAAAAAAATTTTTTTAATTAAAAAGAAAATGAATTTTTTATTAATTAAAATACAACTCAGTCCAAAAAAAAAATCCCTCCTCTCTATTAAAACTTAAACATAAGAATTATCGCAATTACCCCATTTGACAGTATCAAGATATTTATTCTAATTTTTATTCTTGCTGTATAAATATTAGCCATAAATAGCAATGTTTAATTTGTTTTATTGGTGTTAAGTTTCAATTATATGACCAATTGTCAAGTCCATAGTTGAAAGAAATTAAACTTCAATGTACTTTATATCTTTAAATTTTGATAATGACTGATCAACCCAATTCATCTTGTCCTAATCCTTTTGTTAAATTTCAATCAGATATATTTTAGTAATTTGATAATTTACTGATTTAATTTTTAATCTTAAATACAATCTATAACTTGAGCTTGTCTGTCAGATCATTTTATTAAGCCTTAAGTGAATCCCAGTTAACCATTTGGGTGTTAATATTTGGATTCAATCTTAACTTGGTAGATATCCGATTTTTAATTGAAGTTAATTGAAATAATTAGTTATATACATTTCAAAATTATCCTTATCATTGTTTGAAGGCCAATGTTTACATATTAATGCTAGCCATTGGTATTTTTGAAATATAAAATTTCAATGTTTTCTTTATTGTTTTTAATAAATACTAGTAATAAAATAATTGTAAAATTAAAAAGTATTTTATATAAATATCTATTTGTAAATAATTAAGAATAGGATTTTGTGCAATAATAATTGATATGTTATATTTGGTAATTAAAAAATATAAAATAAATTAATTCGAAAAATTATAACTATCTACTGATTCATAAATTCAGAGCATAAATCATAAACCTCCAAGAGACATTTTTCCAATGTTTCGGCAAAAAGTTTGCTACTTGTCAACGAGCATGAACTAAATGAAGATATAGCAAACAAAATATAATTTGATTTGGGATTATAAGCACAACCGTAGCCGTCATGCACTACAGGTCCATAACACATGAATGAACCATCCATTGTGGTCGGAATCTTGATAAAATTATACTAAAATTTTTCACCTAAAACATAAATCTATACTTGACTGGTTGATAGAGAAAAATGATTGCTTAACTCGAACGATTCGTCAGTAAAAACTACTGGCATCTCAAAGTCGTTCTCAACTGCAACCTGTTTTAAAGCTAGCAAATGGCAATCCATGCCGTTGCCAAGAATATTCTTTTAAAATCTAATAATTAATTATTTCCTTTAATTGAATAAAATTCTACATCTATCATTAGATCGGTTTGATATTGAACAGCTTTTCTAAATAGTTCATATTTTTCTCTATTCTTAAAATAAAATTAAGAAAAATTAAAATTAATTATCTAACTATTTGATTAGTTTAAAATTCTATCTAAGATTACATTTGTGTTTGAGTTTGGATGCATTGATTTTATCCAAGCTAGAGCCTCGCAAGAGTTAGCTCTAATGTTATCAACTCGACCGTGGCAAAATCGTCTTGTCGAAGCGCTCTCATAAGTTGACACCAATCGACAATACATTCTTTATCAATTAATTAGTTTTTTTAATCAAACTTAACTTTTAAATACCTGTAGTAGGTAAATTGCAGCGATACTTGAATAAAGCTGTCTGGACTTGTTTTTATCTTTTTGGCAAAATCACGTCCAAATTTATCAAATTTGATAACAAATAGGTCCAAATCATCTATTCGTCTAGAATAAAATTTATTTAATAATTAATTTAATAATCTTTATTGTTGGTTATTGACCTGTCAAAACTATATTTGGCTTCTTGGATCATTTTTGAAATTGGTTCAGATACTATCCATCTTAGTTTTCTGGGCACTGGTAGTTCGCAAATTGATGGCATTCGATAAAATTTTTGCTTTCGTTTCTCTTCACTTAATTAAAAATACAATTAAAATGGAGACAATTTTAAATTGATTAATTGATTTTATTAATTTAAATTCTTAAAGCAAAAAAATTATGATTAAAATTAGATAAAAATTTTAACATTTTATTCTTTTTAATTTGGCAAAAAAAGTTCAAAAATTTGAAATAGTATTTTTTTAAAGATATTGTCTATAGCTTTTCATTTATTTAAAAATTTAAGAAAATAATCTATTCTCATAAATCGAACATATCGTGTACCATGAGACCTTTAAAAGCCTATACCACTTATCAGGTATTTTTGATTTAAGTTTGGCTTCTAGAGCAAAATATTTAAAGCTTATGTCTGGCAATCAATTAAAATCAAAATCTAATAACTAAAAAAGTTTTTTAAATCTTTTTGACTTTATCTTTGAAAAATAAAGGTAACTACTTTTAACTCATTAAGTAACCTTAACGAATTTGACATGCAAAAAGAATCAGATAAATTCAATACGAAACTAATAAGAAAAGAAAGTGTATTTTTAAAAACTCTGATTTAAATTATTATAGTTTTATAAACCTATTTTGTGACCTAAGACTACATTCAAATCTAATTTTTTAACAATTGGGACAATTAATCATTGAATGTTATCAATGCGATTAAATAATCAATACTTTCGAAGTGACCAATGATCAATGGTGAATAGATAAGTCTGCCAAAGCATTGCATTTGCTTTTTTCATTATAAAAATATCTAAAAATCTATTCCTAACTCGTATTTTTTTTGATGTGTATTTTTAAAAAACAAAACTGTATAAGAACTGCCTAAAGAAAATGTCACTGTTGAAAAAAATATAACTGTTAAGCCAATAAACATTGGTATATCGTATCCAACCTTATCTATAAAGCCTCCACTAAATGGGTTTACAAGCAGTTGTACCATTGCTTTAGAGGCAAACAGAAATCCTATGGCAATGTCTTCTGTATAATAATATCTAAAAATCTATTCCTAGCTGATATTTTTTTAATTTGTATTTTTAATTTTAAAATAATTGATTTTTTTAATATACTTTAAAACTTTAAATAATTATCAAATTCCTATATAAAAATTGGTGTCATTTTTTTTAGAATTGGAAGATAATTACATATATCTGAATAAATGCTCGCTAAGTTGGATAACAACGATGCCTTCAGCAGTCGAATGTTCATAGTTAAGTCCACACACACCATCTTCAGAAATAACAAATTGCATGGTCTTATCAAACCACCGATTACCACTGTTGTTCTCAGAGGAACATCCATGCAACATTTGAAAAGCGTAGTCTCTCATCTGTAAAGTGCTAATTCCACTTATGTCATCTATTTTCATATTTTCTTTGTTGGAATTGTGGATGACTCTTTTGTCCAAGCATACAATAAAAATGCACCTTTCGATCATGTCTATGCAATCTCTGTTGGCCGAGTCTAAAATAAGGCAACATTTTGTTTATTTTTTAATGATTTGATGATTGATTAACTTAACCTCTTAAAAGGTCCAATCTCGCCTTTGCCCACTCGTCCCGTGGTAGTGATGTCAAAAAGCCAACATCTGCGAATGCATTGTTGGTATTTTTATCATCTTCTGATTGTCTTTTTATCCGCTTTAGTTGATGATACAATTGATCTTCACTAAGTCTGGTAAAATTAACAATTACATCCAAAACAAACATCTAATTGAAAATTTATCTATTTATTTTGGTAAAAAAATTAATTTCAAAAAACCTGGTTATTGCTAATAACAATTACGTGCTCAGGTTCAGCTAACAAATTGTTATTTGAAATGACAAGTTTATCTTTGTCAACTCCTGGTATTCGATACGATGAAAACAATCGATAATACTGTTCCATGCAAAGTGGCTGACCCTTTTCTCTCCATGAACATCTGTCAATTGGAAGTTTTTTTCTTTTTTAACCAAAATAAAATGAAATAATTTTTTAAAAGATCATCTTTTTACTGGTCAATGACAAATTTGTAGTCCATGATTCCAGAGATAAGTCTGGCAGCAAATTTCAATTGATCATCTTCACTGTTGAAATTTTCTTTTGGAAATATCATTCCTGGATTTGAATTAATTGGTAATGGCAATTTATTCTTCAGATACATATCGTTTAGCCACCAGTCATACACCCAATTCTCTCTCACTTCCGATTCTTTAACCAATAAGTCTTGTAACTTTTGTCCAATACCTCTGTGACTTGTGAATTCTTGGACAATTTTTTCAGTGCGTAGGTAGGCATCTTCGCTAAGTATTGGCTTTAAGCAACGAAGGTATTTTTCAAAAGTTTGTTCAAGACTTGGAACAGGTAGCTTTGGCAATGGTTTCTGTAACAAGATTTTATTTTAATTTTTTTCATCATATAGAATCCATATGTACCAATTTTAGGCTTAAGGTAGTATAAGTTACCCAAAATTTTTCGAAAGAATTTTAATTTTTGGATAACTTATTCCACCTGAACAATGTTTATGAAAAAATAAATCTAAATTAAAGTTACAGTGATATCCCATTTTGCATAGTCAGGGTCTTCTCGTTGCTTTTTTAGGAGATTTTCGATGTATTTAACCAGAGAATGGCTTTTATTGGCCTCTAAAATCAATGATCTCCTTGTTACTTGACTAGTCATTGTTTTAGTAAAGCTTTTAAATGTTTTATTAATATTTTAAAAATCTAATCATTCTAAATAGTATAACTAATAACTTTATTCTTTTAAAATTTTATTTTATTTATAAATCATCAGTTCGCTAGAAGAAAATTTGTATTTAGTTTTAAAAAAAAGTAATTTACCTAGACTAGACTTAAGGTTTTTTTCTGCACATTCTTTGTTAATCAATTTCAATCGAAATTATTACGATAATCAAACAAAATTCAATTTAAAAATACTTTAAAATAATATTTGCTTATTAATACTATTATTAAATAGAGAATGTCAAAAAACTCAATTAATAATGTTAAAAATTAATTAAAAATTTAATTTAAATTCTAGATTTATTTTAATTATTAATTGTATCCATATAATTTGAAAAAAAGCTATCAGAATCTGTAAAAATTTTAGTATTAAAATCAAATTAAAATTAGTAATATAAAGATCTTTTTAAAAAAATTATGAAAAAATGTGCTATTAGAGCTATCGAAATGATATCGTCTTATACTTCCGGTATTTTTTTAATTTCTTATTAATCAAAGGGTAATTTACTATAATTATAATATGATTTAGATAAATATTAAGCAAATTAAAATGTCAATTAAGAATAAATTTAATACACTAATATTGACAACTAATGAAAAAAAACTCATTCTAACTAAATCAAGCGTTTTATCATATGTGAAGTTATTCAAATTAAATTAGTCAAGTATTTCACTACTTGCTTCTTTTCTTTTAAATAAATAAAAATTTAAATTAGTAAAAAAAATATACACTTATTAGTTTTTTTTATTGAAAAAAATAAAATAATATCTATAATTCAACTTTGAACTGATCTATTAAGGAGAAACTGACTTCAAAATTTTTATAATCGGACTCATCACCGCTTCTTTATCGATTTTAAATTAATTTAAAAAAATAAATATTTAACAAAAATCAGACAGGTGCATTGTGTCCCAAAATGGCATTTCTAATAATCATCCTCTTCCATATTGTCGATTAAATTGTTAGTATCCTTATAAGGGTTTTTTGGTGGCTTTTTCGGATATTTGGACATATTTTGAAACTTGGCCGACTCTGGTTTATTGATTTGATATGACTGATTAGGATAGATATTGTGGTAGCTCATTCCGGTATCTATTGACGAATATTCGTCTGGCTGCGAATACTCTTGGTCTTCGTTTTCAAATTTTTTAAAGCCAGAACTTCTGTTCTGACCATTGCTTATTGCACTCAGCTCATTGCTCTCCAAAGGCTTGAACTCATAAAAATACCTCAAAAAATAGATAACAGGTGCATAGAGCACATTGCTGAGGAAAATTCCAACATTTAATGCTGTAAATCCGAACAGATACATAATATTGCCAGCTAGAACAGGTCCAATCGCATAAGCCAATGAGTATGATATATCAGCAATTGCATAAATACTGCCATAGACTGATGTGTGACGCACGTCGACCAAATAGCCTAGAGTGGGCAATATAGCAGTGTCTACTAGGGCGATACCAAAACAAATGCCAGATATAGGGATCATGATAGCCAGAAAATTGGTGCAAAAAGGAATCATTAGACAAGAAATGCCCTCAAGAGCCAGACCACCTGCAGACAACAGCCATTGGTACTGGGGAAAGTGCTTGTTCATCCAGATGGTGAATAGCACGCCAAGAAGATGGGGAATGAAGCCCGGCAGCCATACAGATCCGATTTGAGACTCGGTAGCGTTCATATTGTCTCTCATCCACATGGCTATGGTTGGCTCCAAAAATGCCAACGATATATTGGCCATTACCAATGCACCTGCACATATTAGAATGTACGGATCCTGGAACAGCTTCCATATTGGTGTTCCTTTTGGTTTGTGCTCTTGTTCCATGTCTAGGGCCACTTTGTGCGGCCTCATGACCAACACAAGCATGCATCCGTCTATCAGAGCCAAAAATGCCAGCAATATAAATGGAACATTTATGCCTAGATATTCATATAGAACTCCTCCGAATGGCGGTGCTACCAAGCTTCCGAAGCTTATGAACGCCAAGGCTATGCCCAAAGCCTTAGAGCGTTCGTTTTCTTCCACAAAACGATCGGCAATCATTGCCAGACCGCTTGTGTCCGCAAATGCACTGCCAACTCCTTGCAAACTTCGCGCCAAAAACAAAACTGTATAAGAACTGCCAAAAGAAAATGTCACTGTTGAAAAAAATATGACTGTTAAGCCAATAAACATTGGTATATCGTATCCAACCTTATCTATAAAGCCTCCACTAAATGGATTTACAAGCAGTTGTACCATTGCTTTAGAGGCAAACAGAAATCCTATGGCAATGTCTTCTGTATCGCCAGTGTCTGAATTAGGTGTAGAGGTAGTAGTGGCTAAAGGAGCAGTTCGTAGAGATTTTTGGTAAGCATTTGACTCGTTTAGTGAGCTAAAAGCTTTTGTAGTGGTAATAGCCTCAGTAACTACCATGCCTATTTTATGCAAGTATTCTGGTATAATTGGTACAATAACCATATAGAGCATGTTGTCAAGTAGCAAAGCTATGCACACAATGATCAAAACCAGGTTTCTTTGACGCTTGGGTTCACGAATGTGATCATTAAACTCTTTGCCAATCTGTGCCAAATCCTTGTTAATGCCGGGAATTACTGGCATTTTTGTATCTATCTCTCTCTCTCTCAATATAAATATATATATATAAATATCTGATTTTCTTATTATACTTTTTTTCTATTTAATCTAAAAAAAAAAATAAAATTATCAAGAGTTGAGACTTAAAGTTTATCAAAAAATCATTTGAGCATGAGTCCTTAGAACTCAGACTTGGTGTTGCATGCGAATTGCAATCGAAATTAAATTGAAGAATCAAAGTATTTGCAATTTTATTAATTAGCAAAAAAAATAATACAGAGAGATACTCAATGTATAATCTGTGCCTAATAAGTCTAATTAGAGAAAATTCTGCTTAATTAATAATCAAGTTTTTTTTGTTGGTGGATTTAGGAAGAAAATAAAGAAATCCATTATGCATGCCTAATTTTAAACATCCGCAAATAATTTTGCCTATTCATTTAGCTGAGAACTTGAACTCATGATGCAAAATCTCTTTCTCGCTAATGAGACAAATTATCTTTATCTAGGTATATCATTTTGCCCCATTAGGTAAAATGGAATTAATAAAAATATAAATGTTAAAAAAAAAAGTAATATTATTTTTTAAATTTTTTGTTTATTTTTAGGTAAACGTGTCTTGTCATTTATGCTAGCTAATGTGTTCCAATTTAATTTTATGGTCTCTGTCTTGGATTTAAAGCATGGTTCCAAATATTAGTACTGATTAGGGCTTAAGAAGTTGAATATCGATTTTTGTTGTACAAGTTGGCTAATTTGTGTGTATTATTAATTGAACACAATTAATAATTAATAATAAAAAATGGAAATTGGCTTGTTAATTAGTCCAAAATGTAAAATGTAAATTTTGCCTCTCTTGTTTAAGCGACAAAAAGTTTCAATAGAGCATTGTTATCTTGGCTGAGTCTGAGGCTCTAAGTCTTTTAGGGAATTAAATGAGAAAATTAAACTCTTCCATTCAATTAATTTATTTTTCGCTTAGCTGCAAAATATGAGCCCAGTTAATATTTCCTTGTCATTAATCCAAATTTTAAAACTATATGCCAATTTGGGCATAACACATTAGACAGATAGAAAGACAAAATTTTAATTAAAATCCAATTCTATCTCTATTTAATAAGTGCACAATTCAATTAGATCCAAGTCGAACAATCAAAGCCCAATTCTGTAAATGCGTATTGAATTACACACTTTGCCAGTGGGTTATTGTCCTGGTTTTGCTAATTTAAATAATGGAATTGTGACAATAATCTCACTTAATTTAATTAACTTAAATTTTCCAGATACATTCTGATGTGAAATTTTAAATTTAGACCCGAAATTCTGTCTGTCAAATACCAATCTGGCAAACAGCACTTATTAAATAGTGTAAAGAAAAGCTTCAAAATGTGCCATTATCAAGAAAAAAATGAATTCGTTCAGATCCCACATAAGCTGCGCTGTACTCAAGGCGTTTTATTGATAACAGGTAAATAATTAAAGCAAATTTTTACTTTTTTTTTCTTATTTTCTCTTTCAGTCTCTGTCGAGAAATAACTTGCTGCCAAAAAACTCACAAAATTCTAACTAGAAAAATAAATTTATAAATTTTTAATTAATAGCAAAGTTTTTATAATTTAAAATATTGATTAGCTGAAAGAAGAAAATAAAAATAACAATTTAGAAAAAAAATATAAAAAAAGATAATTTATCGAGTTGCCATTTTAGACTGCTAGTTAAGCCAAGTGTTTTCGAAATATTACAATAACATCAAGTAATAATCAAACAATAACAATTAGGGAAACAATTTCATTTCAATAGTTTGAGAAAGCTCTTTTGAAAAAAACTTGAATGAAAGTCTAGAATTCCGCTCATTTGTTCCCAATAAAATCGAATCCATATCGTCAAATCGATTATTTAATAATTAACTTCAATTGAATACACTTTGCCACATTTCCCACTAAGCTAAAGCTTAAAACTTACAAGCCATCCGCAAATTGGTTCTTTTCTTGCACAGGATCAAGTGTCTCTTAATTCACTTGTTTAACCATTTTATTTAAGCACTCTCTAGCTGTGCAAATTTTAATTATAAATATTTGGTCTTCTTGTTACCAGTCAAAATTAATTGAATTTTTAACTAGTTTATTAATAAAATCTAGTCTTGTTAATTTAAAAATTCTTATTAATTTTTTTTCTCCGATTTCATTGAGCAAATAGCTTTGTGACGCAAATTTTTTTGGTAAACTTACACCATGACTCAGCACCTATGATTTAGCCAAAATTGATCAAATTCAAGATAGCGAGAGTTTTCTTACACTACACAAATAGCTAGATCAATTTAAAATTTATTAATTCTCTACGCCCAATTGAAATATATAATTAACATATTATCTTCAGGGACTAGTGAATTCAAGACTTTTATTTATAAGATTAATAAAGAAAATTTTATAAATATATGCCTAGTGGCGTTTTATTTTCTTTTTTTTCGACAAAAAAAACTCTTCTTATTTCGTTATGTAAGAAATATAAGACTTATTTTTAACTGTAGATAAATTTTAAAATAGTTCCCTTAAAAATCAGATTTAGTAGGCATCTATCAATAATGTTCTCCAAAGACCAATTTAATATGTACAAGTTAATTAGGAGCCTTTTTTATTTTCTATTATGATTTCTCAAGTTGATTTTGGCTGTCACTTGGTAAAACTGATACACAAATTAACTATCAATTAATTATATCGAATTTAGTTAGATTTACATAGGTTCTACTAGTTACACAAAATATACGTCAAAGATTATAAAATAATTACAAATCGGCTCAGCGATTAAGATTAAGAGTGTCTCCAAGATTTCAATATAAAAAGATTTAGATAAATACGGTTTTTGGCTAAAAAATATCATCAATTCTTATTTTTAATTAGAATTTCCTTCTAATATTTGCTTTCATTCATTTTAACTAATAAAAACATGGATTATATTAAAAATATTTTTTATTTAATTCTTAACACTTTACGTATATAAAAATTCCCCCTTGGCATAAATTTTTATCCGGAAAAATTTCAACCTTCTTAGCAAAATGGGACTTTTTTGTGTTAAAAAAAAAATAAAATTACTCAAAAAATTTAATTACATCACTTTTTTCTGATAATTACTAAATTGAGAAATAAAATTTGTAGGAATTATAAAATCGATTGAAAATTGGAAAATTTCTCTTTCTTAATGCCAATATACCAGAAAATGGTAAAAACGCACCACTATTTGCTATTATTTTTGATAAAGTTATCTAATTTTATTTCAATTAAAATTCAAGATTTTTGATAATAAATTTCTACTCAAAAAAATACTCAAGAATAAGATTTAATTAATTTAATTTCAATTGACAAGGTAAATTAACAGTCCAAAATATTGAGTTTTTCACAAAAATATTAAAATTTCTAACTAGTCATCCCACTCAAGAATTTTTACATTAATTTTGACTTTTTTGAATTTCTCATATAAGAAAAATTATATTTTGGATAATTTTTTGTTTCAAAATAAGCAGGCAAGTAGAAATTTTATTCCAAGATACAATTTACAATCAAAAAAAGCGACAGTATTTAATGAGGTTGTATGGTTTAGTAAGCATCTTTCTAATTTGAAAATTTGTCTTAAAAATAATAAAATGATTATTCTTTATAAAGCATACTCATTCAAATTAAAATTTGAAAAATAAAAAACCTTTTACCACTTTATTGCCTAACAATTAATTGGCATTATTCTTAAATATTGATCAATTAAAAAAATTTACTGATAATATTTGAATAAAGCATTACTAATAAATATATTAACAAAAAATAATCTTATTAATTAATTACCAATATATGATAATAAAAACACTTAGACTTGTATAGCTGAATCGAATTTTAAGTTATTGAATTCTTCCAACAAAGAAATGACCTATTCAGTGATAAATTGGACATTTTTTATAAATTAAGAATCAACTATACATAGAATGGATGTGCTATGTTGGTGAAAGAAAAAGATTGTCTGATTTTCTGGTATATATTTTATATTTACTTGGTAAATAGTAAAGCTGTAAAATTTAGATATTTTTAATTAAAAAAGCTTTTATTTTTAATAATATTTTAATCAAGGAACTATCAAGAAATTTAGATACATTTTATTGAATAAATGCTAAAATAAAGGTATTCAAATATCTAATTAAAATATAAGTTTATCTCTAAATTAATAATATTAAAAGATTAGATATAATTATTTATATAGAATGATTCAATTGTTGTACTAGATTTTTAAAAATAATATAAATTTGCATTTTGTAACCGTCATTTTAATTTATCAACGATATGCCTGCAGCAGTCAGTCATCTTGTAAAAGCTTTTTGCTGATGATAGCAAACTAATCGCCACCATTGGGAGTAAGATGGAGTTCACTAGAGATTTACAGAGGAAGAGAAGAATCCGGGCGTCTCTGTTTCTCGCAACCTGTAGTTCGACTCATATAAAAATTCAGACAAACAAAACATCCACAGTACCAGTACAGGTAATCAGTTGAGAAGAATTTCATTCATGTACTGAACAATCAAGACTTTTGGGATAGTTTTTTACGCAAAAGTGAGGCAAAATCTTGAAAAAGCATTAGTTGTCTGTTCTTTTTTCATACCGATAAAATGAAAAAAGAACTCGAACGATTACATCGACAACAGAATATCAAGCTTTGATTCTCCAGATCGAATCTTCACAACAGAAAAAAAAAAGAAAGAAAACACCTGAAAAATATTATCTCCTAAGTCAATACGAAATTTTAGTTGTTGGCGACACAAAAATATAATAAAAAGGAACATAACAGTTGACATGATTGTAAGTAAGTAAAAAAAAATTACTTTTAAAATTAATAATGTATTAATTAATCAATTAATTTTTAAGTTTTCATCAATACATGTTAGCAATCTATTATTAACAAAAAAAGAAGCAAGACCACTGGTGTAGTTGTCAAGCCAATCCTATCAAATAATTTTAATAGCCGTGCTAAAATGGAAAAATTCGATATGCAAACGTTACTGGACGGTGAATTTAAGTGACTTTTAGGTTATCAAGATTATCTAACTAAATTCATTGTGTTACGAGTACTCAAAGCTATATCGGCAATTGAAATTGTAAATACACTCTTCGACATTTTCACATTGATTGTATTCCAATGATTTTGCTATCTGATTATGGTCATTCATTCTATTCAGGGATAAAATCTAGTCTCAAAAAGCTGTTTTTGGCGTTTAAACACAACTCGCCTTAAGTTCTTTAAGTATACCCGCTAAAGAATAGGATATATGAGCTAAGCAGTTGTTGGATTTAGTTGGCTACGAGTACGACTCCTCCGAAATACCGGAATATGAAGGTGAAGGTCATGATGACATATTTTACCCAGATGCATTTCAACTCGACAACCTAATGGTCAATCCAGAGTCATCGAATGATCTTCCTGTTCAAGATATTTTCAAAAAGCTAATTATATGTTGGAAATAAGAAATAATGTTCGTGATAATCAACAAAAACAAGTACAAAAAATGATGACAAGAAGTATGAAATATATCCCAGAAGCTTATATCCGAGACATTGTTGTTTTGCCTATATCAGAGGTTGGTAAAGGTCTCACTGAAACTCCGAATTCGGCTTTCGAATAGTTGACATTGGCTTTGATAAGTCATTATTTGAATTAGCTTGCAAGAAACAGCTTTGTCTTGGTAAAAAATTATTCAATTGAGTTAAATTTAAAACCATACAAAGCTTTAAGTGTGAGGTAAGCAGTAAATGAATTATCAATTGATGATGGTCAAGGTATGATAAAATGCAACTATACTGGTCAATACATGACAAATCGATGTTGTCCCAAAAATTTGCACAAAATTCAGTAATTTACTAATACTTTTAGAGAAAGAAATTTGTTTTTTTTTATTGAAAATATACGTTTCGTTTTAGTAATCTACTAAACCTTTTTCAGTAAATTACTTAAAAAATATTAAATCAGTAAATATTTAAAATTTATATATTTTCCTAAATTTTAAATTCATTCGGATTACTCGAAAGGTCCATATAAGAGCAACTAAATCTCCAGAATCAAAAATTGGAATTTATTAATGAAAGAAATTTCCTTTCTAAGAATTTAGGTAGACTTTTCCAAAATTTAGCCATTCAGTTCTACAGCACTTTTTTACTTTAACTTTTAAAACGCACATATTGTAAGATTGGTTACCAAAGTAATTTGAACCATTTTCAAAATTAATGGCTTTGTATCCATTCTTTATTCTAACAAATGTTGTTTAAAGCATCTTAATAAGTCAATGTTCAATTTCTAAAGATGAGAATATCCTTAAGTTGATTATAAAATTTTATTTGTGATTTGTCACAGTTCTTTACCATTTGATACATAAAAATTATTCCAGTCATAAGCATAAACTAACTGTTTAAATTCAAATCAAAATATTTAGCTAGTAAAAAACCAATTTTCATTTTAAATTTGAGTTTTTTCTTAATAAAATTTATTTCGATAGTTTAATTTAAAAATATGTAAAAAATTAAAATTTTATTTGTTTGATTAAAACATAATAATCATTAATGATAATCTTGATAACAATATTATAGAATTTATTTGCAAAATAAATGTTTTTCTTTTAGAAAAAAAGAAATAAATTTTTATTTAAATTTTTGCTTAAGATAATCAAAAATTAATCTAACATGCTTAGTAATAGTGCGTCACAAATTTTCATATAAAAGACTAATGTAATTACACATTATATTTGCATTAATTAGAAATATTTCAAAAAATAGAAAATTCTATATACTCTATTTTTGCTTTCTAGGAGCTTTTATATAATTTAGCGTCACATGTCAATGTCAAACTATGAATTTAACTAAAAAAGTGTCTAATCAACACCCAAAAAAGATATTCTTGCTAAATAGGATTTCTTTGAATATAAATATCTTTAATTCTTTAAAAATAAAAGAAAAATTAATTTAAATTCTTTTTTAAGCCAGTTTGATCAAAAATGAGCTTTCAATTACCCCCTTTGCCATATGATTACCAGGTCTTGGAGCCTTATGTCGATAAGGAAACCATGAATCTGCATCATACCAAGCATCATCAAGCTTATGTAACCAAATTGAATGATGCTACCAAGGATACAGATATTGTAGCCATTTGCCAAAACATTAAAAACTATCCAATAGCTGTGAGAAATAACGGTGGTGGCCACTACAATCACAGTTTGTTCTGGAAATGGATGGCTCCGGTCGGATCATCCAACGTTACCCCAACTGGAACTGTATTTTCTTATCATTATAAAAATATTTAAATAATTTATTTTAATTTTTAATTAGTTGAAAGAAAAAATCGAGTCCACTTTCGGCTCAGTCGATGAAATGAAAAAGAAATTCACCGATGCCGCTTTGACCAGATTTGGATCTGGCTGGGCGTGGTTGGGAGTCAAAAGTGACGGATCTCTCGCTATCAGCTCAACTGCCAATCAAGACAATCCACTAATGGCTGGTGTTGCCGAAGTTGAAATGATTCCAATCTTAGGCTTAGATGTTTGGGAGCATGCCTACTATTTGAAATATCAAAATAGACGAGCTGAGTACATTCAACAATGGTGGAATGTTGTCAACTGGGATGAGGTGGTCAAGTACTACGATAATTATGCCAGCAAAAATAAGCCAGTTCCAATCAATCAATGAATCGAGCATTCAAAATCTAAATTATAGTTTTAATCGATGTTTTATTAGTTTAAATAAAAATAATTTTAAAAAAAAGTTTTTGTTCTAATTATAACAACCAGATTCTATAGGATTTTCATTAACTTCAAATATTTTTAAAATTATGCGGTAATATTGAAATCTTTTTTTGGCTTTATCTAAATTTTTGCCATTACACTCTAAAAAACCATTTATTCTGTTGGTGCTTGAGCCGAAATTTCCCATTCTGACGCTCATGTCTACTGATACTTTGGTTTTCCAAAACCAAAACGCGCTCAGCCAACTTATCTCCTCATTATCCGCTACAAGGTCTGGATCTTGTACCAAGCGGTCATCGTCAAACAAATCAAAACTAGCTTCTTTATAATTAAAATCCCAAGTCTTTAATAAAAAATTAGATAAAAAATTTATATATTTTTATTTTTTTCTACTAATTGAATGTATCCACGTCCATAGTAGAATTTGTTTGCATTTCCAATTCCAGGTGTTACGGGATAAGAGCCCGCACAGCCAGTTTTTACACATAAAATTTCTTTTTTGAATTTTAAACCAATTGACTCGTGAATTATCTGGGCCAAAAACATTGCAGCTTCTCTTTTTGTCTGCACAGAGTCTGTTGTTTGAAGAAAAAATGTAAAATTGGTAAATTGATGCCATGTAGGCGCGCTAAAATTGTTCATCATGAGTGCATTTTTAAATTGGTCAAATTTTATGTCTATGAACAGAATTTGGTCGATTTTAATATTTAATCAAAAAAACCTACCGAATCTGGATTTGGCAAATGGTTCAGAAATTTTATAAGTAACCAAGTTTGCATTAATTTGGTTTTTAATTACACTTTCTATTTCTTTAAAATGATAAATTGGCATGTTTATGATAAAGATAACAAAAATGATAAGGATAATTTTCATTTTTGGATTCAGATAAAAAGACTAAAGTGTCTAATATGGAATTTTTCTAGATCAGCCATAAATAAATTCTTAAATATAGATTTCTAGTTATAGAAATTGATTTCAATAATATTTTTATTTTTAATTTTAGATATTGTTGTTGTTATTGTTGTTATTGGTAAATAAGATTTCAGAGAATCATTATTAAGAATATTATTTGAAAATTTTAAAATTACTTATTAATTTTTTTTAATTTACTAGTGTTCCGAGAACCCTTTGAGTCATTCTTAGATCTTACGGCATCTCTCAGACAATTTTAATAAATATCATTAAACTGTTTTAGGATAATTCTGATTGCAATGTAATCCTGCAAGAGGGTGACCCAGAGGTTCGTCGAAAATGCATCCTCTCTGAAGAAATGGCATTTATTGGGTGCTTCTGAGTCTGATGGAAAATCTCGAAGACCTTGATTTTTCGGATGATATTGCCTTAATATCACAAGTGGAGAGTCATATGAGGGAAAGACCGAGAAGCTAGAACGCAACACTGGACTTGTGGCCTAGAGATAACACAAGATTGGCAGAAATATCTTTATGTTAGACGAACCATTTTAACCATAATCAAATATATAATTTTAAATTTCTGATAATCTTGCATCTTATTAAGACCTTTATCTGCCGTATTTTGGTACCTACTTTACACTTTAATGGCCGCCTTTAGCTTTAATATACTCAGCGACATGTTTAGGCATAGATTCAATCATGTTCTTGACTATTTCGCTTGGAACTTTCAGCCATTCATCAAAAAGAACGCTTTTTAGATTCTCTACTAATGTAATTTTTGTATTGACCATTCAGTGGTCTATCAATGACCATAAGTTCTCCAAAGAATTAATATTAGGTAATCTTGGGCATCAAGGAAGGACTGATATTTTTTTCTTTAAACCAATCTCGAATTAGCAGTATGCGAAATTTTCTCATCTTGCTGAAAAATCCAATTCTGACTTTGATCAAAGAATATCTCGGATGGTAACAGATTATTTTCCAGGGTGTGCATGTGTACAACCCGACTGCCGGTAAAAATAGAGCTACAACCAGGATCTTTATGATCAATAGATCCCCAAAATCCAACCGAACCTCCACCATTCTGTAACTTTGGAGTACTTTTCGTTTGCAAAACGTTTTACGAGCACTCTCTTAGTCTCTTTTTAATATTTCAAAAGTTTTGAAGATAGAGATTCATGGCTGAAAATAACTTTTGACCAGCCTTTAAAAGTCCTTCTTTTTCGTTCTTTGTACCATTTGAGTTTTTTCAACATCCTGAATGCAGTCAAAAGAGGCTTTTTAATAGCAGTATATGACTATATATTTTTCCTCAATTGTATTTTTCTAACAGTGTCTTTATTTACACCAACATTTACAAACTTTGAACTAAAATATAAAAAGACTTTTCAAACATTGTGTGGAAAAAAAATTTCCAGGGATTATCAAGGTGTAGTAAAAACAACATTTAAGCATTCAATTTTTAATAATATTAATCTAATTTTTTCAGATTTTGTAAAAAAATTCAAAAAATTTAATTTAAATATTTCAATGTTTTATTTTTTTAAATAATTATATAAACAATTAATTTTTAATTTGTAAAACATATTTTATTTAAATAAATGGAGTGTTAATCGGTCTTTTTGACATGGGCACTAGCCTGTTGATTAACCTTGAAATTGAAATTGAAATTGACTAGTTTATATATGAATTTTATCTCAGTATTTTTATAATGAGTCTTGAAATTGTAAGAACTTTTTTTTTGAAGATTTTTTATATCAAAAAAAAGTTAAAAAATACTCTATTAAATATAAATTTAAATTGATCTTTATTTCAAGTTTTCACTTCTTAAAAATATTTTAATTTTTTTTTTGAAATTTTCTAAATTTTACTATATAATAAGTTAACCTCTTTATTATTTGTTGATTAAGATTGAAATTGAAAATACATTGTTGAGGCTTTATTTTTAATCTTTTTTAATCCAATACATATCAAATGGCCATTTGTTCCAATTATTAATATCTATTTTCTTTCTGGCATAATATGGAACAAGATTTTGCTTTTCAAAAAGCGCAAACATTTTCTCAATTTGAGGCATGTATTTTTTTTTCAAACGATTTACGTGAAACCATTCCATGAAGACAGCCTGTATATCGAACTTATTAAAAATATTTGTTGCAGACTCAAAGGCATATGGCTCATAACCTTCAATGTCAATCTTTATCACAGCTTTTTTATACTCACTTCCATCCTTTTTTTTTGGTATTATAGAAATCAAATCATCAAAATATATTGTTTCCACCAAATATATATCTTCCATCATATCACTTTTATTGAATTTAATATTTTCAAATTGTACCAGACCTTGGCCGCCAATATCCTCAGACTGTGGATATAACCTTTTAATTTCACCTTTTTTGTTAGAAATGGCATTTTTGACCAGTGTTATTTTGTCTTGTATTTTTTCACTTCTAGCAGCCTTCTGAATTCGCAGAATATTTTCATAAAAAGGCTCAACAGAAATGACATGAAGGCCCATTTTTGCCGCAAATAATGAATATGAACCAACTTGAGCTCCGACATCAAACACAAGTGCATCTGGATTTTTTTTCAATAAATCTAAATATATATAGATAACATGAGGCTCCCAAATTCCGTTTTCCCATATCTTTCCCGAAACCATTTTGTCCTTTTTAACATCATGAATACACAAAGTTGTGCTTACATAATAATCAACTGACTTTCTGCATTTGATTGAATCATATTTTGATTTTGAGCTTAACTGCTGGTCTAAATTTAAAATTGATATTCCATTTCGACTAACTTTACTCGAGTATATTAGAAAATTTTTATCGAAAAAACCTAATTTAGTAATCAATATTATTAAGCCAATAAAAAAGAATATTAAATAGTTAAAAATTCTTCTCATTTTGTATCTCTAATATATCTAAATATAAATAAACTATGAACAGGCAATTTGATTTATTTTTTTACTTTAAGATAAGTCAATGTAAAATATGAAAATTATTATATACTTATTTTATCTAATTCTACTGGGATAGTTTATTTAAAAAAGTATAATAAATGTACAGAATTTTATATCAGGGAATTTCAGAACATTTAAAAAAGTTTAGTCAAAAATTTAAGAAAATTGTTTTTTAATTTTGACAAATGTTCTTAAGTCTCGATTCATTTCAATTTACATGGCTACACCTATCAAAAACTTTCTTTTAAAATATTTTAATCAAGTATAGATATTGTTTCCATTAGAAGACCAACTGAAACCGAGTTAATTATGTTTTTCCTTAAATTTGAAATTTCAGTCTTTGAAATTTCACTAAAATATTTATAAATTAGATAAAATCGAAACTTTAACTTTCTCTTAAAATTAAATATTTGAATATTTTTATTTTAAATTTAATCAACATATATCTACTGATTCATAAGTTAGGAACATAAATCATCAATAAAAAATTGGATTACAATATAACTTAAGATATTATAACTTATAATCTTAAATAAGAGTCTTTAAAAATACAATTTCTTTTCTTATCAGCTTGAGTATCTGTTTATTGTACTTGTTGCTCTAAAAAAGCAAACACCATAGAAAATGATGTAAAATTTATTTTATAAAAAGTTAGAAAATGAAAAAACTTTCTTAAAATGATATGGTGTTTGGTTTTTAAAACAAGAATTCTTTTTTTTATTTTGCTTTTTTGGAATTATAATCAAAACATATTTTTTAAGGTATATGAAAAATTTGAACACGGAAGTATATATGAGAAAATTTGCAGTTAAAAAGCATTTTTCACTCAGTTAAAAAGCTTAAAAGTTATTAAAAACTTTAAACATATTTTAAATTAATATCTAAAGATACTGATTAGAATAAATTTTTTTTGAAGATAATTCATTTGAATATTTAAATACACTCTATCAAATTAAAGCACAGGCAAGTGACTCAAGTGATCAACCGAGACTTATTATACGAAGAACTCAATTGACTCTTAGTACTGAATGTGTAAGCATGCTACGCAAGGACGCTGTTCGTCAAGTTATACAACGCACCCGTAACAAAATACAACTAAAAGGTTTTAATGCTAAGTGTCTCACCGAACTTACCATACCGACTGAGTTGACTAAAACATACAAGAACAAATTATTCTATTTTGCCGAAAGTGGATCTAATGATAGGAATCGAGTCATTTTATTTACGGCCGAGGACAATTTAAAGCTCTTGAGTAAATTTAATGATTGGTACTGTGATGGGACTTTTGATATCTCACCAACCCTTTTCAAACAAGTCTACTCGTTCCATGTGATAATAAATGATTCCGCGTTACCTATGTTGTATGCTTTACTTCCAAACTTACTTACAAGAAAATGTTCAAAATGGTCAAAAATTTAGTTCAAAAGTCCCCTAGTTCAATAAACGTCGAATTAGCAGCCATAAACGCAATTAAAGCGGTATTTAACTGCAAAATTTATGGCTGCTACTTCCATTTGTGTCAATCGATGTGGCATACAGTTCAAAAGCGTGGTAAGGTTAAGTATTGGTACTATGAGTCATTTAGAACCAGTTTTCGTCGTCTCCAATCTCTGGCATATTTACCACTCGATGACGTCTCAGTCGGTTTCGAGTATGTTAGGTCATGTTCACCACTAAGCTTTGTTCCGATACTTGACTATTTTAAAACTTATTATATTGGTAACGACCAAAAAGAACCCCGATTCAAGTTGGAGTATTGGAACTTAAATTCACGTGTAAAAAGAAGATATACCGAGAACCAACAATAATGTTGAGTCTTGGCATTCAAGATTAAAATATGATGTCCGTCAAAATCTAACAGTCTCTAAAGTGATTGAATTGTTTAGACAAGAACAAAGTTATATGGAGTCATGTTTAATTGACATATTTCAAGGTAGGAAAATAAAGAAAATTAACAAGTCTCAAGTTGGAAAAAACGTAAATTTAAAACGTCTAGTTGAAACATACAAGAAATCAACAATCGAGTTACACATTAATGGTTTAGCTAACCTCTTAATTGAATAATTGACATTTCATTTAATCACTTTCTATATTTAAACACGTTTCGATATTCAATAAATTCTATATTTTAATTTCTACATTTTTTTTCTATATTTTTGACATTCTACATTTTTGTCATTCTACGTTTTGAACGTCCCCCATAATTCAATAAAAACCTTTTAAATACTTAAAATAAAATTTATTTGGTTATTATTATGAAATTGATATGTTTTTATTTTTCTAAAAAAAAAAAGTAAAATATCTATTTCAATTTCTGATGTACCTTAAAAAAACATGTTTGATTATAGTTCCGAGAAAAGAAAAATAAAAGAGAGAAAACTTGTTTTATTAATTCATTAAAATCAGAAGATTTTTGACATAGTTTAGATTGCCAAATAAAGTTTATAAAACCTATATTACCTTAGTAATTTAATTGACAGATAAAATATGATTCGAGTGGCGAAAACACTAATTGAATCGCAAATAAATTAATTTACTAACGAATAAAAGCAAAGCTTTTCACAATGGCAATATTTGACACTACCAATAAAAGCGCAAATGTTAATAATATCATTAAATATTATTTTTTAGAAAAATTGGTTTTGAAAACTAAAATTGAAATGTTCGCTACTTTTACCTTTGTTCACCTGTTTAGCCAAATATAGTCAAATATCTTATTATTATCTTTCTTTATATGACAAATAAATCAAGAAGAAAAGAAATTAATCTGCTACTAATACACCAGTATTAAAAAACTGATAATGTTTTTAAAATTTCAGGTCGCTTATAACGATATTACCAACTAACTAACCAAGCAGTTGACAAATTGTGTTATTGATACAATCAGATCCATTTCTTTTTAGAACTTTTTTTTACTTTATGGTATTTTTTGCTATTTATAATTGTATAGGCTTTATAAAAATTGTCTTATAAAAAATTTTACAAAGGGATCGGGTTCTATAAATTTAAGGAACAATTTAAAATTCTTAAAAATCAAATACCATAAAATAAACAATACAAAAAGTAAAGATACTTACATAATTCAAAACTATAAAAGTGCTAAACTATTAAATAAAATTTCATTGTTTTTACCTCAATAGATCCCTTCATTATTCCTCATAATATATAAATAGAACATTAAAATTAAATTAAGTTTAAATTCAAAAAATAAATTCCAATCTTTGATCCAAAAACTTCTCAAAGCTTATCTCAATAAGTTTTGTGAAATTTGGTACAGTAGAACAGAAAAAAACTTATAACTTTTTTCAAGAAAGATAAAAACTGGTCCCGCAAATGCAACATGGTACAATAGACAAAGTTGTATTTTTTTTGAGAAGTCTGCAAATTAATCAGAAACTAAATTTTTGAGCAAAATCCATTTTGTAGAGTTTTTGTCCACCATTCGCAAATTTGTCGGTTAATGTACCATGTTCCATTTGCAGGACCAGTTTTTAACTTTTTGATAAGGTTAAGAGGTTTTTCAAGAGTTCTGTTCTCTGGTAACAAATGGCATAAGATGATTTTGGGTAAAAAAAAACAAATTTTTGACAATATAGTGACGATGGCAAAGATGAAAGTTGAAAATCAAGGTCTAAGGATTCCGAAGACCATTAAAGAAATTGTTTTCACATTTATTTTTGTTAATATATTAACTAAAATCAAAATTAAAATATTTAAACAAAATAATAAATATCTAATTGACTAAATTAAAAAAAGAACATTTATTTTAACTAAAGATACCAATTGAGATATTTTTGATAATTTTTTTAATCAAATTGGCGCTTAAAAGCAATTAATCAAAAATAAACATTTTGTTCAAATTTTAGGTGAACAAAAATGACCAAGTCTTCAAACACTTTAAATACTCAAAAAGATAAATGCAAAATATGCAAACTAATTGAAAAATCTTCACGCAAATCAATAATCAAACTGAACAAATTACACAATGAAATGACCGAGAACCTAAACAATAATAACAACAGTGTCAGTCAATGTAAACGCCACAATGCCGCATTCAACATTGACTACGTTTCGCTGACATCTTTGAACAAAATTCAAAGCAGCAAATGCAAACCAGTTAAAAACTACAGTTGTATCAAATCTCTTGACATGGACAGAATGACCAGTTTTAAAAAAGCATCAAATATATACTGTTTAAAAATAGTATCTATTATTCTTTTTCATTATATATTTTTACTATCTTATGTGCTATTCTTACTCAATCATTCCCATAATTATTTGATATTTATAAACATTAGAGAGTGGCACATTTATGTATGCTACTTTGGCATTCTGGTATTGATTTTGGCAATTCAAAATCTCAGATCAACACCTCCAATCAATTATCTCATGTTTATTTTGTACACAGTGATATTGGGAAATTTATACTGGCATTTGACTCACCAGTATCATTTTACTTACATTTTGCTCTATTTGACCATTACCATAGCTGGACAAGTGGTGCTAATATTTTTTTGCACGCAAACTAAATTTACTCTTTGCTCACGGCCAGTTATTCCATATCTTTATTTATACTTTATACTTATATCTTTTATTCTTATCCTATTTGTGAGCTATGGATACATGCGTGTGTTTTTCATTCGATTTTTCATTTACTTAAATCTAAATACGGAAATAAGCTTAAATGGGTCTTTTGCAAGTTTTGTATTAGCTTTTTTGTTTCTTTTTTATGAAATTTTTGATTTACAACTTATTATAGCCAACAAGTTCTCGGACACTGAATCATGTGAACAGTCAAAATTTACCTATGCATTTGATCTTATAACTGTTGATTTGGTCAAAATTTTATTGTATGTAAACCAACAAATTTTAAAAATAGCTCAATAAGCATACACTTAAAATACAATTTATAGTTATGAAAATAAAATTTTTTTAAATTTTCTTTTTAATTTGATTTTTTGTAATTATAGCTTTTAAAGCTCTGGTACATTTACTGTTTACGAACCAGTGCTTATTAAAATTAAAATTTATTTATCAAAAAACTTTTATCAACACTCTGAAAAGATTTTGCTTAGATCCCAATTATCATGTAACTTTTGGCCAAAAATAGTTTTCCTAAATTTTATAGAAAAAAATGGTCAACAGATAGGTAATTTTTCTGAATTTGGAAAATCATTCTTTTAAACATTAATTTTTATTTTTTATTTAAGTTTAAGTCCCATGGACAAAATGGGGTAGAAAAAATACAATTAAATGTCTTAATTACAATTGAATAAGCATTAAGTTTAAATAAAACTCCATGAGCTTTTACCATACGGAAAGAAGGAGTAGAAAGATAAATTATAGTAAAAGACACAATTATATTTAAAAATCTATCTTTAAAAGATCATTTAATAAATCATAAAAATAAAAGTAAGCTAAGCTTTTAGTTCCATATTTAATTTGCTTTGGCCAAAAACAAACTTAATTGAATCAACGAGACCACGATGTTCTTATTTTGTATTACATTCTGGTCACTGGCGTTTTTTTCCAACCTGTTGTCGGCTTTTAAGACTTTATAAAAAACATATCTCTGGCTTTTCCATTTCCATAGAATATTTTTGGCTTCAAATTCAATTCTTGCCAATAGCCATTTGAAAATTTTCTTTTTACCTTTTAAAGACCCAAGAGTTTTTATAATCAAATTTCTCTTGTATTATCTTAAATAAAAAATATTTTATAAATTAAATAGAAATTGATAAAACTTTTCAGGTATTCTTTAAAAACAACACATTGTGTTAGCAGCGTTAAATATTATGAAATATCTTTTTTTTTTATTAATTTATTTTTATTCACCTCAATATAGATTAAAATCATTTTTTATGGAAAAAAATGTTGCCATTATTGTTAATTTTAGTTTAAAAAATAAAATATACAAAACACTCAAAAACACCCTAAAACATTCCAATAATTTCAGATACACCTTAAAGATGAAGATATTTTTGAATAGATCATTAAAATATCTAGAAAATAAGGGTGTATTGCTATAAGGCTTAAAAAGTTGTTTTTATCAATTTCTTAGTAAAATTAATTTATTTAGATTTAGCTCTAGAGCTAGAGCTACGAAGTTGATTCCAGACTTTAAGAATCTTGAGTATGAAGAAAGATTGAATAGATTAAAACTTACCACTTTGGAAACGAGAAGAAGAAGAGGCGATTTGATTCAGTTTTTTAAAATTGTAAACAGTCTTGAAACTGTTAAATTAGTAAACAGTCTTGAAACTGTTAAATTAGTAAACAGTCTTGAAACTGTTAAATTAGAAAATCTTACCTCAAGTGAACGTACCTGATTTCACTTGAAACTGTTAAGTGAAATCAGGTACGTTCAAAGAAATAATTATATTTTGAGGGGTCATGCAAAGATGGTTACAAGAGAACTTATTAGAAATTGTCCATCACGTTTCAACTTTATCACAAACAGGGTTGTAAACGACTGGAACCGTTTACCAAAAAATGTTGTTGAAGCAAATTCATTAAATTCCTTCAAAGAAAGACTTGATGAATGGTTTATGGTACAGAATCTAGTGTGATTGCAAAGAACTGCCACAGCCTTACGGTTTAACTCGACTTGCTCGAGTCGCAGTTATTTTTACTACTACTACTACTACTATATGATTTATCAGATTATGGTAAAACTGAATTATCTTTGCATAATTTTTCTTATTCACCAAGATTAAATTTAATTATCTTCTTTGCATGATTACATATATAGTAGATTTTTGGACCATCTTGTGCTTGATTAGTGTAGTGGAAACTCCACATATTTGGAAAATAATTGACATACCAAGTGACTTTTTTTTTTTTATCATCCAAAAAACATCAAGAACAAGTAATCTTCTAAGTGCACTTCGTATTGAAAAGTTGGAAGTAAAACTGCTCAGAGGAAAAATGCTATTCATGAAAAGGTTATTAACCAATAAAATGACAATGCTTGCACTTAAAGAGCTCGAAAGAAGCCCACAGAACCAACTTAGCAAAAAATCTATATTTAAAGAATTAAATGAGATCTTAAAAGAAGACGGAAATGAAGAGATGGATATTTCCCAGAAAATAGAACTTAAACTAAGAGAGTTAAGAAATACAAACCGGAATGGAATAATTGACTCCATCAAGGAATGCATAGAAAATATTGGAAATGAAACGTATAGAAAAATGCTTATAGAATTAACAAAGTCCTACTAAAGGAAAAGAAAGAAAATCTTACCTCAAGTGAATATCCACTGTTGAACTGGTCCCCCAAAAGTTTGAGCTGAAATCTTGCCTCCTGGATCGAAATAAGTAAAAAAAAAGAATCTGAATAATATTAATTCAAATAAACTAACTTTTTTTTACAGTATTTATGTAGTATGATTTCAAACATTTGTCTTTAATCTTTTTATATTTTTCTCTTTTTTTTTAAGCATCGCCTTATAGGCGTCTACTGAAATAGATAAATAAAATAAAAATAAATATATCATTTTCATTATACTTCTGTATTTTAGTTGTTAAGTAATAAGGATAAATTTATTTTCAATCATTTTTGCCTTAGAAACGCAAAAACCACTAGAAAAATAATCGAAATTTTCCAAATTGGAATTTTTTTTGGTTATAAATTGATCCCAAGTTCATTTGTAATGAAACTCTAAAATTAACATTTAAAAATTAAAAAATTTTGAATGCTTCAAATTTATATAATTTTTTTGTTATATTATTATAGTTTTATTTAGGGATATTGAGTTTACTGGACTCTTCTTGTCCAGAAAAATGAAACAAAAATTAATTCAACTATTTAATAATTTATTTGAAATTTTATTTAATAATTAAAATATATAAAGTATAAAGTGAGTTTTAATTTTGTTTATTTTCTTCTGGTTCGGTTTGATTTTCAGTTTTTGTTTCGTCTTGTTCCATTTTTTTCTTTCGTTTAGCTTTTTCTTCTTCAACAATTTTGAAAAAGTCTTTTTCGGCCTTTTCAATCGGATCGACCTCCTTCAAGCTCGCCTCCTCGGCATTTTCTTCTTTCTTATCTTTTTGCTTTAAAAAAATGAGACCACAAAATTAAAAACTATCTCTCCTAAAATTACGTCATCATGAAGAGCTCCGGCTTTTTCCTTCTCTTTTAGCTTAAGCTCTCTGGTTCTTCCTTCTAAAATCTTCTCCCTTCTGGTCTCTCTTTCGAACATCTAGCAAAATGGTTTTTATTTAGTTTTTGCATTCTATAAGCTCAAATATTTACAGTGGAGACCAAGTTTTTTTCATTCCTTTGCATGGTGCATAAATTATCAGATAATTCTAACAAAGTAATGGTTCCGGACTGAGATCCAGTAGCTATTAGCCTTCCTTGATCCTGAGCTCTAAGGCAATATAGTGGTTCGTCACACACTTGAATGTTCAGGGTTGGATCGTTTTGTTTAAACAAGAAGTCCCACACGTCCAATGTACCATCCATTTTGGTGGTAAAAAAAACGCCCGGTCTGACCGGAGACCATTGAGCATCTGACAAATACGACATGTGAAATCTAATTTAAATTTTAATTTTTTTTCTCTTCCTTTTTAAATTTTATATTCACTTGGTCCACATGATGCAGTCTTCTTTGATCTCTTCGGACCAAATGCGAGCGGTCCAGTCTCCTACTGTCAAAAAATTTTTTGGAAAGAATGGATTTCGCTGCAATGCATAGACTGGTCCATAATGTCCAGGATAAACATGTGCAATCTTTTCAGCATCTGATTTACCTCTTCTATTACAATTAATAATATAGCCTTGCTCAGTACCGACCATAAATTTAGTCGGCTAGAAAAATATTTTATTAAAAAAAAATCATAAAAAAAAAGTAATTCTTAAGTGTACCATTGTGGACTCGTACTCAAGTGACATTGCACCATAGGCATTTTTTATATCTCCTTTTTTTTCTCTATCTAAAATTAGGGTTTCTATGGGGTCTTGTAGTTTACGATAGTCCCACCATAGAACTTGACCATCTGTGCTGGACGAAAAAAACTCCGATCCGGTCTTGGACTGAACCCAATTAGTCCTGTAAGCGGGATCGCGATGACTTTTTTCTATTAGGGATATTTCGACAGGCTGACTACCTTTGCGGGTGTCGAATATACACACTTGTCCATTATAGCATCCACCTACTAAAACGTGGGTATCTTTTGGATTAAATTCAATGCAGACCAAAGGTGAAATCGGCTTTAAAGTAAGCTCGGGCTTGTTAGGGTTCTCTTTAAAAATGATATAATAAGAAAAAGTACTAAACAAAACTTTAATTGCATGACTTACCAACATCCCAAATATAAGAGTCAACACAAGCGTCGGATCTTGCCTTTTTGAATTCAAGATTACAATATGAGGCAGCTATTTTTTTTGGTCCATCAATGTACCAAGAAATGTGGTTGGCAGTGCGCTGAACAGGGTTTGGATCGCGGAAAACATTGATGGTCTTGGCAGTTGGCAAGTCTTCAACTTCTTCATGGTTCATGTCGCTAAAATAAGTCTCATATATGTCAATTGCGTTGTTTTGCTTAATCACATGTTCCATTACACCACCTAGCTGAACTATTGTGTTCATGTACATTTCATCTTTTTCTACCTTTTTGCGGTAGCGAATGGTTTGTTCAGGCTCAAGTGGATTGACGTCCTTAGGCCAGCCACCCTCTACATGGTTTATGCTTCTGTTTTCTGTTTCAAAACGGATTGTGTTTACTTCATGCTCTGAATATTCTTTGGATACTTGGACGCCAACGTCAATGGGATTTTTAGCAATAAAGTTTTCACTTTCCGAATCCTCGGGCAAGATGTTTATGTGCAATTCGGCCGCTCTGTCGGTAAAGTTACATTGTCGGCCAAATTCGGATCGTTTCTTTGTATAAACATAAACTATCTCCATAATATTATAAATCTATTAGTCCAATCCTATAAATGTTAAAATTATTTTATTCAGTATTTGTCGAATCTAAAGGGATACAAGAAAGGAAAAATATAATTATGATGTTTTTTTTTAAACTGTTTCCATGGCAATCACCAAGTTAAATCCTTCGCAAAAAAAGAGCATTTAATTAAAATTTCTCTTTTCAGATATTTATTAAATAAAAATTTCAGTGATGTTCAATTAAAATTAATATAAATTTTTAAATTTTAATTGAAAAGTTTTAATTAGTTAAAGAAATTTTATTATAGACAATGGTAATGTCTAACAATTGAACCATTGGCGAACATTGAGCTCCAATTTTGTTCCTTCTTAATAATGTATAACTGTCAAAATTTATTACTAATATTTTCAGGTTCTTAAATTAAAGTATCAAATGAAGAGTCTGGGACAAATGTTCCAAACATTTAAAGAACATTTATATTTTCCCTAAAGATATGATCTTTTTCATAATAAATGCTTTTTTAACCCATTTTTTGCCGAAATATACTAATAACAAGTAAATTTGAAGAATATAGATTATTAAATACATTTTTTAATGGTGAGATTTGTATAGAATTTTAAATAATTAAAAAAAAATTTAATAGATCAATTTTAAATTAATTTCTGATTAATTTAAAAAATCTTTTGAGTCTTAAATATTGCATAAATATATTTTAGATCTCTTGTAGAATTTAATGCCATTTGAGACAAAAACTGACTAGCTTTTTTCTGGTCTTTCTTTACCATATTTTGCTGTCCATCAAAATTGTATATATTTATAATTTTCTCCTAATTCTTTGCTTCAATAATTAATATTTCAGAGAATTAAAAATCAAATATTTTGATATTTTAAAAGCCTGAATAACAATTAGAATTATTAGAAAGATTTAATTGATTTAATTGATTTTAAACGAAGATAACAAAGCCTAGTTTAAAATTTGGTAAGAGCTGAAATTATCCTGCTCTGAAAAATCTATTTTACTATTTATCAGACTTCTTTAGTAGTTGGAAATTTAACTTAATTTTATGTAAATTTGCGTAAAAAGAAGTAAAATCACGAATTTTTACGTTAAAATTGATAATTAACAAGCAGACCTCAATCCGGCCAAAAATTTAAAAATCGTGACCATTTAGCCGCTTAGCTTGGCGATCCAGTTTTTAGAAAGAATAAAAATACGGCATTAATTAAATTTAAAAAAAAAGATATTTTATTAAATTATTTATTAAAAAAATAAGTCAATAAAAAAAAAATTTAATAATAATAATAATAATAATTGCTACGCTTATGCGTGAAATCTGGATTAATCAGACTGTAAGCAATATTAGTCACTCAATATTTTATCTAGTTTGTTTTTGAATAAGTCAATTGTTTTCGATTCGATTACCTCATTTGTCAGTTTGTTCCAATCGCTAACAACTCTGTTAGTAAAAAAATTATACCTCGGTAAACAATTCTTTGTTAGTTCTCTTCTTAGTTTGTATCGATTACCTCTTGTATTATATGTACTTACACCTTCCAAATGTTCGCTGTACCAACTTATCTCGTCGATTCCATTCATGAACTTGTACACTTGTATTAGATCTCCGCGTCTCCTTCTTGTCGAAAGTGTTCTAAGATTCAGTTTTTTGAGTCTTTCTGAATAACTTAGCTCACCGAATCCATTTATTTTTCGTGTAGCTCTTCTCTGTACTCTCTCAAGTGTATCAATATCTTTCTTCAGGTATGGATTCCAAACTGATATTGCATATTCGAGATGGGGCCGCACTAGACTTCTGTACATTTTTTTATAATATTTGAATCATGGTTACTGAAACCATTTAATACTTGCCCAAGAATTCTGTTTGCTCTTGCCGATGAAGCACATATTTGCTTAGACCATTTCATGTCGGAATTTACTATGACTCCTAGATCTTTCTGTTCAGAAGCCTTCGTCAATTTGTGGACTTCATTTTCCTTTGATATATAATAATCCGTTCTTGGGTTATTCCTACCAATATGCATTAGTTCACATTTTTCAGTGTTAAGATTCATCGACCATTCACTACACCACTTGACGAGACTATTTATATCATCTTGTAACTGCTCTTTCTTTAAATTTTCATTAAATTTATTAAATATGCAATATATCTTGCAGTCATCCGCATACAGAGAGGATCTTCCACCGAGTATTTCCGGAAGGTCATTTATATAATTAACAAAAAGAAGTGGACCAAGTACTGTATTTTAAAAATTTATTTACAAACAAGCCCATCCAACCTTCTTTTTATCAGAGAAATTTTTCTTTTACATAAGAATGTCTTAGTTGAGACCAACTTAATTTTAGAATTGTTACATTGGAAAAATTGAATGATAATCAATAGTAACGCAAAAAAATGGTTAAAAATTTAATTTCTATTTAAGTTTTTACCAACTAATCAGTTTTCAAATAAAAAATTGTATCAAATTTTACAAAGTTTTTTTAATAATTAGTGATTGTTAGATCGTTTCATTCAATTATCGAGAAAAATCTATTATTTATTTTTTTTACTGGTCAAAGATTGCTTCAAATTATCTTATAGTTCCTTTTCTTTTACATTTCATCATCAAAATTTTTATATTCTTTGATTTCAAAATTCAAATTGGAAAACGAATAAAAATTTTGATTCTATGGAAAATAATTAGCCCTTCATTCAATTGATATAATGTACAACCATATCTCCAGTGATCGATTTTTCGTCCAGTACAACCATATCAAATTTTTGAAAGTAATTTATATATAAAATATGTTAATAAAACCGAAATTATTAAATTAAATAAAATATGAAAACTAAAAAAATCTCTTTTTTTTGGGACTGTGAAGTTCTTTTCAATTCGATCGTTTCAATTCAGAAAAATTTGAATAACTTTTTTACTATAAGGAATAATTAAGTTCTGTAAAATGCTTAATGTTTAAGCAACTTTGCTTAATCTGAAAATATATGTCTGCAAAAACTCTGCAAAGTAAGTGCACAATTGATTTGAATACTTTTTAATGGCGTGCAAAATGCATAATGTTGCAGAATATTTTGCAGACTTATTTTACTGATTTAAGCAAATTTGCTTATAATTGAGCATTTTATAGAACTAAATTATCTCTTTTAGTAAAAAAGTTATTCAAATTTTTCTGAATTGAAATGATCGAATTGAAACCAACTTCACAACCCCCTTTTTTTTAATTTAATTCCGCATCCAACACTAAAAGTAACCATAATTACCTTTAATCAACTTAATTCTACGTATAATTACGTAAATTTACGATGGATTTTTATATCAAATCATCACTGTATTAACATATCCATGAAAAAAAAGAACCAATTATTAAGAAAGATATCATTTTTAATCTATCCAAAATTCTAAAAATAATAAATTCCATCTTTTAAAAAATTTAAAACAGTAAAAATTAATAAAGTATTTAAATATTTTAATTGATTGCTTTTAATCGAGTTAGCATTGTTATGCTAAACTCTTATTTATTTACCGTGACTAGTCTTAGATCGAACTTGATCTACTTAACGAAAAAATCAACAAAATAGGGCTTGATTTAAATAAATTTAATTTAAAGCTCTTAAGTTATCTTTATGACCCAAAAAACCATAATTTTGATTGATTTTATTTTTTAAAGCTGTTCATTGTGTTGCCACTAGTTGGACCACTTTGAACAATTCAACTTGAGTATAATTTAATTTTAAATTTAATTTATTTATCTAGTTGTTATGGCTACATATTTTAGATATACCATAGAAAATATAATGTTCACAATGGACTAAATATTTTATTTCTATTTAATTAACATTAGTCTTTGTGGAGAAAATTAGGATTTTTTTATCTTAAAATGGAAAATTTCAATGATGAAGACAAAAACTCACCAAATATATCTCAGCAAAATTTGGAGACCATTTCTTTGGAACCTAATAAAGTAATCATTCCAAACAATATATGCGAAAAGCTTATTTTTACTCTATAAGGAAGAACAAAATAGTATTCAATGTGAATTGGCCTTTGAACCAATTAAACCAGAGGATGACCAAGAAGAGAATTTAAACAGTGAAGAAAAAAGTGAAATAACCATTAAATTTCCAGATGAAATAGAAATAGATAAAATCGAAAATGCCCCCTTGGCGAACGAAAAGGCCAATGTTGAGACAGAAAGCCATGAAAATGAAGATCATCTAAAAGAGAAAAAAGGTACTAGACTAGCAAATAAAATTTAAAATATGATCACGTGACTTTAAATTATTTAATTCATAAATATTCATTAATATTCTTATAAAAATGGTCAAAAATTCAAATTGTTCTTTTTTTAATGAAGACACAGATAGTGACGAAGATAAAAAGAAGATAACCAATTCAATAACAGTGGTATCTGACTTTTCTGACACTAAACTTGACAGCAAAAATCAAATGGACATGGACAGCAGAAAAGTTAACTTGTCATTTTCACCATCTTCGTCTTCATCTGAACTGCACTCACCAAATCAAGTCTCAAAATTTTCAACCAATTGTCAAAATAGCTTTGAAAACTCATCAGACGTTGTACCAAGAAAAAATTCTCCCATTCCGACCTCACCACCAACCAATATTGACTTGGAAAATGAGACATCATCAATAGAACATCTCAGCTCGTTGAATAATCTGGACTCAAATTCGGGCTTTAAGCGTGTCAAGTCAGATCGGTCATCTAAAATAAGCGAACCAGGCCACCAATCGTATCGTTTGACCAGGAACCATTCTGCTAAAAATAAACCAAAAACTGATGCAAAAAGTGAAAAAATTTCCTATTGTCTGGACAAGTGGTACAAAGAACTTAAAGGACAAGTTCTAGTAATTAAAAATAAAATTTAATCATTAAAAAAATTTATTTTAATTTTTTTAATTGTCAACAGACAGAGTTTGAAAAAAGCAAAGCCCAGCTTTACCATGAGCAAGAGAAAAAATTTTTCGAAGAAAAAGAAAAGTAAATTTTTAGCTTTATTTTTGATGATTGTTTATTTAAATTTTATTAAATAAAGACAATATTCAGAAATAATAAAATTGAGAAGAGAAATTGAGTTTTTAAAAGAAACAGTAAAATTGAATGAAAAAAATTTGCTTAAAAAAGACGCTGCTTTGGACAACATGACCAAGGCATTCGACAAGCAGCGCGAAAAAAACGAACTTCAAAGAGTCATGATGGAGTGGAAGCTCAAAAGACTGGAAAACGCTAAAGAAACTTTTACCACGAAATTAGCCGAAAAATACTATGACCAAAGGCTCAAAATGAAAATGTTTTTTAATTGGCAATGCTTTCTTATTTCAAAGCATAAGACAAAAGTAGAAAAAGCATGTAAAAAAAAAGCCGAAGAGGTATGCTACGATTTAGCAACTAATTACGAAAGTCGAATTAAAAAGGTAATTAATTAATCATTAAGTCATAAATATTAAAAATTTAATTCAATTTTTCGAATTTAATTATTTATAATTTAATAATTTAATTTATGTAATTAATAAGTGACCGGTCTGAATTAAAATTTTAATTAGATCATTTGGCAAGCCATTAAAATATTTTCTTTATATTAAAATCAAATGTTTTTTGAATATTTAGTTTATTTATTGAAAATTTTCAAATATATAGGCATTCAATTTTGTTGGACTTTTGACCATCATTTGAAAAGTTAACATTTGGCAAAAATATTCCGTCAAATAAAATGATTAGGAATGTTTACGTTCTAAAATTTAAATATTCTTAAATTAATAATTAAATTATTTAATTGCAGATTAAAATTTAGATTTTTATACAACCATAAAATTTTTGACAATTTTTTTTTCATAAATAAAGGTTAATTTTTTAGTATAATCTGAAAAAGATAGGCATTTTGAAATTTCCAATACAAAAAAAAAAAAATTGTATAACTTTGGTTCTAAATGTCCAAAACTTGCTCTGTGAATGAAACAAAGTAAAAAATTGCATCCTATTTAAAAGTATTAAAAATTAAAAATCAATTGGTTTGCACAGATTTTGCAGACTTCTGTAGTTCTTGGAACTCAATGCCAGATCATTTCTAAGATATGTTATTTATGCTTTCCCAACCGAACCGATTAGTATTTTGTTTTCTCTTTAATTTTAGGGATATGTTTTCTATGGCAATCAATTAATCTAAAATTTTTGAAATTCTATATTTCCTCAATTTTCCTTTTCCAAACTCTTGCTGAATTTTTAGCACTCAATGCAATCTCCTTTATGTCTTCTTTTATGCAGATATGGCTCAAATCATCCATTGATCGTCTTTTCTAATGCTAGCTTATACCTACGCTTTGGTTTTTTTAAGCTTCCAAAGACACTAATTTTTTATTTTAAAAACACCAGAAAAAACCATTTTAAAATTATTAAATTTTTTACTAAATAATTAATAATTAAAATTGAAAAAAAATAAAACAAAAATAGTAATTTATCTAATTAAAGCTCGAAGAAGAGCTACATTCCAGCCGAATGGAAATAGAAAAGTATCGGATAGAGATGAGTAAGAATGAAGAAAACATGCGCAAAGCATTAATGAGAGGTGTCTGTGCCTTAAACATGGAAGCCATGTCAATATTCAATGAAAACCAACTGCCCAATCCGCATTCAACTGAGCACCAAACTGTGGCCAATTTTCAAAAGGCTGACGCATTTTCCAGTTCAATGCCAACTTTGAAGACTGCCAACAGCCTTAATGACCTGAGTCGTAAACAAGATGGAGAAAATGATCTAGCCCGCAAGGTTAAATCCTATTGTGAAACAAATTTGTCTAAAAAAAACAAAATCACAGAAAGCACTGCTTTATCTGCCGTTGCCAAGGCCAGACTACAACTATTAAACAGTAACAACAAAAATTGTCTGGATACAAATCCTGTGACTGAGGAACAAGACTTTGGATCAAATGTACCAAATCAAAAGCTTTACTCCAATAATAACATTTTTGATGAACTAACAGAACACAACATAATACCAACAAAAGTAAGCTGATGATTTGTATTAATTATTTGGTTGATAAAATTACAGATAAAATTATTTTTATTTTAATAAAGAAAATTGGAACCAAACACTCAAATGTTAAGTCAAAAATAGGCTCATTGCCAAGGAGTAATACGACACTTGGCACGGGCCAATTGGGATCAACGCTTCCGCCTTACAGATCAGTGGTTATTGAAAAGCATACCAAAAATAACCAAACGAATGATGAAGTTTCTGTGAAAACAATGACAACTAAAGTAAAATACTCTCCGCCAGGACAGTCTGCTAATGTATTAAATACAGTAATAACTACTTGAGGAACCGAAACTAATTATTAGTTTCTTACGTCAAATCTTTGTAAATTATAAATTTGATAATATTTTTTTATTATTTTTTGTATCGAAATTTTTTCTCTCGGGTTTTAAATAATTGAAAAAAGAACCCTTAATCGAGAAAATTTTCGATCAATTAATCAAAAATTTTTGAAATTTTATATTTTCTAAATTTTCCGTAAAGATAATTTTTTTATATGATAAAATTATTTTGATCAATAAAAATTTGACTATTCAAAAATTAAAATTTAATTTTAAGATGAGTTTTTAAATAACTGGAATATTCTATCAATATACAAAATTTCTAAAATTTTGAGTATCAACAATTTCTTCAAAAAGTTAAAATTACAAAATTTTTATTTGACTCACCGGTGGAGTGACCACGAGTCAGTCGGGTTTATTAAGATAATAAAAAAAGTGTTCGAGAGCTTCCTACTTACTGCGGTACAGCTAGTATCATAAGACAGTTATCTATAACAAGGTGTTTACTATAGGGGCATATTTTCCCATAAAAAAAGATAATAATACTTTCCCAAAGGATTGCTTACCAACAAATAATTAATAAATTTAGATAATTCTTTGTTCCTTGTGGTGCCGAACGCGTCCCAGTCTTCCCCAAGGAAGTAACCGCAATTAAAATGGACTTCTTGGTGTTTCCTTAGTTTTGCTCTAAAACTACAAATCAAAGATTGGAGCTGTTCTTTTTATTTGTAAGAGATTAAAAGGTCGCTTAAATGATTAAATGGTTTATGGGAATTTAATGGTCCTCTAAATGACCATAAACATATGAAGTTAGTTTCTCAATGTACCTAATTACTGCGTTCAGCAATTTCTTCTGGTACGAGGCGATTGAAAGTCTAAAGAGCATTTGTGTAAGATGATAAAACTAACCTCGTTTCTAAGCGTAGCTACATGTCTGAACGCGAAGTATAATTCTACTTTAAAGAAGGAAATCAATTTTGGATACCATAATTAAGTCATTTGGTCACTTCATGTACTGAACCACTTGGAACAAGGACTTAAGAGCGGGTTCAGGAGCCTCATTTGTTTTAGTGAATACCCAAAAGTCAGCTATAGGCCTTACCTTCGGGCCGAGTCTCAACTCAAAACAGGGGAAAATGTTTCTCAGTATCTGGGCACCTTCCATAATGGAACTTCCTCAAAAATACCTAAGTTCCTATGTTGATCTTTTTCCTTTATCTTTTTTCTATAATCCTCTGTAATCGATCAAGTGTATTCACTGTTTTTTTTAGACCCAGTTATTACCTGATTTTTGTCGGAATTTGGCTAGTTAACTGGATTTTGTTGATCTGTAGCAGGTTGTGCTTCGGGAAAAATTTACAGATAAAATTTATTCATATAAAAGATAAAAGCAGAAATTTTCCAAATATAAATATTTTTCTGAAAATTATTTTTTTGTAAAAAAGGTGGCACCAAAATTTAGAAAAAGTGACAATTTCAATTTTTTTTTTCCATACAAAATCTTCCTAAACCATAATCTTAGACTATTTTCAGAAGCCAAGAACTATCACAATTCTTAACAACTAAATTTATCCTTAGCACTCAACTATATATTTTATCTATCTGTGTAAATGATAAGTTTAGTATTAGTTTAAGCAAACCAAGCTAAATTTTAAAATCTAATATGCCAAAACTAACATTAAATGCACTAGTTTATTTTTTAAATTAAACAGTAATTACAATCATCAATAAGCTAGATAAAGCTTGTTGAGATTTTGGAGAGAAGATTCTAAATTAATTTTCAATACACAAATTAATAAAACTATTGTGACAATTAACCGTAGAAGCACAATTAGAAATTTTTAGATGTATTGTTATTTAATATTAATTAAAAAGGAGTAAAATAATTTTCATAATTTGGAGACTAGTTTGACAGAGACAATGTCCCAAAAGTATTTCTCATAATTATTTAATTGATAATCAAGCTATTTTTAAAAACCTCATTATTTATATAGTTAATTAAATTGATTAAATAAAATTCAATCAAAATGCTTTATTACAGAGTTATTTTTAGATTTAACAATTAAAAATGAGACTTATTTTTTAGAAAATAAATTTAACAAATGAATCAAATAATTCAAAATTCAACTTTTTTTAAAATATCAATTTTATTTGTTCTTAGAGGACTTTTATCAGGTATTTTATTATCCTCGAGAAATTTGTAACACCTGTATTTTCATATCGTTTAATAAAAATTTAATTCTATTTGTTTTATTCGATACATTTTCCCTCAAATTTCACTAATTAGGAATCCTGAAAAATGATCTGCTCTTGAGATTGTTTTTATTAGAAATTTAATTTGTTAAATGTGAAAAAAAAGCTTCATTAAAATGCATAAATTGATATTTTTGGCATTTTAACTATTCAAGTTTTACTTTCTCTCTAAATTAATTAGTCTAAACATCTTAAAATAACAAGTATTGGGCGTTTTATTTTAGGTCTTTTTTCCATATGAGCTAGATTAAAATTTTTAAGCTTTCATTTTATTAAGCTTCTATATCAAATGAAATTATTATTTTTGTAACCAAGTTACTCATTTTTTAAGAAATTCACAATACAAAGATCGGATTATTTCACCAAAATAATTTGATATTGGCAAATATTTGCATCCTTTATAGACAAAATTAGGCTTGTTGGTGCCATATAATAAATCATATCTTTAAATAAGTAAATACTTTCCATAAAGAGTTGGTTTCAAACTTTGAGCAATCAAACAGGTAGTCAAAAGCCTAAGAAGAGCAATTTCTGATTTCAAAAAGAACATCTTTTGGTAAAAAAGATGTAAATTTTGATACTAATAAAAATTTGATTTTAATTAACTAGAAATAAAATTTTCTTACTTTTATCTAAAATTAATCAAACAAAATAGCTTTCTTAAACTATAATGAGCAAATAAATCGAGCTAAAAATAAAACTCTTGAGTTATTTTTTTTTTTTCTCAGGAAAATTCAATCTTTATTTTAATTTATAAAACAAGCTCAAGATTAATAATGTTTATGTATTTAATGATTTTGTGCTAAGCATTTTAATTAAAATTTTAACTTAAGTTGATTGCTTGGAATGCTTTGAGTGTGATTCGAGAAAAATTGGCTTCAGTTGTTTGACAAATCTTCCACCAAGCAAAAAATGTCTGGATAAACGTTCCCTGTACTGTGTTACAATGAAGCATTATGACAAATTTGGCAACCTGACAGGTGTTGTTCGCGCATGTAGCAAAGTAAACTTTGGCCAACAGTGTCGCTCGGCTCAGTCCGAACTCGAGCCGGCCAAAACCTGCTTCAACACATGCTGGGAAGATGCGTGCAATCGAGCCACTCTTGCTCGGCTTTCATCGCGTTGGCTGACTCTCAGTTGGTTTTGTTATTTAATTTATGTATAACCAATATTTTCCAATTCTGTTTTTAAATAAACTTTTTGTTAAAACTCTTGTTTTCAATTAAAAAACTTAAAGAAAACAAGAAAATAAAGAAAGAGAAACGAGCTTCATTCATAATGTCGCCAAGTATGTTTTTTATAATCGGTTGCCATGGCAACCGATCGCGCAATTAAAAATAAAAAAAAAAATCGAAAATTTTATTTCTGTGTAATAAAAAAAAGAGAAAAAAGTAATAGAACTAAAAATGACGGATGACTCTTATTATGCTAATTGAAGCTGGAAAGCAAATCAATCTAAAAATCCTTAGAAAACTTGGTATTTGTGAATTTACCTCCCCGTTCATTTTCATACTCTACAAATAAACAAATCCATTTCTTTGAAAAAGCTTCCAAAGAGCGGATTTTATTCGCTTTAACATATTTTCTCTTTGTAGATACATATTATGCTAAAGCAAACTTTGGTTCAGGAAAAGCTCAGCGACTTGACCATGGCAGCGCAAACGTCAGTAAAGCCAGGCAACCAGCTAGAGAGCGAAATTAAAAAAAGCACTGGGGATATAATAATACCTCATGCGGGCCAGTACGCCCGGCTCCAACTCATAAAAACCTCTAGTAACATATCAGGCAGTAAGCTAAAGCTTAAATCGGCCAATTACTCAAATGAATCGTCATCGGGCAATCTTAAGATAAACTTGAAGCCCGACGACGACAACGAGGAGCCTCTGGACTATGACGGAGCCGAGACAGTCAACTTTTATTCCAATTACCACCGACAACCATCGAGTTTCAATGAAAATACCTCACAGGGACACAGCAATGGCGCGTTCGCGCCCGAGAACAGGCCCGCTTCGAACAAACACAGCACAGCCGGTTCGGCAAATCCGCAGAACCGGAACATACGGATTATCAGCGACTCCAACCAATATGATCCCAATTTAAAGCTTAAGTATTTGGAAAAAAGCATCAAGTTCATTCAGCAACAACACACCGAGACATTGAACAGTCTTCACCAAGAAATTGAGAAGTTAAAAGATGAAAATAGAGGTAAAAGCTTTGACTTTTACCAAATTAGAAAAATTTATAACAGGAGATAAATTGTTTAATTTTTTTTCAAGAACTGCATTTTAAATTGGCAACCAGGAAGTCGTCCTCATCGCTTAACAATTCACTGACAAATTCAAAACACAGCTTTAAGCAAGAAGTGGATAAAGGAAGTAACCAGGGAGTTGACGAAAAAGTCCTACACGACAAAATTGAGCAGAAAAATTTTGACAAAATTCTCAAAAATGCTGTCAAGGAAAAAAATATTGACAAAAGACTGGAAGATTTGAAAACCAATTTGGAATCAAGCAAATATGAGGACTTGTTTGCCAGACTGGTCGATGCCGAAAATAAAAACGAGTATTTGACCAATTTGTTGAACCAGCTTCAGGCCAAGCGCAACACAAATGCCGAATACAAGTTAGCCTAAGCAAAAAATTTAATTTATCAATTTTTTATTTTTTAAATAATAAAATTTTAGATCAAATAATGTAAATAGCACTAGTACGGCAATAAATCCGATAACAAAGATAAACATAAATCAAATTTTCAGCTTAGATCCGCTACGAATTAAAATGAGCGAGGCCGAGGAGCCTCGAGCACCTAGTCTTGAAGAATCTGAGATTATAATAAAAAAACTATTTGATGTTTACAAACAACAAAAGCAACAGGTAAATTTTTGAAAAAATTTAATCTAAAACAATTAAAATAGTTTATTAATTGTCAATTTAGATAAGTAATATGAAAGTAGTGCTGAAAGATTTGATGCAAAACGAAAATTTGTCAAACCAAGCAATGCTTTTGACCAGAGATTTGCTTGAAAACTCAAATAAACTCAGTCATTATGTCCTCGACAAGACAAATGTGCATAAATTGTAAATAAATTATTAAAAATTAAGTTATTTGTTAAAATTATTTTTATGTTTTTCCAAGATCGGTTCTGGCACCGCTAAACAATTTACCAAAGAGTTCCAACGCCAGGCTTAATTTTAATCCAAGTAGATATCATTCACAATTATTGACAACGACCGGTTTAGGCTACGATTCAATCGCTACTGGTTCGGCATCGTTGACTACTGCTAGTTCCAATGTAAATCTACCTTCTATAGTTCATTTGCCACCATTGCAAACCATAAATCCTGTCAAATTTCCAGAGAGACAAAGAAGAACGCAAATTTTGCAAAAGCAACGACTAAGAAAAGAATATTATCATTAGTGTTTAAATAAATTTTTAAAAAACAACTTATTAAAAATCTTAATTAATAAAAATTCAAAGCTAATAGGATTATTTGAATGATTTAAATATGAGTATATATTTGATATTCGATTTTGTCTAAAATTTAAATTATATATATAAAAATTATTGTTTTTAAGAAAATAATTATCATTTATTGAATAAATTTTTTAATTCTATTGCAAAATATGCTAGCTTTATCAAATAAAAAATGGTAAACAAAGAGAAACTTATTGTATTGAAAATCCAGAATTTTATTTGAATAAATAAAGAAGTTTATGATTCTTTGCTTATATTTCTGGTCTTTTGGTTTTGGGAGATATCCTTTTCGATTTTTGGAAAGTTTTATTGATTTTCAAGATTCCTTATGATTAAAATTAGCTGAGAGGAATAAACAAATTGAGCCGCCTCCAGAAGAGTGGGAGATTGAAGCAGCTATTAAAAAACTAAAGGCAAATAAGGCTCCAGGTTTCGACGGAATCCATGCTGAAATGCTAAAAACTGGAGGGAGCACTCGCAAAAAATGTCTCAAAAATATCTTCGAGACTGCGTGGGAGACAGAAGTGGTACCGAAAGTATGGTCAAGATCGGTAATCATACCCCTTCATAAGAAAGGTGATCAGCTTGAGTGCGAAAACTACAGGGGAATCAGCTTACTCAGTGTGCCAGGAAAAGTTTTTACACAAGTAATTCTAGGTAGACTAATTAAGACAGTAGACCATCAGCTCTCAGAGATACAAGGGGGATTTAGATCTGGACGGAGCTGCACCGACCAAATATTTACGCTGAGAAGAGTCAGGGAAATGTCACGCCGACAAAGGGTACCAATACATGTGTGCTTTGTCGATCTTAAAGCGGCATATGACTCAGTTAACAGAAAATCGCTCATGTTAGTATTGGAGCAGTATGGCGTGTCAACGAAGTTACAGAACCTTATAAGAGCCTTGTATATAGATACGGAGGCCGCAGTGCGTGTGAATGGTGAGATGACTGACTGGTTTAAGGTGAAAAGTGGGCTAAGACAAGGGTGCATATTATCACCAACGCTTTTTAATGTATACATAGATTTCATAGCAAGAGAGGCTCTAAGTGGCTTAGAGTATCTTGGGCTGGAAATTGAATACTCAATGCCAGATGGTAAAATAGTGCTGGCCACGAAAGTGGCAGAAAAACAACGCATTATAGCACTTCTTTACGCAGATGACTTAGTACTGCTATGTGAAAATGAAAACGCTCTGTCCGATTGTATGAAACGACTTGATGTGACCATGATTAAGTGGGGACTCAAGATCAACATCAAGAAGACGAAAAAGATGTCAATTAATGTTAAAGATGCGGTACGCGAGGCTCTGATAATCAGGGGTAAAGAGGTTGAACAAGTTGACCATTATATATACCTGGGATGTCGTGTGACAAACGACTCGAAATCGAGTTCAGAGATCCAAAGAAGAATAGGTCTTGGAGCTTACAGATTTCAGTGTTTGAATTCAATATGGAATATACCGGAAATTAGTTATAGAACAAAAAGTAAGATCTATTTAGCTACAGTAAAGGCAACTACCATGTACGGTGCAGAGTCGTGGACATGCAGTCCTTCTGACTATACAAAACTAAATAGTTTTCACAAAAGACGCTTGATGTAGATAGTAGGTCCTCAAAGAATTGGTTTGACAGAACAAAAACTCTACAATCAAACAAAGACTGTCTCGCTTGATAAAATCTTCAGAACAAAAAGGCTAAGATGGGCAGGACATGTACGACGAATGTTGGACACACGTTTACTAAAGATTGTTCTATTTGGTGATATTTCGAGTGGAAAGCGTGGAAGAGGAAGACCAGAAAGAGAATGGACAGTGAGAGAGCTGGAATCGTCTGGTCAAGATGGGTGAATGAGTCGAAGAATCGCGAGAAATGGCGCATCAAAATCTCGTCCCTAACCTCAAACAGATGAGGATAAAGGACCCCTTATTATTATTATTATTATTATATTTTTGATATTCGATTTTGTCTAAAATTTAAATTATATATATAAAAATTATTGTTTTTAAGAAAATAATTATCATTTATTGAATAAATTTTTTAATTCTATTGCAAAATATGCTAGCTTTATCAAATAAAAAATGGTAAACAAAGAGAAACTTATTGTATTGAAAATCCAGAATTTTATTTGAATAAATAAAGAAGCTTATGATTCTTTGCTTATATTTCTGGTCTTTAGGTTTTGGGAGATATCCTTTTCGATTTTTGGAAAGTTTTATTGATTTTCAAGATTCCTTATGATTAAAATTACTTTGTTGTGAATAGTTGACAACCGGATGTTTGTCAAAATTGTCTAATCCTTTAATAAAAACTTATGTCCGTCGTATAGCTTCATCCAGTTACTTTGCCCTTTCTCTTGGGTCCTAGGTGTGATGTAGTAGGAATGTATTTTGCGAGAACTTCCAACTTATCAGCTGACTAAACCTCCCTCTCTAAAATCAAATTTTATAAACTTTTAAATTTTAATTTTTGTCTATTTTTCTTCTTCTATTTTAATTTCTTCTCTTAATGATTTATAGCGTCCTTTCTTTTACATTTTATTATCATTTGGCTCAATTTTATTCTCTCTCTTTTTCATCTCTTCTTTTTTCATATTTAATATTTTACTAATATTTATTTTCGGCTCAGAACAGCCTTTTTCAAATTAATAGATTCTAAATAAACTATTTTAGCCTAATAAATAAATCTTTTATTTTGCACCAAATCGAAAACAAGATATCTGGCGACGAAGAAAACTATATGATAAACGAAGAACAAGTACAAGAAGGAGCGATTACCAGTACAAACCAAACCACAAAACCACACTAATCATAGCATAGACGCCAACTCTTATACTTCAAACTCACAAGACTACTCAAACGCAATCAAAAACTTGCAGGATGAATAATGTAGCAGCATGTGGTATATTTCAATACCACGGAGACATGTCCATCATCGGATCAAGGTGGTCGAAATGGACCGAAAATTTTGGCCAATACCTGAAATCTGAAAAGCTAGAAGACACTGATCAGATAAAGGCCAAATTCCTCCTTTTTAGCTCATCTCTTAACATTAGCTTGTTTCAGAGTTGCTAATAATTGATTTTAAATTTATCCAGGTGACTAGTTTGTCTTTTTTTTTTTGCATTTTTTAAGCATTTTCAGAGTATTTCCTCTTAGAAGTTTTACAACCCAATCTATTAATTTATTTTTAATGATTCTTTGGTTCCTATCTTCTGTTTCTAATAGGTATATCCATTCATCTATTTTATCTCTATCGTTTCCATATAAGTTTAGTATCTCATCGACTTTAAACTTTATGATTCGTCTTTCCCTAAGTCCGAGTCCTACGTTTTCTTCCAATACATCCTCGTGTATTTTAATTTTTGAGAAGTGGCTATTTCGTAAAGGATGTTTTTTGCTGTTCCTTTACTAAGTTTTGATTAACGGGTGCCCAATAATGCTTGTCCTAAACTTTAATTATTAAAAAAAATATCATGCAACAAAGATAAACTAATGAAATTTAACAGTCTTATACGAAATCTTATCTATTTTTCAAAAATAATCAATTTTTTTTTAATTATTTATTTTTTTCACATGTCCAGCCCGTAAATGTCATGTATAATCCTTGGCAAAATTGTCCTCGGTGGTTTACAAAATTCGAATATTACTTTGATATATCTGTTTGTAAGGAATTTAATCTTGATTAAAATGAGCCAGAACTTATTTTATTCGGATGATTTTTTACAGATGTTATGATTAAAAAACATCAAAATTTTACAATTTTTTGAATAAGTGAAAGTTGAGTAAATGATAATTTTATTTTAATATCTATTGATCAGAATTAGATATTTGTCTGAAATTCATTACCTAGAATAAGAGCTAGAAAATGAGTGGCTTTTATATATTCAAGTTTGATTTTAAGCAATTTTGTAAACCACCGAGGACAATTTTGCCAAGGATTATGCCATAACAAGTATAATTCTTACTTATCTTTGTGCATCAGTTAATAAAGAGATGAAAAGTGGTATTTTAAGGTAACAGATATCATTTAGAAGTTCCTTGAAAATTTGTAAATAAGATTATCGCAATGGTTTTCAGTATTTTCATGGACAAATTATTTCTTATTTTTCGGATTGACATTTTTTGTAATTTGTGTTGTTTTTTGTAATTTTTTGTAATGCAAATTCGAAAAATAAGAAACAATTTGTCCATGAAAATACTGAAAACCATTGCGATAATCTTATTTACAAATTTTCAAGGAACTTGGAATATATCTTGATAATTTAATGAGAGGATTTTATAATTGGGTAAAAGCATTCAAGTCTTTCAATTATCTTCGCAAGATAATTCTTACTTATGGCAAAAACATCAAATGGTTTTTTAAGCAAGTTTCAAATTCATTTTCTGTCACTAATAAATACTAAATCAAAATGGTATCTAAAAAAATCTACTGCGATTGCAAAAATTAACTTGTAACTCTTTTATTTATCTAACTAAAGTAGTTTTAAAATTTGATTATTATCAAATATTTCTACCAAACATCTTAATCAAATATCTTTTATTAAATCGGTTGAATCGGTCACATCATATTTTGGGTGAATTATATAATACCAAATTTAACAAGATCGAGTAATAATTGACCCCAGTAAAATTTCCAGTTTAATCTACTTTTATTTTTAATACAACTAATTTAAAAAATTTGATTTAAAATTTCTTAATCAAAAACAAACAATTTAAAAACAATCAAAAAAAAGCTAAAAAAGTGAAAATTCACAAAAAAATTGTAGATTCTTTATACCAATCACGCAAACAGTAGTTATCATTAAACTCTTTCGAATCCTTTAAACATTTTTGTATACGAATGGAACTTGAATTAAGTTGTCTTGACACAATATATACATGATTCTCTTTGGTGCAAAATTTTTTTATGGAATTAAGAATTTCTACCATTAAATTCAAACAAACATTCTCTTTCCACCACTTTTTAAAATCAAAGAATAGAAATAATTTAATTTCTGAGGAAAAAATCTACTCTCTTTGGCGCCAGCAAGTCATTGAGTCTACAATCAACAATTTTTTTGATTATACCATCATCGTTCCTCAGGCCAACTTTGATCAATTTTATTCCAACTAGATAACTTTGTAGCCACCATTTCAAAAACTTTTGATTCCTTTCAAAATTTAAATCCCTTGAAGATTCGCCCTTGCTCGATTTAATCTCACAGTAATCGCTCAAATCTTTATGTTCATCTGTGAAGCAACAGTCTATCTCTGCACCATACATTAATTTATGATTTCCAATGGAATTGCTGACAATGGTAGAAAAATTGTTTTCAGGATCTGGTACTTCATCTGGACCACAGCCATTACCACCGACAAAATCTTATTTAAAATAAAGTGAACAATTTAAATAGTTTAATAAATTTTTTTTGTTTTATTATTCTTTTTTCCAAAATGTGTTAATATGATGCTGGTTTGGTCAACAAGACTGATCACCAAATAAATGATCACATAATATTCAAATGTTGGTCACTTAAGATTAGTATATTTAAAATAAGGCTATAAATAGTAAGTTTTATAAAATTAATTGATGAAAAATTTATATCTTTATAAAAAAATAATCAAAAAAGAATTGAAATGTTCTAAATTTGGTTGACGTTTTTCATGGCGCTGTAGTTCTTGTGGAGCATTTAAACCAATCTCTGATAACTTTTTTTTTTTTAAAAGATTTTTTTGATAAAACATATCTTTTTATGTCAAGAAAAAGAAGAAGATTAGATAACAAAAATTAATTTAGTGCTCATTTTGTTCGCCAAACCGCTATCATAAAAATTATCACATTTTGGACCAAACTCTTATTCTAACCTGTTGTAATATATGTCTCAAATTTATGACCCCAGTATGTAAAAGACTTGGTCATCTCATCTGGATTGATTCTTTGTTCTTTCTGTGAATCAGTTTCGATTTCGCACATGTAATAGGTTCCTTTGTACAAAATTATGGAAAACTTCCAATCTTTAAATTTGTCGTATGGTGAAACTGACATTGTGGTGAGAAGGCCTCGCCAGCAAACAAAATCGAATATCAAAGGCTTGGATCTGTCATTTGTGGACACTTTCTCTCTATTGGAAACTATCCATTTTAAAAGCTGATCAATGCCATTCTGATGCGGAATATGGTTTACAAATTTGTCTAGTCCAATTTTTAAATCCAAACTTAAATTGTCGCAATTTTGCGGCAAAGCTTTAAAATAACAATTATCATTTTGGAAAAGGAAATAAATTCAAAAAAATTTATAAACCTAAAAATTTTATGCCTTTAGTTTTTTCATAGTTCAACTTTTTTTGTTCATTTTGTTCTACTTCTAATAGTCGTTCTTTATATAAATTATTATACCCATAGCATAATTATTTTCTGTCTTACTTTCGCTTGGAAGAATACCTATCTCTTTTGGCAAACCAATTTCTGGTCTTGGCATGTTATAATTAGACGAAGGATGGACATAAACTAAGGCATTAGATTCATCTAATTTTATGAAATTATTATCACTTTGGTATTTATTTGTTTGATTATTTTTGACTCTTTTATAAGGTGGATAAAATTGGTCTCGTTTATTTAATTCATTGCGTTTCTCACTCATAATTATTTTATATTTAAACAAAAATTTCCTTTTTTATCCTTAAAATATATAAACAACTAAATATTATTAATTTTTGATATATCAGCATTCTATTGTTAATATATAGAATGAACTAAAATTTCTCAATTACTTATTACTGAGCAATTAAAAAAAAATAAAAACATTTTGAATTAATAAAAAAATCTATTTTATTTTATAACACATATAATAAAATAAACAAAAATTAAAACTAATTTTTAGATTTTTAAAATATTTTTTTAGAATCGCCTGTTTATAGATGATGACGGATTGGCGCCATTGGCTTGCATCATATTCATGCCAGTGATAAATTGCTGATGTGATTGAAATTGAGAATATAATTGAGTCATTTGCTTAGCCATATCGGCAAATATAATTTCATTCATGTTACTATTTCCCATTTGGTTAAGAGTTGGTACAGGACCAAGTAACGATCCCATGTTGTTATGTTGGCCCATCATGGGAGGCGGTGGCACCGTTACGGGCATCGTATTTTGCCCAGATTCGAATGAAAGGTATCCATTTCCGTTCAAATCACTGTTCAAGCTGCCATTTAAGCTGGTTATATTTTTGTTGCCAAAGTCCTGTTTCATTAAGGCGCCTATTGACATGGAATTTTGAAGCTTGGCACTCGAATTTAAAGCAAATATCTCAATATAGCGATTACCGATGTATTTTTTGTCATATTTAAGGGCTTCAGTGGCCAAGTTATGGTTTTCGAAGTCGACCTCGCACTCACCACTGGGTCGACCATCCTTACCTTTGGTTAGTATAACATTTACTGGAATCAATGGTTTGAAAAAATCTCTTATTTGAACCTCGCTTACAGAGAAAGGCAGACCTCTTAAGCGTACACCAAATCCAGTTCTGCGTGTGTTGTTCGTATATGGTCTATGGTTAGCGTAGCCGTGATGATTATCAGAAAAGGTACTCATCAGTGAAGGAATAGGAGCATTTTGTCCTTAAAAATTAATTTATTTATTTTTCTAATAAATAACTTGATGATAATTTGATAAATTATTATCATCTATAATATCTTAAAATGATCCCTTTTTAATTCATTAATTTTATATTTTGAATAAAATTAAAAAAATTTTTCTTTTATTTAAAAACCAAAATTATTTTAATTGATTTTTTATTGAATTATCTTTCGATTTTTTATCATGGATGGCGCGTTTTACTTAAAAGCAAAAACCAAATGACATATTTTGAATATCAATGGTAAAAGCTAATGAGTCAAATTAGCTGAGACCACTACTGAGCGCGACTCAGTTTACTTTTGTGTATTAGATTGCCCAATCTTTCTTGCAATTTTACAAAACATATGTTAGACCGTATATAGAATACTGTGTGCCTGTCTGAAATCCTTACTGTAATACATTAAGACTTGAACAAGTACAAAGAAGAGCAACGAAATTAGTTCCACAAATTAGAAATTTGAACTTTGAGCCAAGGCTAGCTAATCTTGGATTGGAAGCTCTAAAAGAAAGGCATCAGCGTGGTGATCTGATACAATTTTGTAAAATTCAAAACAAATTCAATTATGTCAATTGGTATTATGATCCAACGTTTAGTGCATTTGTGAATTATGAAGGTCCAAATGGAGGAGTTAGTCGAGCTAAGCATCGAATTAGCTCGCAACTAACAAAATGTGAAGCAAGGAGGAACTTCCTATCAAAAAGAACAGTAAATAAATGGAATGCGTTACCAATGTCGGTTGTCACACCAAGTTCAATCATCCAATTCAAAAATAGACTAGATTATGTCGGTGGACACAGATTATCTAAATAAAACACGTCAGTAGAGATGAACTAAAAAAATTCCAGTTCCAAGATTACGCTAGTGGTTCTGCTTTGTTAATCTAGTTAAACTAAATTGGCCGTAGAATATTAACTATTATTATTATTATAAACAAAATCTAAATTGCACGTTTTATTCGTTTATGGCAAATGGTTAGCGTAGCCGTGATGATTATCAGAAAAAGTAGTCATCAGTAAAGAAATAGGATTACTTTGTCCTTAAAAATTTATTCTTCAATTTATTTATTTTTCTAATAAATAATTTGATGATACATTTTTTTATTTTTGATAAAAAAATCAAAATATAAAGTTTAAAAGCAATTAGATAAACAATTAATCAATAGATAGGTAGGACAAACTTAATACCTAGATTTTTTTTCTAGCTGAATTTTCAAGTCAAGCCAGTTGACTTTTTTTTCATTTTTTTTTTGAAGGGAAGACTTTTAAATGAATTTATTTTGGTGCAAGTCTCGTTTGATCAGAAAATGGTAACAAAATACAGCAAAATTTAGTATCGTGTTATCAAATGATGTCTATTCTGTCTACTTAAATACAGTCTTTTACAATTTTAATTTTTTTAATTTATTAGTTATTTCAAATTTTAAATTTGATCAAATTTTATTTTTATTTCTTACTGATTATTTAAAAAAAAAATGCTTAAATCAACAAATATAAAAAATAAATAAATAGAAAAATTTTAGTTTTTTCCAACTGACTTACCTTTAAATCGGTTCTGTACATTTTGACTGCTGTTACGGGAGTACGGCTTTTGTCGATTTCTGTTAAAATCGCCATTGTTTTGTCTGTACATATCGTTTCCATTGTTCCAATTTGAATTTCTTTTATTGACTTTATTTGGCAATTTGGTGCGTGATATTTGAGAATTGGACGAATAGTGCGCCATTTCTGACCTACTACTTCGGAAAACTTCAATATACCTGTGCAAGAAAATAATTAGAAACAAATTTAAATTTGCTTAAGAAAAAGATTTCCCCGAAGTGTACCATCTTAGTAGCCCTATTCAAGTTAAACTAACCAACCTGTTGGATATTTTTTGCTTATGTCTTTCCAATGCTTTATTTGCATCTAAAATGCTATTAAACTGTACAAATGCTTCCCCGTTAAACCGACCCGAAAAATCAATTACCATCAGTATACCATCAAAAGCTATGTTTAACCCTTAAAATCACCCATTTAAAATTTTTATCCACTCTTAAAGGGACAAGGCTAAACCCGAAGCAATAAAAAAAATACACTAACCGGCAAAAAAATTGGCAATGTCGTCAGTGGTGCATCCGTAGGGCAGTCCGCGGAGACGGACTACAGGATCGCACCAGTTGTTAGTGCTTGACCATGACTCCTGTATGTGTTTGCTGAGTTGTTCTTGGTTTGAACGAAAAACTTCTATGTATCGCTGGCCCATCATGGCATTGCTACGCTTAAGGGCCTCTTCGACATCGCTTTCGTTCACCAGTTCAATGAAAGCTTCGCCGGACGGTCGCCCCTCGGCGTTCGTGGTCAAGTAAACACTTGGAATTTTCTGGTCTGTGTCACTGGGCTTTATTGATATCTGTATGCCATTTAGAAACTTGACCACGTCTTCTATAGTGCAAGACCATGGCAAGCCTCGTAGCTTTATCACATTCATTTTAGACAGAGACTGCAAATTAATCAAGAGCGGTTTTTAAATTAATTTATTTATTGTTAAATGAGTAAAAATTTAAAAAATATATATATACTAAGTTTTAGATAGTAAATGAATAAATTTTTTTAATATTTTGTTTCTGCCATTGTTTATTTCGCATAAATTATAATTTATTATTAGCTGGATTGCTTTCTAGTCTGTTATCCAATGCATCCATTTGGTCCACAGCCGCAATTTGGTGGGCATTTACAGCTCATTTCAGAGAAACAAGTGCATTCGGATGGACAACTGCAGCGAGTTCGGCCACTGGACGAAATTGTCAATGCACAGCAGCCTGGACATTGAGCATTGACATGGTGTGCTGTTTGTGTTGCCAAAAAGAAGACGCAAAATATTATTACTAGCTTGGTGTTCATTTTTAATATCTTTTTTTAAATTGTAGAGCTAATTTATACACAATTTTTGGATTGGGAATCTTGATCTATCAAGTATGGTCCAATCCTTTATGTTAACACATTCTAAAGCTCATATTCTCTTCCTCCTACACAACCCTTTATAAAGTATTATTTTAAAATGATTTAATTAGTAATGCTAAAAATAAAAAGCACGCAGTCAAAATCCGGAACTATTATGATGATTTCTTATATTATATTAAGTGTTTGTTGAAATTATTTTGAAAATTTCTTCATTTTTTTGTATATTTTACTTAACTTTGGTCAAAAGCTAAATTCCATAAGAAATATTTTGATTAAATTTTTAGAATTTTGTAAATAATTATTTATAGGATAAATTTACTTTAAAATTTCAATGAAAGTCTTACATTTGTTTAAAGTTTATGAAAACTTTACGATTATCAAACAAATCAAACAAATATCAAAATAATCAATTGAAATAAAGGAAAGATTATAGTCATTTTAAAATTTATTAAATCTATACAATTAATATTAGTCTTGAACATCAATTATGATAAATTATTAAAAATTGGATGTTTTTAAATTTAATAAGTCTTTTCAGAAAAAAATTTTGTATAATTACTCGACAAAAGAACCGGATAATCATTGGATACATCTTAGTCAAGATGGTAATTTACACTATATACTTATTTCCTGATTTTCTATAGACAACTAAATGTCACAAAACCCCTTTAATTAAATAAAAATCTTTGATTAGTATTTAATCATTTAATTTAAGGTATTGTGAATTTGAAAAACAAACAGAACAAAAATTTTTCCTATTTTGATAAATTAAAATTTTGTATAATAAAATATATTTAAAAAAATACAGCAACATAGTGCAGCATACTTTGTAACATCTTTTTCACCAAAATCAAAATTTAAATCTCGATTTTGGTGTCGCAGCCACAAAAGCAATGCTGAATCAGCTGAAACAATAAAACAAAATTTAATTAAAAATATTAATCTTTAAAAATTTACAACCCTCGTCCTAGGTAATATAAATATTTTTTTCTTAGGCTTAATCTTTTAGACTTAAACGTTCCTATTACAAAAAAATCCTATTGCCGACAAAGAAAGGACTGTTTCTACTTTGTTTCATCTAATAATAAAGTTAATTAGCAATTTTTCAGAGTAGCTTTAGCTCCACAAACACATCTTGGAAACTTTACATAGTCTGACGTATGCAAAATAGACTGCCTTGAGCATAGTTATGTCCTTTAGGGATGGTTGTGATTAATGTGCTGGTAAAAAATTTAAAATTATATGCTTTCCTGATTCTGAGGACGAAAGAAGAGGATCCAGAACGACGTTTTTTGCTTGAGATTACTAATCGATGTGGATTTGTGACATTCATCCACATCAAAGATTCACTTTTCTCATGAAATTTACATCAACTATCTGGAATGGTAATAAAGGTAAAAATAATGTCAAAAATTTTTTTAGTTATTTTAATAGACAATGAATTAATGCTGCATAATTGGCAAGTTTTTTGTAAGACAACTGGATATGCTTTGACTAGAAGTCCTATTGAAAATTATAATTATTTAACAAAGCTTCCACTCTAAGTCACCTTAACATTTAATTCTTTATCAGTTAGCTCACTTGTTCAGAATTTGATCTTTTGTATACTTAATCATTTAAAACTAATAAAATTTGCACAGAATCATTTTTTTTTCATAGTATTTTTTTTAATTGTTATTTTGTATAAATTTTGGCTTAATTTGGCAAAAAGATCTGGTAAATCCGTATTTGTTGGTATTTTAGAAGTTTGACGACATGTTTAAGTCCATACTGTGAAATTTTTCCAGAATAGAAGAGTGAGAGTAAATTCATGATGATTAATCAAATTTTTCAGTTTTAGTCTTATCAAATTTTCTTATATTCTATCAAAATTGACCCACTCTTTAATGCCATTTTCTTTCATTCGTTGGACCAAAGTCGGTGAAATATTTACCAATATGCTATTAAAACGATTGTATTTAATAAACTTTTATTCTAAACAAATAAAAGAAAGTGGCCACTCTAAGTAACCAGGCTAATTAGAGAACAAAATATAGTGCCGTTCGCAAACTTATAAAACTACAAACAACTTCCATAGGATTGCCAGTTGTTTGTTGTTTGATGTTATATTTGTTGTTTAATTTAATTTTAATTAAGATGTTGCTGATGTAAGCTCCATGTTGTTGTTGATCTTGTATCACGACACTTCAGTCGAGTTTTGTCAAGTCATCTGGATTATTTGACGGTTGAAGATCACAAAAATTATTTTATGATCAAAAAAAAACCTGATTGTAGTATTTTGGTCCACCCGATCATGAAAATCAGGCCATAAAAGATTAAAAGCCTGTATGACTTTTTCTTTCAAAATTTTTCTCCGATAGAAAGCGGTGCTTCTGTTATTTTTAGTTTAAATCTGATTTAGAGAAATTGTTGGACAGATAGCTAATTAGAGCTTTGACCCTTATTTATTTGACATTCAAATTTTAAATTCTAAGTTAAAAAATTTAATGAAGTATTTTTTAATTAAACATGAAAAAATTATTCATTTTTAAAATTTGTCATTTGAATCCCGTATTTTCGCTATTTCTGCAATTTGTCTTTATCTTCACATCCAGGCTAAAAATTTTTTGTTGACTCGAGCTGATTCATGTCGTCTTACCATCGGCCCCGTTTCGATTTCGGCTCCAGATGATACGCATTACTAAATTAATTTTTCAAAAAAAATAAAATAAATTTCCAATATTTTTGCATAAACTAATAATTAAAAACTCCTTAAAATTTCAACAACAAATAAAGAAAATTTTTTGAAATTTTATAGATCCATTTAAATTCAACATTGGATCTGAAAAAATCAGATAACTGGGTATTTCAGGCCAGTGAATCCCAAGTATCATCCTTGCATTTATGAACCATCGAAGTTGATTAGGGTACCTAACTTGATGTTTATGCACATGAATTTTGTTTTGGTTCCATTTATTTTGAGTCCTGTTGGTTTTGCGCTGTTCACTAAATCCTGTGTTTTCATGTACATATGTGTTTCTTTGCTGAATATTGGCCCAAAATCGTCATCATATTTTGGATCTTTAAGATATTCTGTATCAAAAACTTAAGGGCATCAAAATTTTGCATAATCAAATATTTTTCCTCAATACAAATGGTCGCATTAGCTCTTATGACAATTGAAAATCTACTAATATACATATTAATGTATTACACATATTTTCAAATTTTGCATTTTTGAAATTTAAGATTTTCAATTTTTAGACACAAAAATGACCAAAGTTAGTCAGCTATTTTTCCTTTCCTGAAACCAAATACATATTCGAATTCAGCTAATTTTAATCTATTTAAAATTCAAAATTTAATTTGCTAACTTATTGCTTGAGCAAAATTGACCCCAGAAGAGCATGTTGCACCAACCAATTTGGCAGTTGTTTTCATCATGGCATAGTCAACCAGCAGTAGTGTTTAAATAAAAAAATTCTTCTTTAACTTGGTTACACGCTTTGAAGCTTGCAGATTATCCTTTGTCCAGAATTACATTGCACTCGAATTTTTCTTAAAGAGTCTTATCAAATTAATTATCTTCTACGGTAGATTTTAGTACAGCCCAAAAAGTTTTTCCTAAAATATTGTCTCACTAAGACTAAACAAGAAAATTCCTCTTTTTTTTGGTTCGGGATCTTATAGTCTCTCTAGGGTCTGTTTTTTTTGAAATACCAATTAACCGACCGAATATTATTCTTATTCATCATAGTTCCTTGAATCACTTTTCTTTAATTACATGAAAAGGTATTTTAAAAGATATAGATTATTAAATTCTCTAAATAAATGGCATTGAAGTTATTAACTTCTAATTCAAATTTAAAAAGCTTTAGCATCAAAAATAATAATTTTATTCCAACTAAAAATTAAACTGCCCAAAAATAATACAACATTAAATTGCTAGCCATGGGTTATTCTTGACTAAGGTTGTTTTTTTTCGCAGTTTTCAGGGCATTTGCAATCAAACTGACTGGAGCATTCACACTCGCTTGGACAAAGGCATTCTATTGAATAATCCGCATTATCTTGATTTACAGACAGTTCACAGCATCCAGGACATTGAAAATTATCTGTTTGACCATTAATAACACCAAAACTAGCTAGAATACTAAGAATTGCAAAAGTGACTAAGATTTTCCTCATTTTTCAACTTTATCGGAGATAAATTAATTTTTATAAAACGATTTGAGCATTTAAATAAAAAAAAAGCAACAGATTTTTTATCTTTTTCTCCTCTTAGAAAAAAGAAAGTGCATCATCTTAAACTTAAAATCTAAATAAAAATTTTAAAAATAATTTATTGAAAAATATTCAAATTTAATTGTAAATAAGTTGTTAATTTATAAAAATTGCTTCGTTTCATTTACCCACACATTCGTTTCCAACGCAACCACAATCGCTTGGACACTCGCAAAACCTGTTGCTACTGCACCTACAAACTTTAGGACAGCTGCAAACTGTACTGTCACCTTCGAATCCTATGGCACAGCATCCTGGACAATTGAATTCGTCATTCGATTGAACGCTTAGAACTAGAAATAAGCATAACAAAACAATTGCTGGTTTTATCTTCATCATTTTGAAACTGAATTTTAATTTTTGAAAAGCTTACATTTTATAATAGTCTAATTGATACAGATTAAAGATAGATTAGTTTTTCTTATATAAGTTAACAATTTTTGAATTGTTGATTAAATTTGATTTCATTTTGATTTTTAATTTATTTAATAAATTAATTAATTAATTATTCAAGGTTAATCAACAGGCTAGTGCCCATGCCTCATGAGACTGATTAACACTTCATTTATTTAATTAATTATTAATAAAAAAAATACATATATTAAAAATATTAAAATAAAATTTATAAAATTGAATAGAGTTATTGATTTAATAGTTATTTGAAAAAATTTAACAATAAGCTATTTAAGTTAAACAATTCAAATTTAGAAACAAAATCTGTGTAAATTAAATTTATATTATTGAAAATTGATAGCTTAAACGTTGAAAACTTCAACATTGATCTCTTGATCACAAAGCAATTTATTAATCTTGAATAAAAATGTTCAAATGTTTTTTCTCCACTTTTTGATTTGGCCATTGGTTCAATAAGGTTATTACTGTTCCTTAAAATATAATTCAAATTTTTTGAGTCATTTTTCTTTAATTTTTCTTTAAGAATTAGCGGAGCATTGAAATAAAGTAGACATTTATAAGAAAAAGTTAGCATCCTTTCAAAAATTCGATGTTGAAATGAATAAAGACCATACTTTTCTAAAGCGTTATTTATTTCATTAAAGCTGTTTGCTTCTAGCTTAAGATTTAAAAGTTTTATGATAGAGATATAATAACTTTTAGCTAATTTATTTATTGCTTCTTTTGAAAAATAGCATAAAAGCGTAGAGCAATAGTCAAAATACGGGAGGATAAAAGTCTTAAAAAACTGTATCTTTACTGAAGTAGCAAGATAGAAAATTCTCTTGATAGAAAATAATTTCCTATTAACTTGAATTGATAAATTAGATACAAATTTGGTAAAATTAAGATTTTGATCAATTATGAAGCCTAATAAGCAGATTTCCTTTACAACTAATATGTCTTCATTACCTACTCTAATCTTATCTGGATATAATTTTTTCCTATTTTCAAAAATCATGCAAAAAGTTTTTGACCAGTTTATATCAATTCTGTTAAAAATACACCATTCATTTAAATTTTTTGTTGTAACATTTAATTTTATCAAAGAAGTTTCAAGGTCTTTTTCAGAGATACTTACTGTTGTATCATCTGCAAACATTTTAATACTTAAATTTTTAAATAAAAATGGTAAATCATTGACAAAAATAAGAAATAGCAGTGGACCCAGGACAGATCCTTGCGGGACACCTAATTTTAATTTTACTGGATTAGACTTTTCACAACCAATTCTAACTATCTGAGATCTATTTTCAAAATAGTTTGAAAGAAGACCCAAAGAAGAATTATCAAAGCCATAGTGAAAAAGTTTTAAAAGTAATAAATTTGAATCAATTACATCAAATGCTTTCCTAAAGTCAATAAACAAAGAAACAGTTGTTAGTTTATTATCTTTAGCTTTATTTATTTCACTGATATACTCATGGATTACTGTTTGACAAGAATGTCCATTTCTAAAACCATGTTGTCCTTTAAATAAAATCTTATTCGATTCAAAATAATAAGATATCTGTTTTGCTAAAAGTTTTTCAAAGATTTTTGCTATTGGTGATAGGATTGATATCCCCCGATAATTGTTTATATCTGACCTGTCACCTTTATTTTTAAATAAAGGATTAACAATGGCAATTTTCCAGTCTTCCGGAATATTTTTAAAAAATAAACAATTATTAAAGAGCTCATATAATAATGGAACAAAGAATTCGTTAAGATTTTGGATAATCTTGGTCTGAATTCCAACAAATCCAGGGGAGCTTGACGAAGGGAGTTCGTCAACAGCCTTTTTAATTTCATCCAAAGAGAATTCACAAAATGAAAATCCTGGAGTTAAAATATTTTCATTAAATTTTAATTCTCTAAATGTATCAAAAATGTATTTGGCTGATTCATTTTCACTGGACAAAGAGGAAGATTCAATAGAAGCAAAGCAGCTATTAAACATTTCCACTTGATCAACAGTATTTGAGGCTTTTTTAACATCCCAACAAAGTTCTTCTGGAAAGCTGTCAAATTCAGCATCTCCTCTCAGTTTTATGGATGTTTTATAAAAATTCCAGAATTTCTTAGAATTTTTGAAGTCATTAGACTTTTTAGCCTCAAAATATAATTTTATTTTTTGACGATTTAGTTTTTTATACTCCCTTCTAGCATCCCTATACTGGAAAAGATTCTGTTCTGTTTTATCCATCATATAATTCTGATAGCAATAATCCCTAAAATTTCTAAATGATCTTAATTCAGCATCGAACCAAGGGGATTGCTCATTTTTCTTACGAATAGATTTTTTTAAAGGACAACATTCTTCTATAGCATTTATAATTGTTTCCTTAACAAAACCCCACTTATTCTCTATACTATCAAGCTTACGGAGTAAATTAAAATCAAATTTTCTTAAAAGATTTCCAACTTTAGCAATATTTCTTTCATTGATTAACCTAAAATGTGAAGTGGTAATATTAGATCTTTCAACGGAAATAGGAAAAGAGCCCAGTACAAATTTATGATCACTGAAAGGACAACCTACAATACTTGAAAAAGAATCAAAATCTTCTTGATGTATAATATGATCGATATAACTTAGCTTAGCTTTAACTTCCCAAGAGTTGTTCAAGAAACTTATTCGTGAAGGTTCATTAGTTAAGCTTTTTAAGTTATAATCCCTTAAAAATTTAACTAAACAATTTTCACCAGATTTATGATCCATATTTAAATCTCCTATAATCGTGGTTCTATAATTCAAATTATAGGATAATAAAAATTGCTCAAGATTTTTAATGAAATCATAATCTGAATACGACGGTGGTTTGTAACAAAAGAGGAAATTAAAATTTTGTTTAACAGAGCTAACTTCAAAAGATATACCTTCAAAGTCAAGGTGAAAATGACAGTTTGTAATTTTCAGACTCTTTTTAACAAGTACAACAATACCTCCACCATCTCTACATCTATCTCTACGTTTCACAGTATAATTAGGAAAATCTAGAAAGGAAAGAGGAAATGAGTTATCTAATTTTGTTTCATTTAAAGAAATGATATCAAAATACTGAAGCGATACAATATCATTTATCTCATCTTTCTTAAGAAAAAGAGAATTTATATTTAAATGAAGAATGTTTAAATTGTTCTTAAAATTTAAACAAAATGTCTTTAACTGATCAAAATAATTTGGATAAGACGGGGCATAAAATTTATTTACAAAAAAATCATCACTAAAGTGAAATACTTGTTTCAGTAAATCACCAGAAAAAATTTCTTTATCATTACCCAGATTATTAGCACATACTTTTAAATGTTTCTCAAACCATTTTGGAGAAACATATTTTTTAGAACACTTAGGACAAATTATATTTGGTTTTTCAGACATTATTTAAAAAATATAAAACAATTACCAAATAAGAATAAAATATGTTAAACTAATTAACATAAAAAATTTAATTTTTAAATTTTGAAAAATGACTCAAGAAAATTGAAAATATAAAGATAAATTTTAATAAAAAAAATAAAGCTAACCAAGTCCAGCGCAGGCAAAAAGAAGTTGAAATTTATATTTGATCACTTTAAGGTAGCTACTCACACTTTCTGGTCAAAAATATGTGAGCAGAAGGCTTAAGTGAGAACGACGGACTACCAACTTTGTAAATTTGACAAAACTGCGTGCTTTTGCTTTAGTTTGAAGAATATTTGAAAAATGTAAATCTTTTGAGATAGATTAGTTTTTCTTATATAAGTTAACAATTTTTGAATTGTTGATTAAATTTGATTTCATTTTGATTTTTAATTTATTTAATATAAAATTAAAATATGATCCAATTATTCAGAGGTTTCAATCAAATTGAATTTAATTAATTTTAAAATTGAAAAGTATAAAAATTTGGTTCTATTAAAGTTCGAACCAAAATGTTCCTGCGAGCTCATTTAAACTGCGCTAATTTGACTTTTTTATCCAAATATAATACCTTGATATTGAAATTACAATATCATTGATATTCAGCTTAAACAGACCCAAATTAATTAATATTATATTTATTTTAAGAGCAAGTCAGCAAAGAATTTTGAGTAAGGAAAAATTAAGATTCAAAGTATAACACTTGTGAAATAATTCTTTTCAAGATTAGTTTAATTTCATTCATTTTTTAAAACCATTAAATAAAATTTTAAGTTTCTTTTGCTGCTTTATTTTACTTAAGTAAGTACAGCTTCCAGGTATTCCAGATTATAAGCCTGACTGAGCTTACAATTTAATCTGCATTAGGCTAGATTTTGTTTTAAATTTGATGGAAAAAAAAGTTAATTATTATTTAATTTGATTTGAATGTTTATGTTCATTTAAACAAAATTGTTATTTTTTGAGTATTAGCCTTTAAACTATCTTACATAGCACATTTTTATTGCCTAATTAACAGTAAAATTTTTTGATCGAGATTCAATTTTTCCAATTTAAAATCTAATATAATTTGGATCATTTTTTTACTTAATTTTTTGCAAATAAAAATTTATTCTAGCAAGCCATTGAATCTTTTTTTATTTATAAAAAATTAGTTTTAAAAATTTAAAACATATTGATTTGATTTCTTTTCTTCGCTTTTCCCCATTGCCGAGCAAATGGTCTTTACTTTCAATCTCCCCTCGAGTGAATCTTTTGATTTAATCCTTGTTTTGTCTTGGTTTATACAGTATGTTGCAAAAGTTTAGAATTTTTTTTTTCGTTAACAAAATTGTTTTTTCGTTTTTTCAAAATTTTTTTTCAAATTTTTATTTTTCATCAATCCAAGATCATAAAATCAGAAAAAAATTAAGTGAAAAAAAAAATCCCAAAAAAAAAACAAAAAAAATGGATACAATAAATTTAGAAAAAACTGTTCAAAAGATTAGAAATTTTTACAATTTAATATTTAAAATGACTGCCTTTGGTGTTATAACAAGCCAAAACCCTTTTCTTTAACCATTCTTTATTATTAATAACTGTAAAATTAACAGTAAAATTTATTGATCGAGATTTAATTGTAAAATTTATTATTTGGTTTACTGGTTTATCGTTTTTTGCTTAATTATAGCAAAATAATAATTTTTTTGTTAATTACAATAAAAGATTAAAAAAAAATTCTATTAAACAATTTTCATTTATTCTAAACAATATAATTAAAAGCTGATCAAATATATGACTAACTATTCAAGCAGTTTCTTTTCTTCCTTTTTCCCCATTGTGGATATCTTTTGTGTTCAGAGATTTTTCAACCATATTTTCCAAATCAAGTTGTTAGCACCAAATCATTTGCATGATCTAAACATTAGGCTTTACTGCTAAATCCTACTGTATACTTTTTGGATTGACATAATCAATCAGAATTATGAATAGAATTGGATTTACTTTAAAACTATATATTAAATTAAATTGTATTGATATTTAAAGAATTTTCCAAGAATTTCCGAACCAGTAAACTGAAAGTTGATAAGTTTAGATTTTTTTAGCTTACCAAAGCAATTTTCTTATGATACATAAATTAAAAATATGATTTTACCATATATCTCATAATTAAGATAATATTTTTAGATCGTGATCTTGAGATTTTCATTATTTAAATCAATTTTCCTAAATTTAAGAAAACTAAAAATTTACCAATACACAAGGTTTTTTAAATTTTAGTAATTTGTTTTCATATTTTTTTTTTCGAATGAAAAGTTTATTCTTATGTTAATAAAATAAGAATTTTTTATTTTTAAATTGTTGAATATGGTTCACGTTAAAAAATAAAAAAAAAACATATTGAAAAATTTTTATTTCTTTCAACACTGACTATGAAAGCATACATTTTATGTACTAAACAAAAGTCCATGTTATTAATAGGTGCCATTTAAACAAATTAAAATAGTTGATTTAAAATCATTTAATTTAAAAATCAAATATAAAAATCTAATAAATATGATACAAATCCATATTTTTTACTCTACTCTAAATCAAGAACATCCTTTGTAAATCTTCCTCTCTAAAAATAAAAATTAATCCAAAAAAAACATCAATTTATTCTTCTTATTTTCCTTACAATGTTTCCGGGAGGAAAATAATTAGCAACAACATAAATACATCCTTGATCATCAATCGCTTTACCAAAGCCAACTTCTTTAGTGCTTTTCCATACCAATTGAGTAAAATGACCAATATCTAAATCTTTCGAAATCCTCAGTCCTGTGGTGAAATTAAAATTCTTTATTTCCTCGTACCATTTGCTCGCCGCAATTGACACTTAAATCAATAGCTTAAAAATGAACTCCTATTTGGTTATATGTTTTACCTGTAAAACCAGGATATCCACAAGCCTGAGCAATATTCTCTCCATATGGACTTTGGTAATTATGCTCGAGTTCTTTGGTAGATGCAAGATGCTCAGCCCATTTTTGGGCCTCGACACCAATGGTCTCATTGTAAACCAATTCATTTACTTTGTGCAGCTTGCGGTAAAAATTGTGCTGCCTCAAGCCCTCAGCTGTTTCCAATTCGAAGTCACTCTCCGAATGCTCTGATTCGGTATTAACAGATTCTAAAACATCTTTCGAGGTCTCACCAGAAACAATCAAATCAAGATCGGATTCGGCATATGGCTCTATGAATGTTTCATGTGTCCCATTTGCACCATTGTCCGAGCTAAGGCACACCAACTTGTTGGCCTCTATGCTCTCACAATCAACAACATTCTTTAATACACTCATTGGACGATTCAAATTTTCAGCTATTATTTCACATGTGTCATTCTCTTTGGTCAAATAAAATTGGTCACATAACAGAGCAGTCTGTGTTTTGACTGCCATTTTGGCTGTTCTATGGCAGCCGATAATCTCAGCGGTTCTAAACAAGTGCAAACAAGCTTCCTGTTGTTGTTCGTCACCTAAATCCAGTGAATAGATAGAGGAGATAAAAAATGCTAATGTGAAAATTTTTTTAAACATTTTATTTTTTTTTCTTGGAAAAAAATTTATTTATTAATCAACACAAATGAACAAAATTAAAAACTTTAATAAAACTTAAATAGGCGCTTATGTGAGTTTTAAATTTCTGAAATCATAGGCTACTTTTAATCAACTTGAGTAAAACAATACTGGTTATATAGAATTTCAACTCCTTATCTCATTATATAGGTTGTTGAGTTTCGTCTTAGTAGCCTAATACTCGAAAAAATATCTCACATTAAAATCTTTAATTAAATAAAAAATAAATATTAAAAATATTATTAGTTTTTTTTTTTTATTTTAAAAATAAAAGCTTACACAAGTCTTTTTTTCGCTTTTTTTGGAATACTTGATGCTTTTTCTCATTTTGTTGTTCATGAGAACTATTATTGCCGCAGTCTCGAATATATCATTTACCTTTTCTCCGGTTTTGGACGAGCATTCAAAAAACACGTGAGCTCTTATCCGACTAGCCATTACTTCCGCATCTTGGGTACCCAATGGCTTAACTATGTTCTTTTTGACTCTACTCTCTCGAAACTCGTCCCTCAAATCCTTCTTGTTACCTTTGGTAAATTATTATTTTTAATTTGTTTCCTCTAATTAATAGCAGTGTGACCAAAATATTTATAAAAAAAATTAAATTAAAAATCTTGAATAAATTTTATCTTTTTATTTGAAAATGATTTTATTCTTATCTTCTTTGCTTTCATTCAAAAGGATAAAAAGTCATGATCTCACGGAAAAGAATACCAAACACTTTAGACTTTATATTCACACAATATTTTTCTATAATTTAATAAAGCTATTTTTAATATTATTTAACTTAATTGTCAATAAAACTTAAACAAATAGAATACGATCAGACTTACATTTTACAAAACAATAAAATAGAAAAATAATAATACCGAACCCAAAATAGTAGATTTTGTTTAAAAACATGTTTTTCAAACACGAAATTTATAAAAATATCATAAAAATATTTTTATGCTTAGATTAGACAAAAATACTGAGATCCAATGAACATATTACATACTTATGATATACTTGAAAATATCTAATTATTATTTTTTATTTTAAAGCAATTAAAAAATAATGATAAAAACTTTGACCGGTGGTTTTCCATCAATCAGAGTCCTTGGTAAAATCTGAACATTTCCATCTTCATAATATTTCGAACCCTAATTCACCAATTATCAAGATGTTGGTAATAAAAATAAAATATCCAAGATTTTATAATGCCATTTGTAAAAATCTAAATTAATTATGTTATTTAATTAAATTTTTTTAACCAATTTTTCTATTACATGAAGATTTATTAAAAACATGTTTTTTGAAAAGGCGAATAAAAATTTTTAAAAATAAATTTTGGTAAAAAATAGGCTTAAAAGAAGATTACCGACTAAAATAATAGGGGTTTGTGGACAAAAATAGCGGAGCTCTGGGTACCATTTTTCCACAATATTACTGAAAGACTCGTGATTATCAATGCTGTAGCAGACAAGAATTACATCCGAGTTTTTGTAGGTGAGCGGTCTCAAGCGCTCGTATTCTTCTTGGCCAGCCGTGTCCCAAATCACAAACTCAACCTTGATAGACCTTATTTAAAAGAACTTAATTGCACAAAAACCTACAATGCTGCCTTGAATTTCGATCTTTATTGTGGTTGTGTCCAGCACTGTTGGCTTAAGATCTGGCTCAAATTCTTTGTTGATGTAAGATTTTAGCAAACTAGTCTTGCCACACGAACCATCTCCAATAATGACCAATTTTTTTCTATTCAGCGTCATGATGATTTTATATTTGACAGTAAAACAAAATCTTTCTCTATTTTAAATACTTCATTAGATTTTTAGGTAAATTATATGCTCAAGATTTAATAATATTTCTTATGCCTTATGCTGTTATATTTATGTATGCTTTTCAGGTAATTTGTTAAAATTTTTACTGTTAAATAAACTACTGCTATTCTATTCAAGTTATTTTTTATAAACTCTCTTTTATCAATTGTTGAAATATTATTTTTGCTTGAGTATTAGCTTGAGAGAATTCTGAACTAATTTGAATTGACGCTAGGATACATGGAAGATAATTGTTTCGTTTTTTTCTATTTTTCAAATGGTATTGAAAATTACCAACTGAATGAAAATTAAATTTCAAGTCAATGGCTGATAAAGGATTATGCCATTTATGGAAAAGAAGTTTTCAAGTTAATTTTTATCTCTTAGGCTTTATTAAATATTAATCCATTAATTACGTACATCGATTAATCAAACCTTAATTCTAAATATAAATACATCCCGTAGACTGATTTTGAACAAATGTTAAATGGTAGAAAATTTATCAAAAACTTTAATGTCGATTTTGATTTATTAACCTTGAAAAAACCTTTTACATGTTAATTAAATTTGAAAAAAATTTATTTTTATAAAAAAATTAAGCATTTTATTTAAATTAATTAAAATAGTCAAGTTAAATTTGTCATTTGCCTATGCATCCGTAAATATTGCATCCGCAGTCTGGTGGACATGTGCATGTGGTGTTGGACGAGCATTCACAAATATCTGGACAATTGCAAATTTGTTGATCTTGGTCAAATAGAAGACTACAGCAGCCAGGACATTCAAAGTCTTGCATTGAATAGCTTGTAAATAGGAAACAAGCAAGGCTAATTAATAGGATAGATCGCATTGTGGTAAAATTTTGGCAAAATTTTTCAAAAAAGCTGACTTTTTAAATATCTGGTGTGATTTTAAAGCTGTAAAATGTCAAGTGGAGGTTTGAAAACCAAGCTGGCATTTGGTTAAATATTCATTTTTTAGGCATTCGGATATGATTGAGTTTATTTTAGCTATGTTTGTTTAGCAAAGTTAAGTAAATTTTACAAATAAATTAAAATTTGTTTTGTTATTTTTTAATTTAACAACAATTAAAATAAAAAGGCAAAAAACAAAATTTTTGATTTCAATTGTCTTTAAAATAATCTTGTTATTTACAATTATTTACTGATTATTATTATTAAAATTGAACCAAGTCAGCAAAGCTTATAAAGTTAAGCTCACACATTTGGGAAATACACATTCAGATATATTGACCAAATCTTTGGGTAAAAAGTTTCATACTTGTTACATAATCCATAAGTCAAACAGCAACATGTCATAATTATCAGCACTCTTATCCATTATATTATTGTTATTTAATATAATGGACCTTTCAGATATTAAAAACTCTCCGAAAGCATACACAACCAAACTTTATGGGCCATATAAAAGCATATGTCCACAGAAGACAGTGATACACTGAGACTTAACAATAAAGCTTGAAGAGTTGGACTTTGCAAGTGATTTGGTGCTAACAAACATACAAATGATACAATATTTTACCAACAACTCATTACCAAACGGATAATTATTAATCAGATTTAAATTAAATTGTTGAAAATAAATGAGAATAATAATTTTAATGAAATTAATTTTTTTAATTTTTATTCTAAAATAAAAATAAACCTCTCTTTTTGAAAAAAAATTATACTTTATTATGAATAAAATGTTTATGAATTAGAAAACAATCTATATTTTAAATTTTGCTTTTTTATTATTCAAAAATTTTAAACAATTTCTTCTGTATTCGTTGATTGCTGGTTTTCACAAAAGTATGAAAAATTAGGGGAATTGTTTTAAAAAATGAAGCTCTCAAGATCATGGTTTAAGAATATTATCTTAATTTTGGCAGAAACTTACTAAATTTATCTATCCGATGAAAATGGGTTTGGTAAAGTAAAAAATTCAAAAAAAAAAACTTACAGTTATCAAATTTTTTTACCAGACTCTAAATGTATCTGGTTGTAAAGTCTCTGACCACAAAAGATAGCACAAGAAGGGAAATTCAGATAGTTGAGAAACATGGTAAGGGCAGCAATGGGATCATATAAACCAAAACAAAAAAGGACTGAAGCAAAAGATTTTTAAAACTAATCTTTTATGAATAAAAATAGATAAATATCAATGGCTTGCTAGAATAAATTTTTTCTTGCAAAAAATTGAGCAAAAAATGATCCAAATTATATTAGATTTTAAATTAGAATAATTAAATCTCGATCAATAAATTTTACTGTTAATTAGGCGGTAAAAATGTGGTATGTAAGATAGTTTATAGACTTAAAATTAAGGCAAAGAAATATTTTTTAAGGCTAAAAAAAATACTCAAAAAATAACAATTCCGTTTAAATGAACATAAACATTCAAATCAAATTAAATAATAATTAACTTTTTTTTTTCCATCAAATTAAGAGCAAAATTTAGATTAAATTGTTAGCTCAGCCAGGCTTGTAATCTGGAATACCTGGAAGCTGTACTTACTTAACTAAAATAAAGTAGCAAAAAATACTAAAAATTTTATTAAATGGCTTGAGAAAAAATAAAAAAAGCATTTCAACAGCAACATAGAAACCATGTGTTTGGTTGCCTTGGTCTACCCAACCAATTTCTCCGCAAATGTCAATCTATTTTGGCATGGATGTTTTAAAACATAATGAACCACTGTGTAAAAACACGAAGTGATGAAATTTCTAGAAATATCTAGCTATTTTTGGTAAGCACATAATTTAAAAAGCGTAATTATAAATATAAAAAACTTAATAATAAAATAACATTTATGCTAAATAAAAAATTATATATTCTTTGAAATTCAGATGAAATATCTCTCAAGATCCTATAGACCACGCTAATATGTTGATTGTAATTTGTGGAGTAGCAGGATGTGGCAAGTAAATTAATGTGCCAAAGGTTAGAAATATTTTATCTTATCTATTATATACTTTTAGAACCACAATAGCAAAGGAGTTGGCAAAAAGGGTGTGTGGGTTTTAGTTACACAGCATTGGTATTATTTTAAATAAATGTACAATTTTAATTTAAGCTTGATTTTGAGTTCGCAGATGCCGATGACTACCATTCAGAGGAAAACAAGGCTTTAATGCGCAATGGAATTGCCTTGAGTGATAAGGAAAGACTGCCATGGCTAGTAACACTGCATGATTTTCTGGCTGGATGGAGTGAAAATGGAGTCAATGGCATTCTGGCTTGCTCAGCACTGAAGCAAAAATATCGACATCTACTCAACTCGAATCTTGCCAATTCCATTGATAACAAATTTGACCAAAATAGCTTTGCTCTCAATCCAGTTAATTTAAATCTCTTATTCATTTGTTTGAATGTGGACAAAGAGCTGATAGGTGAGCGCTTAGCCCATAGAATAGATCATGATGTAATCAGTGACTCTCGTTTGATGGACTCTCAGTTCGCCACATTGGAACTACCGCCCAAAAGTGAGTGCCTCTGGACTGGAAGCTCCTATGGTAAATATAAAGACAATTATTTGTCCATTGAAAAGTCTTACAGCAACAATACCTTTTACTATATGTATGTCCTTCGAGTTTTTAAAGACTTTACTGTGAATGATGTTGTTGAAAATATTTTAGACTTTTTACCAAAATTTCATAATTTTAAACTTGTATAATAAATTATCTATAATAAAAATAAAATTGTTTTTCAAAATTTAGTAATTAAGTTTTATGAGCGCAATTCGTTTGCCTTTTTTTTTCTCTAATTGAATATCATAAAAGGTCATCGATTGAAATAAAAAATTTTTTCTTATTTGTATAAAAAATATTTATTCATTTTTTTTTATAACATACTTAAAAAGTCCACAAAATATTTTTTTAAATTTAAAAATTGTATGCATCAGTGCACTGTTGGTCATTTCTATTTTTCACTGTGGTTCAAAAAGTCAAAAAATTATCCTTTTTAGGTTTTCTTTAGATAACTTTTTATAGATAAAGGTATCCTAACCAAATTTGGACCAACATAAGACTGACTACTCTGCATAAAAATGTTTATATCATGATGATACTTAAATCAATGTAGATCCAATAACTCCAAAAATGGTGTTGGATTTTAAAAGCATGCTTCTTACTCTAAAAAAATTAAAATTAAACGAATAATAGCTTTTTTTTAAAGCTAAAAGAGTAAACTTTAAATTAATAAACATATATTACTATATACTGGCGCCTTTAATAGTTAAAATTTTTATTTATTGCCACAATTCTATCAAATCGAGAAATTAAATTAAATATAAATTTTAAAGTAGAAAAAAATCTGAAAAAATCTATGATTTTACTTTTTTAAATTTTGTTTAATTTTATATTAATAAAGTCCCAAAATCATGTGACTTAAATTTGATTTTCAATATTTTTAATTATATTGACAATTTTTGATTCTTTTAACTTAATATTGAACTCAATTCCATTAAAAATGAATCAAATGTCACCATATTAGCTTAAATTTCTGTGATCAGACTGATCTTCCATGTTTTTAGTCCCTGCTGGTTCTATCATTACTGATGGTCTTAGTCAGGAAACTTATGAGAATACTTATAAATTTTTTGCTATAAAAATTGGTTCGCGAAAAAATACGACCAGACAAAAACGGGTGGTTAGATGTTGGCTGAGGTTATTATTAAAACTTTTAATAATACAAAACAAATATATGTAATAAATATGATATTTTTCCTATTTGATTTTTATTTCTTAGATATTAAAAAATGTGACTTCTTAAAATAAATTAATTTACAATAAAAAGGTTTAATTTTTTTTATTATTTTTTGTTTCCCATATTGTCCAAGTGGCTTTTAAAGGCGGCCTTTTATCAGAAAAGAATCGTTCTCCTAATTTATTAAAAAATCAGAATGGTATTTTTTTAACCAAAATGTTCCTGTAAAGAATTAACTTAAAATTTATTTTTTGCCTTCTTAAATTAGATAAAATTATGGTAACAAGAAACTATAATTTTTTTTAAACCATAAAAAAATTTTGGATCAATCACAGATAAGGATAACATAAAACCAAGAGAGCGGGAGAATGACATTTATTCTTTATTAGTTCAGTTTTCTAATTACTACAAGTAGAGTTACTATTAGAGTGGTAAATGACCAAAATTGACTATTTATTAAATATTATTTCTGGATAAAAATCTAAAATTATACAAGTTTTAAAAATTCTTTCTCATATTTGGCATTCTTGTAAACAATTATAGGCTTTAAAGTATCCACATTGCGAACATATATCTTAAAATTACGATAAAAATATTTAAAAAAAATTATAAATGGCATACTTTATGGCATTCAGGTGCTTCGAGTTCTGCCATGTTAAGTAAACTTTTTAAAAAATAGGAAATATAATACGTTCCATAAGGTCGATATTGAGCTAACTGTTTATCTTTGTTATCCATTAAAAGCTTCAAGTTAATTGCAAAAGCTGTCTCGTGTATTGGATAGGTGTTATCTTGACATTTCCATGGACAATACCAAGATACAACCTTTATTGAATTACAATTTTAGCTAAGTAAGCCAAGAGTAAAATACTGCCTACTTTTTGGTCAATGCATACTGGTCTAGAGTAAAGAGAATTGTTGACCAAGCCAACTTTATAATGTTATTCGTTATATGAAAAATCGTTATATCAAATTTTCCATGTTAATTGATTGGTGTTAAAAAAAAATGTATAATTGGGCGGTTGATAGATTTTTTTAGTTATTTATTGACAAAATAAGATAAAACACAAAGTAATTAACATAAACAATAAAAATAAGAAAAAATTAAATAAACTAATTTGATAAACTGAAAAAACTTGTGATTTTCGATTGTTTTTTTGATTCGATTGATTGAATAGAGGTGATGAGTTTGAAGACTGAATTAATCTCATTTCTACAGTTTTCTTTGCTATTCATAAAATATTCTCTAGCTGTATTCAGTCCGGCGATTGCTTTTTCTTTGCTTATAAACTCTGTTTCTGTTTCTGTGGTTAGGGATGATTCTGCTTCTTCGGTTTGCTCACCTTGCTCCAATGCAACTAAATCATCGCTGTATGTCTCACCAGAAGGAACCAAATCATCACAATGTCGATAGGCATATTTGTCAAAATTCACAATTTTGTTTGTCAACACTGAACCTAGTTTCTCAAACTCTAGCTGATTGTTGTCAATAGACTCAATGATATCCAAATTAGACGATTTTTTGAATCCTCCTTTTCTAAAGCATGCTGATATTGTAGATGGTGTCACGCTGTCCCAAGCAGTTTTTAATTTATAAATTGCATCCAAAACATCGATTTGTTTAGAAGTTGAACTGTATTCGATTGATTCAATTTTTTCTTGCATCATTAGGCTTCTGTATTTCTTTTTGAATGATGCAATAACACCTTGATCCATTGGCTGCAGTACTGATGTCATGTTTGCTCGGAAGAATTCTATTTTAACATTAGAAAGCTCTTGTAGTTTGTGACCACTAAAATTGTCTACGAAAAGAAGTATTTTGCGATTTTCTGTCATGAATTTCTTGTTGATTTTGATTAACCATTCATCGAATATCTTTGTATTCATCCATCCTTTGAATTGAACCTATAATACACTGGAAGATTATTTTTGTTACATCGCGGGTTCTCAAATCGGCCGATAACAATTGGTTTCATTTTATCGCCTGACATGTTGGCACAGAAGAGGATTGAGAATCTTTCTTTTTGAATTTTAATATTGTCTGCTGGTGTATCCTTGTATTCATATATGTGAGTTGGTGTGGCTCGGTACATAAGTGCGGTTTCATCGGCGTTGAAAATATCATCTGGACTGTAGTCTTTGATTAATTCGATGAGTGTATGCTGATATTTTTCTGCTGCTACTTTGTCGACACGACCTGCTTCTCCGATGCATACTACTAAGAAGAAGAAATAATTGAATCGACAATTTTTTTTAGACAGCAACTGGTAAACAAGCAAAAAATCGTATTTTATTTGTTAATGTTATATTTTTAATTCTCAAATTAAGTTTTGTTTTCAATTATTAAGTATTTTTTGAGAAAAAAACTATCTAGTATATTACAATTCTATGAAAAATTTAGTTTTGTGTATTATAGATAGTTTAAAGAATTCTTATAATATTTTACCAGGAAAAAAATCTCATAAATCAAAAAATTGATGCAATTTTGGGGAGAATTTTTTTTTCTATTTAAAGATAAATTTGATTTTTTATTAAAATTAATATTAATCTTGTGAAAGCTTCTATGATAAAAATTTATCTATTGATTTTATTTATTTATTTCATTGGAAGCCTTGTAGGCGATGTATAAAGAAAATAGTTTAAAATATATGTTCATCAGTTTAAACAAAAATATGTATGAATTGAAAAACTAATTGTTTTCTTTTAATGCTAAGTTAGTAATTATTATTCAAATTTTTTTTTTTTGCAATATTCAAACGTTTTTTTGTATCAAAAGACCACTAACCATCAATGCAAACTTTCTTCCAGGTAAAACATTTTTTTTTTCCCCTATTTCCAAGCTCTTGTTAATAAGGTTTCGTTAGGTCTAGTAAAATCTTTCTATAAGTTTCATTTCCATCATTTTCCAAGCAAAGTTTAATTGAGTCACTTATCCCATTTGTTTCAATTTTCTCTATTTCTTTCAATTTTTGATCAATCAGTTGAGCTATGTTACTTTCAATGGTTTCATCTTCTTCCAAGTAATCTTGCAGTTCTTTTAATATTGATTTTCTACTTCGATTTAAATTTTCATTTGTGTTTCTTTGAATTGAATGCACAATATCTGATGTGCATGCATTCTTTAGGATTCTTTTGATGAAAAGTAGTTTTCCTTTTAAAAGTTTATATTCCATTTTTTTTAACCCCACTGCATTTAAAAGATTGGTCGTTCGAGATGTTTTCTTAAGGTCAAACATTCTTTTTAAAATAGTCGATTCAGCTGTTTGTAATTTTTTAATTTGTCCTTTGTTAAGCACAAAGTTTTCTAGACCATAGGTAAGCGTAGGTCTAACGAAAGTTTTATAAAGATGAATTTTTATTCTAGTTGATAAAAATTTATTTTCAATTTGGAGGCTTCTTATGGTATAAAATGACTTAAATGCTGCTTTGATTCTAGATTCAATTTGGTCTTTATTTTGATTATTTCTATTCAATAGCACACCAAGATATTTCAACTTTTCCACATATTTTATTTCCTGGTTATACATTTTCGGAATTGAATCGATGCCCTTTAATTTTCCTCCAAATAGAATAAATTGAGTTTTCCCAGGATTTAATTTTATTTCCCTTTGAATCCCATATTTTTCACAAATATTTAGTGGTTCCTGAAGTTCTTTTAAGCTCTCTGTTAGAAGAAGGATATCATCTGCGTACATTATCACGCCTGTAAAGATTCCATGAATTTTAGTGCCTAGATTTTTTCTTTCTAGTTCCAAGATTAAGTCTTCCACATAAATCGAAAAGAGTTTTGGGGAAAGCGGACCCCTTGTTTGACACCAACTGTGGTCCTAAATATTTTACCTATTTCATTATTGTTAAAAATTAATTAATTGAAATGTAAGAATAAAGAAAGAATAAGCACGTCTAATTAATTCTAATAAAATTCTTTTATTTAAGTTTAATTTTTTAATCATCTATTTTTAAAATATATATAATAATCAAAATAAATATTAAAAGTGATATATTTTAATCCCATATCACTCTTTAAGTAAAATCTTCTATGCTAGTTCATTTATATTTTTTTGTGTCAGTTGCAGTAAAAAAGTTTTCTTCAAACCGAAAGCCTTTTTGGTAGTATTTTTCCAAAAATTCGTCTGAGGGTGCTCTGTCATCGTATATCATGCTTCCTCCATATGTAAACCATTCCGAGCAGTAAAAACGATTGTTGCCATAAGAATACATAATCTTGCATGCCTCCAAATCGTATGTATTCAATAATTGAATTTTGTGGTTGTTGCTTCTTGAAAAATTTACATTTGTAAAGTAAACATATGCATGTTTTTGATTCTTCATGACAACTTTTTTTTTCGCCAAGACACCTTGTGGAGCCACTGTTCCCTTGCAAGTGGAAATATAAAAAAATTTTAAGCTTATACACCATTTAATTAAGTTATTTTTCTTTAAATTAATGTTGAATAAATGAACAATATTTAAATGAATAAAAAAAACTTACTAGTTGGTCGAATTTGAATTTTTTAAATTGATCATTTAAAAAAGTATTTAAATAATCTTCTTTCGGATTGTAGTTTGAACCTGGAAAAATGTATATATCTGGAGTTGTCTTATTTCCATTTAGCTTGGTGAAATATCCACCACAAATACATGAAAATTTTAATTTTTCTTTAACAACGATTTCTTCAATAATTGAGCGAAAGTCGAACTTGTCAAGATAAAACTGAATATTGTATTTTTTTCTGTCGACCAAATCCTCTGAAACAATCATTCCTTAATTTAAAAAAACTTTTAATAATAAAACTTAGATTAAATTTAGAACGCAAAAAATTTACCTAATTTAAAACAGTCTAGGTCTTCACAATATGAGCTATCAGAATCTGAATCTTAAAATTAAAATTTAGGATAAATTTTTCAGATTTATTTTAATACCCATTTTTGGTAAGCCACAAATTACACTTGAAAATTGCTCTTTCAATCAATCGGCTTTCTAAAAATTTAGATAAAATAAAAAATAATCATGAACATATTCTATATTTATTCATTTTCTGTTTTTTCGAATAGATGGTTATACGAATTAAGAATATTTTAAGATGATTGTTTGTAAAATGAAAGTTTCCATAAAATTTTAAATAATTTCAAATTAAAAATTTCTATATGTATTGTCATTTAGTTTCTTGTAAGCAGTTAGTATTTAGTTGATTTAGAATGAAGATTTTGAGGAGAAAATCTTAATTTAATACAATTTAACAGTGCTATACAATTAAACCTTGAATTTTACTAAATATTTAGGAACAGTTTTTTCCGGACCAGTTCCGTAATGACAGAGTCTTCTTTTTAGTCCACATGGTTGAAATATGATTAAAACAAAACATGTATTAATTATAAGTGTACAATTAGAGGAGAAAAATTAATATTTTTATTGTATGTAAAACAAAAAGAATATTTATTAATTATTTTTTATATTAAAATAATTAAAAAAAAAATTTAATTTCTAAATATTTAGACCATAGATGACCATCGTACATATCATAAACAAGACTATACAATTTTGGTCAATTTTTTTATCCAAAGTCACTAAATTTTGAGGTTAATGAATAAAATTTTATATTTCCTGTCAATTTAAAAAATAAAATTAGATACATTTAACAAAAGTGATGGCATTGTGAAATTTGGAACAAAAAACAAAAACAAAATATCAAAAATGCTAAAGCTCATATTCAAAAGTAACAAAATATGTTCCGTAAATTGTAGCACTTGATACATCTTTTGTACCAACAAAATTATAATTCTGCAAAACTCTTCAATAAGTCTGTAAAATTGAAAACTTTGTCAATTTTAATAAAAACAATATATAAAAAACACTACTGATTAATAGTGACCGACAAAAACATATTCTATCAATTGAAACAACTTAAACATCCTCTATAGCATCACCAGAAATTGATTATTTGTCCATTGATATCATTATTGATGGTCTTAGTCAGGAAATGGGTTTAGGAGAAAACTTATAAATTTTTTGCTATAAAAATTGGTTCGCGAAAAAATACGACCAGACAAAAACGGGTGGTTAGATGTTGGCTGAGGTTATTATTAAAACTTTTAATAATACAAAACAAATATATGTAATAAATATGATATTTTTCCTATTTGATTTTTATTTCTTAGATATTAAAAAATGTGACTTCTTAAAATAAATTAATTTACAATAAAAAGGTTTAATTTTTTTTATTATTTTTTGTTTCCCATATTGTCCAAGTGGCTTTTAAAGGCGGCCTTTTATCAGAAAAGAATCGTTCTCCTAATTTATTAAAAAATCAGAATGGTATTTTTTTAACCAAAATGTTCCTGTAAAGAATTAACTTAAAATTTATTTTTTGCCTTCTTAAATTAGATAAAATTATGGTAACAAGAAACTATAATTTTTTTTAAACCATAAAAAAATTTTGGATCAATCACAGATAAGGATAACATAAAACCAAGAGAGCGGGAGAATGACATTTATTCTTTATTAGTTCAGTTTTCTAATTACTACAAGTAGAGTTACTATTAGAGTGGTAAATGACCAAAATTGACTATTTATTAAATATTATTTCTGGATAAAAATCTAAAATTATACAAGTTTTAAAAATTCTTTCTCATATTTGGCATTCTTGTAAACAATTATAGGCTTTAAAGTATCCACATTGCGAACATATATCTTAAAATTACGATAAAAATATTTAAAAAAAATTATAAATGGCATACTTTATGGCATTCAGGTGCTTCGAGTTCTGCCATGTTAAGTAAACTTTTTAAAAAATAGGAAATATAATACGTTCCATAAGGTCGATATTGAGCTAACTGTTTATCTTTGTTATCCATTAAAAGCTTCAAGTTAATTGCAAAAGCTGTCTCGTGTATTGGATAGATGTTATCTTGACATTTCCATGGACAATACCAAGATACAACCTTTATTGAATTACAATTTTAGCTAAGTAAGCCAAGAGTAAAATACTGCCTACTTTTTGGTCAATGCATACTGGTCTAGAGTAAAGAGAATTGTTGACCAAGCCAACTGGCCAGACCATTGCTTTTTTAGTTTGGCGCATGAGCTCAAAAATCTTCAAATCATAGGATGTTTCTATTCGAGTCAAATAGACTACACCATTTTGGTGAATATTGGCATAGTTTGTCCTTATCCAATTTAAACCTTCATCAAAATGTTCAATAGATAAATTCTTAGCCCAGAGATGCTGATCTTTGACATATTTGTTCAAATGGACAAAGTTTACGCCAGATATTTGCAAAAATTTGGATATCTTTTCTGATCTTTCAGGTGTATTTTCCACTACAATCCAATTTATCTTTGGTACTAGTCTAATGGTGTTAAGAAATCTGGTCAAATCTGCCATTTCGTTTATATTTCCAATGTTTACTCGAGTAATTAAATAAATCGTGGAATAATTCTTATAATTTTGGTAAAATTTCAAGGCATCTTCGATTGATGGCAAATATTTAATAGAAGCTTTGGCATATTCCAGCAATTCTTTGTTCTTAACTAGTTTTGAATTTAAAGCCAACTCATTCCCATATTCATAAATATCTTAATTTAAATGCTCTATTTTATATATTTATATAAATGAGAAAAACAAAAAGGTAAGGTGTTTGAGAGCAACAACAACCATCTATGAAAATAATTAAGACCTTTTGACAAAGAAACGAATGATATTTTGGTCAAGACAAATGGCTCAAAATGGTTCATCTTAAACCAAGTTACCTTTTTGTTTGTCTTTTTCTCATAATTTAAATGTGTATCTACTCCAAAATAGTGACACCATTGGCAAAATAAGAAAAATTCTCCTCAGTATCTTCAAATATTTTCTCATCATTAGAAAAATTAACTTTTTTATTCTATCACAGTACGCAAGTTGATTTTTATAAGAGAAAAAAGTAACTTATTATTTAAATTTTATCTAATAAAATAGCACATTTTGTGCACATATTTAATAAATTAGTCTGGAATATTTTTTATGCATGATAAATAAATTAAAAAATTTTGAAATAAAACAAAATTTTAGAAAATGTTTGCTTGACCAAATACGCAAAAAGTTCGGCGCACTCTAAATTAGACCAAGATGCATACATGTCTATTTTTATGCAGGCTAATTGGCCTTTAAAAATAAATAGTATCATTTAAAATTTTTAACAAAAGTAAAAAATGGATGAATTCAGATTAGGCACTACAAGCCAATGCTGCACATGCAACCAAGAAAATCAAATTTCCAAACAACCTTCTTGGAATTTTTGTTTTCATGACACCAAAATCTACTGCTCCCAGGCCAAAATGACCAAAATTTGCATCAACTGTTTTGAAGCATTTAGCTTATCAGCTACCAAAAGATCGGTAGATACCAGCTCGTATTTGAGCGCTGTAAATGCATGCCAAGGTTTGGAAGATGAGCTGATTTCTTTGGAAAATCTGCGATTGCGTCCCAAAGAATACATAAGCGAGTATTTTTCTGACATTATTAGCAAAATAGATATAAGAAGAGAGGAAATCAAGTTTGAAATAGACAATGAATCAGAAAATCTTTTGACCAAAGTAAAACAATTTCGTTCAGAATGTGAAAATTTCTTTCATTTTGAGCCCAAAATTGAGATAAATGAAATCAATAATAAGTTAATCAAATGGAAGTCGATGTTAATCGATAGGAATTTGGATCTTAAAAACTGGCAACACATTAAGTTTGATGCAGAAATGAGCGCTTTGCTGATTAAAAAAGAATTAGACACTTTAAAAAATGATATTTTACAAAATAAAAAATTTGAATTATCACCAAATATTAGACAATATGGTTTAATTAAATCTCTTTTTGATGCTGATATAGCTTCAAATAGATAATTTTTATATACATTTTTTAAGAGGTCTGAGGTCTTTAATCGAATTCATCAGCAACTCAGTCATGCATTATACTTTTAATCAAAATTTTGAGAATAAAATAATTTTAATATGTTTTTTTTTTAATCAGAAATATCAAATAATCAAACAATTATAACATAAACAATAAAATATAAAAATGGTGCAAGACTTGAAAATATTTTTCTTCTTTTCAAGAGTTTTAGAATGGTTTTGTTTGATTTTTAAGTGAACCAGAGCTCTTTTTTTGACCTAATTTGGACATAATTAGTTTTTTGCTTGTTTTTGTTCGGTCAATGTAAATAATTCCACTTGGCAGTCAATCATTTTTTCATGAAATAACCACATGTCGTAGTTACCAAATATTGACCAAGCATTTCATAAACAATGTTAAGGACTGAACTTCTCCTGGTTTGAATTTTAAAAAAATTCTGGCATGTCATCGTCTGTTTGACGCTACTTGTCATTTCTACATTATCTGCATTTTCTAGCACAATAATAAAGCTATAAGATCAATTAAACATTATACAACTGAACCCATTTAGACAAAATTCTATTTTTAATATTAACAGTTATCAATCAATTCAAAATTTTACAAAACAGAAGCGTTATTTAAACAATTTTAGGCATTTTTTGTTATTAAGAGATAAAAATAAAGGTAAAATGCTTTTTTGGTATCCAAAATTTGATTTTATATGAAAATATTTGAGAAATTAAGACTATACTTTCTAAAAGAAATTAGTGATAATTTTAATTCGGCCACTGATTTTTAACTTTTGAGTATTTAATTGTCTTTATCTAAATAAAAAGGTTTATGAATGATACATTTTTTTTCAATTTAAAAAAGAAAACTTAACTAATAAACTGAATGATCTAAACATAACAAATCAACTTTGAAATTTATTAAAATATTTATAAATAAATTAAAAAATTTAAATTTATTCTTTTCAACAAAAAATTGAATTTGGCCTAAAGAAATTCAAATTCATTTTTCAGATTTTCCCGGCCGAGTTATAAATTATATTTATAACAATTAAAAAAATTAATTAAGAACAATTGTTCTGAAAATTTATTTTAACTATCATTAACTACAGATTGTTTTATTATTTAATTATCTCTATTTCGTTAAAGACCTTTCGGTTTATATCTCTCGGCATAACTTAGCCCTGGAAGAAAAAAAAACCTACTGAATTTATAACAAATATTTTTATTTTTTTTCGAGTTTTATGAATTATGAAGATTGCTTAAAAAAGACATAAATTGGAAAAGAGAGATATAAACAGAAAAGCTTATCAGCAAAAAGATTTGGTAATTAATGCCATAAACTGCCAAAAGATTCAACAGCACCACTTAGGACAGTCAAAAGTATCAAAGCTCAAAACAAATATTCAAACTAAATTCATAAAGAAATCAATATTATTTTAAAAAATAAACATATCTAAACATAGATTGAAAATTGCTAAATAATTACAAAATTTATCACATTTTTTTAACCCTATAGTTCTTATATTTGGTAAATTTATGCTTGGTTTGATAGAAAATCCTACTTCTATCAATCGGCTTCAATCACCCGGAATATTGTACTAACACCAAATTAGATACCCATGGTACTACTTGGGAAGTACCATCAGTTGAGCAAAATGACACAAAAAGATATTAAAACTAGACTTGCAAAAGCGAAAAGTGTCCTTGCCAAACTACTACCAGTATGAAATTCGACCAACTTCATCGAAGAAACAAAATTTAAGCTTCACATCAGTGTAGTAAAAGCAGCAATGGTGTATGGACTTAATGGACGCTTCAATGGTCACAGAAGCCAAGACTACTACATGAAAGAGCTCTTTGAAATGGAGAGAATCCAGAGCTAAAGTAATAGATCGACAAGAATGGAAATCAAAAGTAATGCCCCCCAAAGAGCGAACAGAATCAAATCTTTCATTCAAAAAATACAAAAAAAACAAATTTATCAATTTGTGTAATAATTTATAAATCTATCTATTTTCTGTAATAAATTTTCCAGACTCTAAAATCAGGAGTAAATATCTAGTTTGAAAAAATTCAAATAAATAACTCCTTTGAGAGCCACATATCTTATAACTTAATTGGACTTAAATTTGAATTAACTCTTTAAGCAAAAAATAAACTAGACTAGAATTATTTTTAAAGTAGATCTTTGTGCAGAGCCAGTCTAGCTAATTTTTTGATATAAAGTTAAGCTTTGGCAAAAATTTGACTCAAACATTAGAGCATCCTGCATAAACATAGGTTGCCAAATACACCAAATAGCTTGCTGATCTATATTAATTCTGGTAATTAAAATATTCTCTCTAGCTGAGCTTTGTTAATGCTTTTTTTTCTCTCTTTCTCTCTTTCACTATGTCTTTCTCTCTCTCTCTCACTCTCTCTCTCTTTCTAACTTATTTAATAGTTTAAATCAAAAAATCTTACAACTAAACTTTTATTTTGTACCAAAAGTTAACAATTACATGGCACATTTTCAAAACATTGGTTGCCTCATGATAAAACCTATCTCTCTATAGACACCTATCTAAAAAAATTCCGATCTTATCTTATGGTAATTTTATTTGTTCTTTTTTGGACTGATTGGTTCGAGTTGTAAATCATTTGTCATGAAAATCTCTCTGTTAGATATTCAGTTGCGTAATTCTTTATTCAAGTAAACTAATTGTTTAATTCGATCCTAAAACAATTCTTATTATAATTAGATGCTTCCAAAAAAGCTTTCATTATGAACCAATCGATTCAGTGCTTATCTAGTATCAGAACTTCTTTGTACCATTTATCTTCTAAACATTACTTAAAAAAAGCTTTCTTATTGTTAATATAGAGTTTTGTAGAGCTTAAATACATTCATTTTAAAAATTAAAAAAATTAAATATGAGCGTTCAAGTTTTGAACATTAAACTTCAGCGAACCAATGCGGGCGTTTCATGGGGCTTTGTGATCCAAGGTGGCAAAGAGTTTTACAGCCCGTTCATGATACAAAAGGTAATGAGAAAAGAGCTCTCATGTTGTGCTTACCATGTTTGCAAATTAAGGTCCATCCGGGCAGTCTTGCCGATCAGGCGTCCGTGAGACAAGGTGATTATATTCTACGCATTGGCAATCAAGTGGTTGAGCATTTTACGCACTCTCAGGCCCGCGAGACAATAACAGCCCAGGGCAATTATTTAGAGCTTACTATTCAAAGGTTAGTTTTGGCCCTTCCGGCCCATCGGCATTTTATAAAAGTCCCAGAACTCTTATTTCCCAAAAAGAAAATAAATTTTCAAATATTTTATTATTTTATTCACAATTATCTATTATTAGATAAAAGATTTATAAAGAATAATTTTTTTTTTATCTTTCATTATTTAAAGTTAGGCAAATGAATAATTTTGAGAATAAAAATTTCGTTTTTAGAGGTGCTGCACCGCGATCCGAGGACTATAGCTTTAACTTTGCGTTTCCCCAGCATAGACTGATGAATTCAGATGCTTTAAACCAAGAGCCCCATTACTCGCCCCAGGTAATTTCTCATCAACCACCAATCTTGCCCAAATTTAAATAAAAACATTGCAAGGTGGGCATACAATTGGGTAAAGACAAGGCATTGTTGACCCAGTCGTACAACAGTCCCATGAATTTGTACTCAAACCAGAACATAGCTGAGACTCTGGAAACTACCATGAAAAAGTTGTTATCTATTTTTTATTAGGTGTTATTCGACTTATCTGGCATGAAGTCGAATTGCATGTAATTTTGCATGATTTAACTTTTTGTTGCTTGATTTAGCCCGCGTGGTCTGAAAAAGAGCCGATCGGACTCGACGCCGTCGCTGTCGAGCTCGAGCTTGCTGTCCAATTCGCTTTCCCCGACTTCCAGTTTTAGCCTTAAGCCACCATTGCCTCCTAAACCGAAACCATTCCGTCGAGCGGAGACAATCGAGCCCATACGCCTTGAATCGGCAACAATAATTCAGAACAAAGAGAACCAGAGCGTGTACCAAGCCATTCCAGTCGAGAGCAGGGCAAATTTAGCCACCAAAAGACACTCGCTCTCAAGCGGACTTGCTTTGCTGAAAAAAATCCAAGCTGAAGAGATGCAAAACAAACCAATGCTTGACGAAAATAGGAACGAGATCACCAAAAGCTCCAAGCCAGAAAAGGACAGCTATCCAGTAGTCAGACGAACCTCCTGGACGCCTGGCAATCACGAGAATGCTAGACAAATTGCCAAGCTAAATAATCCCAATTCGCCAAGCTCGACTCAGTCCAAAACGTTCATGCTTTTAAAAAAAGCCTTGGACAGTGGAGAACGAGAGAAAGATCTTGTCTTTTATAACAATATAACTAAGAAAAACGAGTGTCGCCGATATTCACTTGAGGCTAACATGTTGGACAAACCGGTCAGACGATTGTCCAAAGTAAACTCGCTTGTTAAAGAGAGCATTGAAGAAAATACAGATCAAAATGTATCCAAAATCAATAGGTCCACGTCAATTACCAAAGAGCTCTTGAACAAAGGCTCCAATTTTTCGCCAGCAAAGCCATTAAGTTCCAATAATTTCAACCACAGTGGCACAAGAAGACATTCTTACATGTACCGCTACAATTCAAATATTAATCCTAATTACTAACACATTAATTTATTGTTTAATAACTAATTTAATTTTAATTTTTTTTTTTAATTATTTAAAAATTATTATTTTTTTTTTACCAATATAAACTTTTGCATTTTTCTAACCCTAATTTTTAAATTCCCAGTATGAATATTAATGACCAGACTTACTTGCAAGAAGCCCGCAAAGTGAGAAAAGACCCGGCCATAGAACCTGTACCAAAGCCGCTTATTTCAATTAATAAACATAATTTAAGTCCAAAATCGCCAACTACACAATACAAGCCGTACCAGCAGCCTGCCAAACCTCATTCGCCCATCAAACCCTACCAGCCGAATAGCTACAACCAGCCAGGGTACAAGCCAGGCGCGGTAAACCGCGGTCAGAAGGGCAGTGCTATTTTAAACCAACATAATCACGGTGCCAATCAGCCCCAATGTGCCAGTTGTTTTCAGATCATACGCGGACCTTTTATTAGCGCTGTGGGAAAAATTTGGTGTCCCAACCATTTTGTTTGTGCCAATCAATCGTGTGGCACGAGTCTTCTGGAATGCGGTTTTGTGGAAGAGGGCGGAAAATTGTACTGCGAAAAAGACTATGCTGCCTATCTTGCGCCCAAGTGTCACAAGTGCCATAACACCATTATGGCAGAATGCTGCTATGCTTTGGACAAGACCTTTCATCCGGAATGTTTTGTTTGTGTTCATTGGTAAAGTTGAGATAATTTTTTTACCAATTTTTTGTCTTAATCAAGTCTTAAAGTAAAAAGACAGTAGGAAATGGTAATTTTCACATTGAAGATGGAATGGTGTATTGCGAACGAGATTTTAGTGCTTTGTTTTCGGTAAAGTGTGCAGGCTGCCAGTTTCCAATCGAAGCTGGAGACAAGTTCTTAGAAGCTATCAACGAAAAATGGCACGTCGAGTGCTTCATTTGTTCAGTAAGTCTGTTCAATGCTTTGTGGTAAAAAATTCTAATCAATTATTAAATAGAAATGTAATGTGCCATTGAGTGGCGGCTTTGCGATTAAAGGAAACAAACCCTTTTGTAAAAAACATGCTTATTAAGAATGCTAATTAGAGCTTTTATCAGCAAGTTTGATTTTAAGTTTTTTTTTCACGAATTTTAAACTTAGTATAGAATAATTTACATGACATTTTTTATCTAAAATTATTTTTATTCAATAATTTTCAATTTCAATGCTTATAATTTAATTTTTCAAATTATATTTTTTTTCAAGTAAAACTTTTTATTAATTGCCAGAATAAATATTTTTTAAATTAAAAAAATATGTTGTTTTAATTATCGTTTAAATAGATTAATTAGATATTTGATAAAACTATTTTTATATTTATTTTTCTTGGATAAAATTTAGATAAATGCTAAACAAACATTTTAAATTTATTTGCGTATATAATAAAATAACATTACTTAATTAATCTTTAATTAGTATAGTTTAAGTCTTAGGCAAAATTAAATTATAAATTTAGAGTTTTTAACTTCATTTTTGCCTTAATAATCATCGCAAAAAGATAAACTTATAAAAAATTGAATTCGTTTTATAAGAATAAGAAATGATATACAAATATTTCAATTAATTTAATTAAATGTTAAATAGCAAAATTTTAAATAGAAAAATATCTAAATGTAATTAGATAAAGTTATTTATATGGCACACTTAGGATACTTAGACCGTTGTTCTATTGTTTATTATCATAGATAAACTACTTTCAACATTTCTATATAAAAAAAACAGGTGTCTTTTAATGTTTTTATATATTTATTTAATTCTAGTAAGAATAACAACCTTTTAAAATGGATAGTTTATCGCTTTTTTATGAATTTTTGATTAAATATTTTATCTTTTGAATTTTTTTAGAAATAAAGGCAAATCCATATACTTTTTTGATATCTTGTGGAAGGAAAATTGAACTGAGCTAATGTTTCAAATGATCAAATTTTAAATTAGCCATGTTTCCACTATGGTTTATCATAAGCTCTTTTTGCATTAAAAAAACTTCAAATTGCTTACTTTTACAATGCTGATTAAATCAATTTAATCTATTGATTAAAATACTTACGGTTTAATAAAATATACATCAAATTTTAATTTAACTTTTAAATCAGAATAACTAATTTTCAATTTATTTTTTTTAATTTTATTGATTTTAAATTTAGAAAAGAAAAATTAAAAATATCTAACACTACAAAAACTCCTCTTGGTATTTCTGATGGATTTGAATTTGATTTGAACTCAATCGGAAAAACCAAACATTCTGACTGACCAGAAAAATCTAGATCTGCTGTTAACCAATCGAACCTTCTTTTCAATTAAATGCCTCAGGCCTCAGAATTTAATCTTAAATTTTGAAAGATAGGTATCATCAAAGTTGAAAAGATTTATATACTTTTACTTTGAAAAAACTTAAACTTTGGTTAAATTGTAAAAGGCTTGGACCAAAAAATTAAAATAAGAAAAGAGAAATTAAGGATTACAATTACTTTTAATTTGACAGTAAACAAGCATACTTCGTAAAGTTCGGAGTGACTTAAATCCTTGAATAGTCTTAAATAATGAGCTTCAAATTCAATTATTAAAGCTATTTATTAAATATAAACTTAAATAGATTAAATTTAAACGATTAAAAATATATACTTCATAATAATTATTTTTTCAAACAAAATAAATTTAAATATACTTGGTAAAAAGTTTTGCTAGTATGTTAAATTATAATTTCCAAGTGATAATGCAAAATTTGAAGCAAGTCTAAAATGGTCATTCTTTGATTCAAATACCAGAAAAATCAATAATAATAACTAAAAATGGTAAAAATAAAGAATTTATAACATTTAATTATTTTTATAAACTTAAAAAGAATCTATTACCTACTCGATATGACTAAAATATGACCAAATAATTTTAAATAATTATATCATTAACTTTTAGAATCCTTGAAACAAAATCAATATTGATAAGATAAACTATTCCGTATTTTAACAGATTCGAAAAGCTATCATATCTGTTTCGAATAGCTTTAAACATATAAATTTTGTAAATAAAATTTTAAAAAATTTTATAATGCTAAATCTAGATTTAACAATTGATTTTTTTTATTAAAATGAAATTAATAGATAATTTATTCTTTATTTATTTTTGGAAAAACTACATTTTTGCTATTGATAGACTTAATGATGTCCGTGACCATGACCATGATGATCGTCCTTGCCGAATACTTTTTTGTATCCAGTTTCTAGTAAGATAGCTCCCACAGCCAAAGCAAAGCCCAATTTGATACCAGAAGCGGCGTTTTTTAGCATAAATGTTCGCCTTGGTACGGCACCAAATTGAGGATCATAGCGCCATACTTCATTTCTTCACAATAGCATTAGACAATGCCTCCTCTTACATTTAAAAATTACCTTAGCCATGGATCTTTTAGGCCGAGAGATGCTAGTCGTTGCTCGACTTTTGCAAGCTCTGGCGCATTTTTGACTTGATATTTGCGCCAATCTGGTGCTTTAAAGTCGTCAACGTGGTGCCCTGGCTCCGGAATTTCATAACTAATCACCGAGTTAACAACTCTGGGAGCATGATGGTGGTCGTGTCCGCCCATTTCTTAACTAAATTATGTAAATAAAAATTTCTTCTTAATTAATCGAGGATTTTAAGCCTCATCTGGACCAAAAGAAAAGAAAAAAAAATTCTTTATTTTTAATTATTTATTTTCAAATCAATTTAATTGACTATTTTTTGCCACCACTGAGACCAGCACCAGCATTAAATTTAAAGAAAATTATATCACCATCCTCAACCACATACTGCTTTCCCTGCTGCCGATATTTGCCAGCTGCTTTTACGGCTGCTTCATTTCCATTTTCTTTAAAATCATCAAATTTCATCACTTCAGCCATGATAAAGCCTTTTTCGAAATCAGTATGAATTCTGCCAGCAGCCTGGGGTGCTCTGGCACCATTTTGAATGGTCCAGCATTTGACTTCGTCCTCTCCGGCGGTAAAAAAGTAGCTCAATTGCAAAGCCTTGTAACCAGTGACTATAATTTTGTCCATCTGACTTGTCAAATTGTTTTCTTCCAAGTACTTTTTGCGCTCTTCGTCGCCCATTTCCATCAATTTGAGCTCAAATGCCGCACTGTATGGAATTACAGTTGCTCCCTGATCATTGGCATCTACCCATTGTTTGATTTTTGGCAACCATTTGTTCTTTTTTTTGATATATTCAGTTTCGCTCATATTAAGCAAATAGACAATTGGTTTAGATGTGAGCAAAAGGTGTTTGTTCAAAACATCAATTTCCTTATCATTCCAGTCATGGTAGCGAACAGCCTTGTTCTGATTTTTCAGCAAGTCGACTATTTTATGCAACACCTCGTACTCAAATTTGAGCGATTTGTCACCGGCACGGACAACTCTCTTCTCAATTTCGTCATGAGTCTTCTGAACATGGTCCAAGTCTTTGAGTTTTAACTCCTCATTAATTATCTCAATGTCCCTTATGGGATCAACATTTCCTTCGACATGGACAATTTCCTCATCGTCAAAGATACGTATCATGTGAAAAATGCCATCACAAGCTTTGATGTGACTGAGAAATGCGTTTCCAAGGCCATGTCCCTCGTTGGCGCCCTTGACTAGACCGGCAATGTCGACCACATTGAGAAAAGCTGGCACCTTGCTCGCTGGTTTATATTTCTCGCACAAAAAGTCGAACCTAGAGTCTGGCACAGGAACTCGTCCTTCGTTGGGGTCTATTGTGCAAAAAGGAAAGTTTTCTGCCGATGCTTGTAGCTTGGTTAATATGTTGAAAAAAGTGCTCTTTCCTACATTAGGTAAGCCGACAATGCCCATTTTTAAATTGGTGCCTAAACGACCAATTATTGGTTTGCGCACATTTGAATTTTGGTCAGCTTTCTTTGGCGGCATTTCTTTTTAAACTATCTATGGTTATAACCTAAAATACTCAATATATTTTAAAAAATCTTATATTTATAATAAGAAATATTAAGAATTTCTAGTAGATATGCAATTCTGTTTTTTCAATGTATTAGCTAGAGTCGAATTAATAGACGCTTATTCAAATATGAATACAGGCAGTATTTGTTTAACATATGTGCAGCACGTTTAGCAACCATTAAGCTTAGAAGCATATTTAGCTTGTAAAACTATTTGCTTTAAGTTAAATTTGCCAAGTAAAAGGCATTAGTAAAATTGGGATATTTTTTTTAATATATTTAAAAAATTAAGTGTTTTTTAACCAAATTTTTAACCAAGTCTATCAATAATTATTTAATAAATTTATTAAAATAAATTAATATTTCAAAAATATCACTTTTTTTTTTAATTTATCTCGAATTGTTAATTTTCTAGTCATTTTTGTCTTTTTTCGTTTATTCTTACATAGTCTTTTTAATTGTAAAATCTTCTGATTAAGATGGTATAGTCTAAATTTTATTTTAAAAATAATTGGTTTTTGAATTGTGAAAATCTCTTTTATAAAACCACTCTATTCGAGGTGTAGAATAGTATAACAAGATATGTACATTAATTATTTTTTTTAATTAAAGTTTTAACACATTGCCAAAAATAAATAATAAGCTTAAATAATAAATTTTGTTCTAAGAGTTAATTTCATAAAATAAAAAATAAAATTTATCGAGATAAATATTAAATAAAAATCCCTCGAATTGATGAAAAATTAAAATAATAAATAAATAAATAAAACAATAAAATCATGATTGATATACAGTTTTCCTGATTTTGCCATAATGCTTGAAGTTTAATTCATTCTGACTCGGTCGATCTGACAACTGTCTCTAAATGTAGTGTCCTCAGTTTACTCATTTTCGCTATCTACATTAGTGGCATTTTTTTAGTTCCAACTTCTTCGTTATGAAATGAAACTTTATATCAGAAACTTTCTGGTACAAAAGAACCAGATCATCGAAAATTACACCATTATAGTTATTTATCTGTATCCTTTAAATACCTTTTATGTAGTTAAAGATCAAGTCAAATTTTGAGTAATGGGTTAGTATAATTTAATTATTAAAAAAAAATAATAAATTTACTATTTAAATTAATTGATTAATCGTCGATAGCCTAATCCTGCCCCTTGGAACGCATGAAGATATTTCCTGGTGAGATTTCTGAATTTTAACAGTCTGATATCTTCATGCGTTCCAAGAGACAGGACAATTGGAATAATTTTGATTGAATTTCTTTTGCCAAAAGCATAAAGAATATATAGAGAAATCATTATAAAAAATAACTTTACTTTAACTTTTTTTTTCTTAGTATCATATTGCTTTGTTTACAATATTTGGTCAGGTATGATATTAGATAATATTTGTCTGGCTTAAGAATGTTTTTCCAAGCCAGTTCATGCATATATATTTTCATTAGCTAAGAAATTAATTTTAAAATTTTTTGGTTATGAAAAAATTACTTTATTAATTAAATAATTTTAGGTTTATTTATTATTAAGTAAAAGAAAAATAATAATTTTTTAAAGATAAAATAGTAAATAAATTTTATCTTGAATGCAAATTTTTGACAAAAAAGATAAATTTTTTCGGTTTAAGCTGCTATTGTGAATTTCGAAAACAAAAAGAACAAAAATTCTTCCTTTTTTGATAAATTAAAATTTACTAAAATAAAATATATTTTAAAAAATACTGCAGCATAGTGCATCATACTTCGTTGTAAATAAAATGTAAAAAAGTAAAACATCAAAAAGATTTCAAGTAATTATTGATTTTGTTAACTTTAAAAAATGAAAATAAAATTTTTATTTTCGGTATAAAAGATACAACAAAGGATGATGCACTATGATGCAGTATTTTTTAAATATATTTTTTTTAGTAATTTTTGAATATCATTTAATTTATCAAAAAAGGAAGAATTTTTGTTCTTTTTGTTTTCGAAATTCACAATACCTTCTAAACATAAGTTTATTATTTTAGTTTGTTAAACTTGAAGAAAATATATCATAATACAGAATCTTATTATTTTTATTCGCATTAACAATGCTTTATATAAAAAATGCTTTTAACCGAAATTATTGTTAGAAAAAATAATATTTTTTTTTATTTTTAAATCATAAAAAAAAGTTTTTTTTTCGGATTAATTTTTTATATTTTTTTTAAAAATTTTTATAAATGTAAAAAGAAGTTCATAAAATAATCAATATAAAAGTGAATAAAAAATTTATCAATTAATAGTAATCAAAAAGTTTTTTCTTTGAAGTAAATAATTTTCAATTATAAATCTTTTGAAATAAATCCAGTTTATTTATTTAATATAAATAAAATATAATTGAATCGAATATTTTTCAAATTTCTAGAAAGCAAATTAAAAATATGCATCAACCAGTGACAAAAATTTTATTTCTAATTTTATAAAAAATTCAATTGAAATTTATTTTATTCAAATAGTAGATGATTTCTATCTAAAATAAAATTTTGAACTACTAAGTCGGTGCAAGTTTTTATATCAAAGACTAACCATTATTTCAAAAGTCTTTAAAAAAACTAAAAGAATAAAACATTCAAAAAATAATCAACCAATTTTACTCATTTTTTTTAATCAATCAACAATGCACAAAAATTTTTCCAAAAAATATTTACCAGACCAATTATTTAAATCTAATTTATGATTATTTTTCTATTGATAAGATAGTCAAAATACATTTTTGTAAATTCAAATTTTTGATTTATCAAATTAAAAAAATATATATTCATAGGATAATTTTTTTGTTATCTCGATCTTAAATTAAACAAAGCATTTAATGAGATCCAGCATTTAAATTAGCATAATAAAACAATTAGTTTTTTTTTTAATTAAAATAACTTGAAGCAAAATAAATTTGAAAATCAATTATTTTTTATTTATTATTTACTTTATTTATTTAGTAATTAATCAAAAAATTATTTTTTTTCTATTTGATGATAAACAAAGACTTATTAAATTTTCATAAAATCAAATTAGAATTTTGTGTATCTTTAGTGGGCCGATAGAACGCGATACACAAACCCAATCCGCCATTAACCTACATTTTGAAATTAAATTTAGGCCGCAGAAGCGACCAAGTTTAGCAACTTGCACCTAGGTAATAATTATCCACAAAATGAGCAGACGATGCGGTCCACTTGCTTGCAGCCGGGCCACGGGCCTTGCGTGTCTACAAAATGGCCAGGTTCGCGCTCTATTTAGCGCACGACCGCCCGCACTGCCGCCATTTTTGTCCTCACTCAATTTAAACAAATAAAAAAATCTACGTTTTAAAATAACTTTATTATCTTTCCAAAAAGTGGACATGGGACAAAAATTCAAAAAAGAAAAAATAAATGAAAACTTTGATCAAAAATAATGATAAAAATATAAACATTAAAATGGAGGGTTATAATATAATAAACTCAGGATATATCAATAAAATAAACTGATAATTTAAAATTATCTTCTTTTATTTATCATAAAATTGGACAAATAGAGAAAATGAAAAACAAAAAAAAAATGGTCTAATAAACGATAGTAGAGAATCGGATGGCCGACAACTCGAGTAACTCGGACCTCCGCTGTGTCTATAACAAATTAAAAAAATTAAGAAAAAAAAAAAAACAACAATAACAAATTATCAGAAGAAATTTAAATAAAGGCAAATTTTTCCAAAATAAATTTTTGTGTGTGTGTGTGTGTGTCAGTGTATGGGTGTGCGGATTTTTGGTTTTGATATTTTCTAAAATATAAAAATAAAATTTCTATCTTTTCTTTTTTTTGTTGAAAATAAATTTGTTTCTCAGTGGACATAAATTACATTTTTTTGTTCAGCTTTTAATTGATCTCAACTATTGCTTTATTTACATAATTTACCTAATTAAGTGTTTGTATATGGTGTGGTGCCAGTCCTAATTTCGAGGCCTAGTTGATTGTTAAAATGCACTAAAACTATGGAATATTAAGAGGTAGTTGAAGCTTGTAGACTGTTTTGATTTTGTGAAGATTGGTGCTGCTGGTAGACCTGTTGCTGATGCTGTTGGATGAATTGGCCGTACTGGGCGGGGTCCTCGTAGCCGGGCCGCGCCTGACTGGCCATCCAACCGTCCTGGTAGATCTCGCCGTTGTGCATGTACTGCTGCTGCTGTTGCTGCTGCTGCATGTACACATTGTTCGGGTAGTACTGGCCCGAGTACTGGTTCTGTTGCAGCTGCAGCTGTATCTGCTGGTTGTACACGCTTGCCGAGTCCATGTAGTACTGCTGCTGTTGTTGCTGTTGCTGTTGCTGCTGCTGCGGCGACTGGTTGTTGAACGGCTGGTACACTTGACTGTGGTTCTGGTACTGGTACTGTATCGAGTTGGGCGTGGTCGACGCTGGCGGCTGTGTCTGGTACATGACCGGACTGACTTGATTAAGCAGACACGAGTGAACCAGCGATTTGAACAAGCCTAGCTGGGACTTGAGTGTCGCGTTCGTCTTGCCCAATTCGGTCGCGTAGCCGTGCTTTTTTTCCAACTCGCATTTGGAATTTTTGAATATTTGGCTCATTTTTTTGTTGTCCAATTTGATCTGGTGCAGCTTTTGCTTAAGGTGCTTAATCTCGTTTTGGGTGAGTAGAGAGCGTTCGATGATCTTGGAGTGATAGGCGTCAATGTTGAAGTAGTCGCGATGGGTGAACAGGCAGCAGTCGTTGAGCCAATTGGGCGATAGAGAGGTTGGCGAGCAGGAGTCGTTTGAGGGCGGCGGCGTGTGCAAATGGGTCAGTTTGGCCTCGTCGGGCTCGCTCTTGGGCTCTTTTTTGCACATCTTGGGACTTTGCTCGCCCATATTGGACTGGTAGGCCTTGAGCTCGTTCCTGTAGCGTTCCTTGTCCTGTAGACCCTTGATTATAAATTTCTAAAATTAAAATTCAGAAGCTATTCGGGACAGAGGCAAGCGTCTCTCCGTAGCGCGGCTAACGCGCCGGGAGAAGAGACTTGGCGAGCAAATTTAGGAAAATAAAGCTCACATTTTTGGTTTCTTTGTCGATGTTTTTGGACCAGTCGGTGCCGACCTTTTTGACAATGTCGGCGAACTTGAGCGACGAGTCCTGGCTGCGCAGCTCGGACTGTCTTTCTTTGAAGTAGTGCTGGTAGCCGGTGAGAGGCGGCTTGGGCGCGTTCATCTCCGAATAGACGATGGCCGAGTGAGCGTTGTCTGTGGCTGTGGGGGGCTTTTTTTTGGCGCGCGCGGCTCGCTTGGGCGCGCTCGGCGTCGGCGACGGGCTCGACGAGGAGGACGAGGGCGTGCTGGACGAGGAGGGCATGGGCGGCGGCGGCATCATCACCACCTGGCTGCTGCCCGCCTCGCCGTAGCCGGCCTGGCCCACGTACTGCCCGCCGCCCAGCCAGTACTCCTCGACCATGTCGCCGGCGCCGGGCTGCGCGCCCCCTCCGCCCGGCTGCACCACTTGGCTCTGGTTCAGGTTGTGAAACTCCATCATGTTCAAGCCCATCAGGCTGCTGAAACAACAACAATATAGATAAAAATAGATAAACACACACACACACAAATAGATAAATTTTATTGTTAAAAAGAGAAGAAAATTTTTTTTTTTTTTTTTTTATTTTTCTATTTAAAGTTAAAAGATACAAAGTGCGGTGACGTACTTTTTGTCCACTAGATTGATGCTGTTGGCGCACTCGAGAAAGTCGAACTCGCCGCCGATCATGTTCTGGGTGCGGCCGGACGAGCACGACGAGGACGGTGTCGACGAGGCCGACGACGAGTTGGCCAGGCCCGGCGTCACCATGTATTGATTGTTCTGATCGACAAGTATTTGTGATTGATTCATGATTGATCTAGGCTCCTGTGACTCTTAGACTCATTTGATTGTTATTTAACGCAAACAAATAACAGTCTAAAATGTCAAAAAAATTGAGAATTGTGAGCGCGTGACTTGCTGGTTCGGCTAAGTGCCTGTTTAGACAAGAGATCAGAAAAAAGCTTAAGCAATAGAAAAAAGAATCTAAAAGAGATCTAGCTCATGATAATAATGAATTTGAACTTATTTTGTAAATTTTAAATCCAAGATAGAGAGAAGGGAGAGAGAGAGAGCGTGAGCGTGAGCGTGGATGGTGATGGTGGTGCTGAGGGGTTGTTGTCGTGGGCTCTAAAATGTATTTTATAATTTAAAATCTAATATTAATATTTTATTCCTAATAAAATAAATTTTATATGAAATGAGAACGAGTTCTAGCTTTTTTTTTATATATATTCATATATTTTAATATTTAGTACGTACATGCAAGTTGGTTGAAATGTATGCTTGAAATCACGACGCTTACAATTGAAATTTTGGCTCTAAGCCTAATTGATGAACACAAATAACTTGAAATATACAAAACCAACCAACAACAATAACAACGAAATAGAGAAAATAAATTCTATTTGCATTTGATTAGAATAAATTATGATTTTGGAATGATTTGAAATTTTTAATCAGGGGCGGTGATCGGCAAGGTGGCCGTATCAGCCGTTGCACGGGCCCAGTACAGCAAATGTCAACTCTGGGCCTCTGATCCATCCGCTCTGAATGGAAAATTGGTTATAGTTTTTTTTTTGTATTTTTTTTGTTTAGGTTGGGCTCGAAAATAGAAAATTTTATAACAATTTTTTAATTGAAAATCAAAAATAAAAATAAAAAAAAAAACATATTATGAAATTAGTGTTTGAAGATTTGTTTTTAATTAAAATTAACTTTTTTAATTTGTTTTAAATTGTCTCAATTGTCTCAATGTTTTTTTAGTTCTAATCTAAATAGAGACCAATTCTGGCTCAAAATTACTGGTTTAATTGCTCGATTTAAATTTTTATTTTATTAATTTTAATTGTATAAAACTTTAATTGTCGTGATACATGCGAGAAAGGTGCAGTCAAGAGGTCTTTTCGCCTTGGAGGTTATCAAAACCCTTTCGGCTAATTTTGAGAAGTCATCTTTTTGTCTTTATCTTTGAATAAAAATTTGCAAAACTTTTCTTACCATAATTTTTATGACTAATAAATAGATTGAAAAATAACTTTGATTTACCATGCTGTTTGGTTTTATGACAATTGGTATAATAGAACTGAAAAAAAATGCTAAAAAATCATAAAGCTTTTTCTAAAAGTCAAAAACTGGTTCTGTAAATGCAACATGGTGCAAAGTACAACATATAATGTTATGTTTTTTACAATATTCTGGGAAAACTGTGCTAATTCAGCAAAAATTATATCTTCATTTTGCATATCACTTTGCATATGATTAGCAGACTTTTTAATTTTAACATTTTGTTCTGTTCTATTGTACCAAATTACACAAAAACCATGTTGTTAATTGTATAAGCTTTTGGTCTATTTGACAATATTTTTTTTCATATATCTTTCTATCCACAATTTTTTTAAATTAAAAACTATTTTGAACAATTTGGAATTAGTTATTATATTTAACAATTTTATTAAAATTGTTTAATTAACAATACTTTAATAAAATTCGAAATAAGTGAAATAAAAGTCTTGCCATTTTAGGATAAAAGTTAAGAAATTAAAGAAATTGGAAATGGGAATAAAAATCCTCGGTTTCCATGGCAACCTGATTTGAATATTAAATACTTTTTGAGAAAAATATTTTATTATTCAGAATTTGAATTCAAATAGTGTATCGATAAATTTGATCTAAAAGAGAAAAAAAAATGGCTGGTAGACCTCCAGGTACTGCATCTCGATTGACCAGTGGATTTGTAAGAGATAAATTTGACTATATATTTTAAAAAAAGAGAGGAAAAATTAAATAAATTTTGAAAAGAACCGCCCGATGACCAAGGGGGCAAACATTCCCAATCAGAACATGTTGCTGAACCCGACCAGGGCCGATGACAGACCCATGACAAGAGGCGGCTTGGGCGGTTTTCACCCGAGCACCGCTGGCTTCAACCGTCAGGTCCAGGACAAAACTTACTTTCTTGGTATGATGAGGTCCAAAATTGGTGAAATAAATAGCGAGATCATTCGAATGAATAAGGACATCACAAACATGAACAATGATAATTCAAATTATCTCTCATACGGAAGAAAGTCAGATAGGATAAAAAGAAGAAATTAAGATTTTATTAAAAATTTTATTTTTCAGAGCTGAAGAGCTCAATCAACAAATTGAGGAATTAAGAGGCGAATTGGCCGATTATAACATGGTTTTGGACAGATTGAACACTTCAAGTTTGTCCGATGTTCGAAGTGATTACACAAATCTTAAATTGCACAATGACCAAGAGACCAAGGCTTTGGATATGGTCTTTATCGAGAAAGGAAAGTATGTAAAGATAAATTAAACTTTTAATTAAGTGTAAGCTTATTGGTTAATGATTAGGAAAGAGGAAGTGGCCAAACGCCACGAGAAAGAGATAGGCGAGGAAAAAAAGCGCAGAGAGAAGGTTTTGTCTTCGATGAGCGGTCCCATTAGGAACAGGTACGAAAAGTGCAAGATTGAAAGTGATAAATTGCAGGAAAAAATGGATCTTAGCCAGAAAGAATTGGACGAGTACAAGAATAGAATGGAATCGCTGAAGCAAAAAATTGGCTTTTCTGGCTTTAAGCAAGAAGCACTCAATTTATACGAGCAATTGCACAATGCTGAGCTTAAGCGAGACGAACTTTTGGAAGAGACTAGGAATGTGCTTACACCTGCAGAGGAACGAGAGAAGCTACTCAAGCAAATAAAAGATAATAATCAAGAGATATCATCTATTGAAAAACAGCTTAGTGAGATAAAGGATGTTATTGAGTCCATAAGAGCAGAGCTTGAAGAAAAACCAACACAGCAAGAAGATACCACTTCGAGCGAGGAACAAAAAGAAATAGCCCAGAAGTACAAGGAGCTTAGGAAGCGAGAGGCTCAAATGGACGAGTTTTTGAACAATTATGAAGAGAGTAAACAAACAGAGACTGATCAATTGTACAATACTAGAAAATCTATTGTTAACTATTTGGAGTTGATTAGTAAAGCGGTGGAAAAAATGAATAGAGAGAGTGGTGTTGGTAGCAAAAGAGGTGGTAGGGATGCGGAAGTGACAATTGCTGATTTGAAAAAGGTCGAAGAATTGGAAAAAAAAGTCACCAACGAGCATGAAAAATTGGTTGAGAAGAAACAAAAAATGGACCAAGAGCTGGTTCTGTTCGCCGACATGGAAGGACTGAAGCGGCGATCGGAGGCCCGTAAACAACAACTTTTGGTCGAGAAACAAAACTTAACCAAATATAAGGATAATATAAAATACGAGTTGCAGACTCTACAAAATCAGTTTGAAGCAATTCAAGCGCAGCTACTTGACCAAGAGACTCATAATCAAGTATGATAGAGAGTTTAATTTTTGTTGAACATTTTTAAAATTAGCTTAATTTTTGTTTAGTTAAATAATTTGGAAAAAAAACTGCAAAGCATTGAACAGTCCAATTTTGCCTTAAAGGAAAAAATAAGCTCGGCATCGGCTGAAAGTGATTATGAAAATATAAAAAATCAAGTGCTTAGTCTGGTAAACGAATATAACAAATGGTTACAAAAACAAATGCTTAATCCGTCATTTAATTATTAAATTTTTAAACTTCTAATTTAAATCTTTGACTAACTTATCGTTCATTTAAATAAACTTATATGTATCAAAAAAAATTATCTTTTTTTTTCATCAAAATTAATTATTTTGAGTATTCACAATTTTTATGTTATGTTATGACTATTAATTTTTATTAATCAATTGTATATAAACTTAAAATCCAAATCCCAAGATAATTAAAAAATGCTAATATGCATTTAAGTTGACAATTAATAATCAATTAGGAAAACAATTTTGATTAAAATTTAATTGAAATTCCAATTATATTTCTTATTAATTAAATGTTCAATTGATTAATTTAAAAGCAAAAAAAATCATTCTTTTAAAAATTCCAATTTTTTTAATGGTAAAATTTGAAAATCTATCAAAAAAATGAATTCAAATTTGTTGAAAAAATTAAAAGAGCTAAAAATAAAATGAATAAATTATTTAAATTTTTCTGGCTTCACTGATTATTTCTACCTAGAATCAAATAAATTTTTATTTAAATATTAATCGAGAAAAGATGGAGAAGATTGATTTATGTTTAATTGAGTCAAGGAGTTACACAATTTTTCCAGTGAAATTAATCTTTATCAAAAAAATCTCTATCAAAAGCTCTTTAAAAATATATCAAGTATTTAAATTTCAAATAATATTTAAACAATATGAGACTCTTAAGTCAATAGTTATTTTAAAATTTAAAATTTAAATCTTAAACTGAAGAATTTAAAAATAATTGTTTGAAAAAATTTATTGTAATTTTTCTTATATTTTTGTATACTGAATTTGTGATTTGATTTTAAATTTCAATTAAGTGCATTGTTCAATAATATTTGTTCTCTTTTGAATAAATATTTTGCTCAAAATTATTAGTATGCATTTGATAAACTCAAATAGATACAAAAATTTGAAAAATGAACTCATAATTTTCTAAAGTCAATAGTAGCGTTTAGATTTTAATCTAAAAGAATTTTAATAACTCGAATAAACTAAATATATATTATTTTTCCGGTCAATTTAGCCACAATTTTTATAATATAATTCTAAATATATAATCATTATAATCATAACTTGACTCAATCCAATTTTTATAATGGTAGCATCAAATAAAATTTTCTGTTTTATCTAATATTTTAAAAAATCATTCAAAATTTACATATAGAGAATATTTTTATCAAGTTAAGCTTTTTAATATTAAGTGATAAAAACAAAATTTTCAATAAAATTGAATGACTTGTTGGAAAATTTTCTCTAATATAATCAAAAAATAAGACATAAATTGTCAAATATTTATTTCCTGAAACAGAATATTATTTTTTTGAGCTAATAAATCTAAAAATCAAAACATTTTGCGAATTTTAATCCCAATTTCTTATATATTTGACTCAATACTGTGCCAACATCTAACTTAATATCACGATATCAAACTGTTAATTGATTAAATATCCTCATGATGAAGGAAAACCTAGATAATTAGGCATATTGAAGTTTATGATCAAATTAAAATGATCATGCTCAAAAATTATTTTATGTTAAATTTTATAGAATTTTTTTAATTGATAAATTTAATGCAGAGATAGATTTTCATGTGTAAGATACATGTTAAATCATGATCGATGATTGTGCAAAATTCTCCATGCATTAAATTTTTGTAGAAATTTGCAGGCTCTAATAAAGCTATTACTTGGTATAAAATAGATTTGATTTCTTCTGTCATCGAGGTAAAAGCTAATTTAGAAGCCCTAATAATAGATTCATTTTTGGTTTTCAGTAACCAGTTATAAGAAGAGGGTACCAATTGAAATTGAATTGAGTTAGGAAGTAAAGAGTGAAATGTTCTAGCTAATTTTCCACATATTCCACATTAAATTTCAGAGTCCCTTTTTGATTATATGAAACCCCCATTCATCCTCGTTCTGTCTTACGTGGTCGTTGAAGTTTCTATCAAAGAACTCTGTTTGGTCCTTTGTTAAGTCATCTGTTAATCCAAAGTATCCTCCTCAAACTTTTTCTTTCGATCTCGAATATCAAAAAAAAACGTATTTAAGTTAAATTAAGTTTCTGCTAAGAGTTTGGTGTGATTATGATTGAATCAAAGGGTGTTTTTTTCATTAAATAGTTTCTGTAGGACTCTTGAAGCAAAAAATCCTCGATCTTGAGAGCTAATAATTCGTGACTCTGTCTGGTAGTGATAAATTCTGAAAAAAGCTTGATTGCTCGGTCATCGATCAGGTCGAGTTTTAGCTATTTGTGGATTGTTTTGATACTTGTCTTAAGGCGAAAACATTTAACGATTCTCAAGACTCGATAAGATTTATTTTGGAAATTTGTTTCGAGTTAATAATTTTCAAATGTTCTTTGTAATTGATTTTGGTATCTAATTTAATATCAAGGAATGTTGGAAATTCCCACTTTTTTGCAGTATTCGATGATTTTATTCACTGCTTTTTGCAGAATTATTTGAATTTCTTTTTTATTGGCATTGGATGTCCAAATACAGAGGTCATCTGATTCTTGTTTTGATTGAAAAGAATTTGATGCGTCTTAAAATTTTGTCTTGGAGTTTTTGCAGATCTGATGATATTTTTAAAAAAGTTTCGAACTCATTCTAAATTATTCTGAACATTTATCGAAATTTCAAAAATCTTGAAAAAAAGATTTACATTTTAGAATATATATTCTAAATACTATATAACTCTATTTAAATATTGTATACTTGCATTTTAAGGACAAAAAAGGTGTTTTTATAAAAAAAATACATAAAGGTAGTACTAGAGTGATGGATGATATGAGTGCCATATTATTTAATTTTGTATTATTGAATCAAAATTATTTAATTTCTTAATAAAAATAAGTTAATATTAAAAAGCAAATAAAAATCATAATAATTTTATTCGTTTGCGTAAAGCTACTTAAGCTACTAATGAACATAACACCCTTTGATTCAATCATAATCACATCAAACTCTTATTAGAAACTTAATTTAACCATGTGTATATACAATAGATACCGTAATGCCTTGCCCCCTAATGCGGCACTCATTTTCAGAATTCTGTATTTTAATGCATGCATTTAACCCACTTTTTTTCCAGATACGCTGCGACTGAAAATGCTGCAGTTAATGTCAAAATTTTGGTAAAAATGCCGCATTAAATATGTAAAAAATATGTAAAAATAATCAAAATTAAAAAAAAAAATTAAAATTAATAATAAAAAAAATTTTATTATTTTTTACATATTTAATGCGGCATTTTTACCAAAATTTTGACATTAACTGCAGCATTTTCAGTCGCAGCGTATCTGGAAAAAAAGTGGGTTAAATGCATGCATTAAAATACAGAATTCTGGTTTAAAGTGCAATGCATTAGGGAGCAAGGCATTGCGGTATTAATTTTTCTACTTTAATTGTACACACTTAAATTAAAACAAATTTTCATTAATCATATTTCAAACATGTGGACTGAAAAAAAGGCTCCGTCATTCGGAACTGCCCTGGAAAAAACTTTTACTAAGATTTTTATTAAGTAAAAATAAAAGAAAACAAGAATCACTGGTACGCATAATCAATTAAAATTGGACTTAAAAGAAGCACGTTCTTAAGTACTGATCAATAATTCTTTTATCAAAAAATCAATCCATCAACAATCAAACCTGTATGAATTTACTTCAATAGATGATACCTTAAAAACTAAGTTTAATATAAATCACTACATTAGATTAAACATTATTAAAAAATAATTGTCTAAATTATAAAATATAAAAAAATAATGTTAGTCGACTTTGGCCAAATGCACTCTAACACTAGTAAAAATATAAATATAGGGAATTTTATAACTAGTAGAACTAAAGAGAGCATTTAAATAAAAACAATGTAGCAGGAGTTATGTCCATTCTTCAACGTGGTCTCTCATTTAGACCCAGCATACATTGTCTGGTTTCCTGTTATATTAATTCTCTAGCTCAAATATTTGTACAAAATAGATACGAGCTGATTGAATAACAATGAGAACGAATTCCAGAGCTCATATTTGCTAATCACAGAATAATTACAGAATTTGACTACCAGCTATTTGAAAAAAGAATAATAAAACCTGAAATTCTTTAATTTTCAAATCCCTTCTAAAATATTCTCACGAACCTGAAATGGCTATAAAAATAATGTAATCAATAAAACTACGATCAATTAAAAAACTCACTATTTGCCCAGTCATTTATTGGTCCTATAAAGCCTAGCTAATTAACCTTGATTATCAAGACTACTCGATGTGAAACAAATCGAGTTTATTTAAACTGATTATAAAAACACTTAATTAACTCTTTGGAGATTAAATTTAGATTTAAACAAAACCTTGAACGAAACTTAATCTCCGATAAGGTTTCAATTTACACCGCCACTACTTATCTTTGTGAAAATATAATTTATAATTGATTGAACATTTGGCGGATTTTCTAAAGCACCGCATTTTTGTTAGATAAGATAATTTTCTTTTCCCAAATCGGCTCTCATTCAAACACTCACACTTATTTAATAGAAATTTGGTTTTTATATATAAACAGGAAATTAGAAATCATTTCCCCCCTCTCTTAAGTGACGTACAGAGAACCATCACTGTTAAAATTTCTTATACAAACAACTAAAGATTAACACCACGAGAAAATTAGTTCTATATTTTCCTCTAATAACACATTTACTGGGCGGGTCTTGACACAAATAAATATAAACTAATTTATTTAGATTTTGCTAAAATCATATTTTAACATGATTGATTTCACAAGACTAGCAAAGCTTAGAGACGAGCTGAACAAAGCTGTGGATTTGGGCGATGCCAAGAAGCTGCGCTCTATTCTGACCAGTTGTTATGTGAATTTGAATTTTGTCGACAAGCAAGGACAAACTCCGTTGCATCGCTCGTGTTCGAGCGGCAGTATTGACACATGCAGAATACTTGTCGAGTATGGGGCTAGTCAATCGATCAGAAACTCGGCCGGCTGGTACCCCATTCATTTAGCCAGCTACTATGGTCACACAGACATTGTCAAATTTCTGCTAGACGAAACTAACTTTAAAAAAGAGTCACTGATCAATGTACAGCAAGATGGCGAGGACAGGCACCGTTCGTGTAGCAAAAATTTGTTTCCCACCTATCGTCAGCGGGCCGAGTCCAATGAAGAGTCCAGTGATGAAGAGCAGTCAGATGACGAAGATGATCAAGATTACGAGGACTTGGTATACGGACTCGAGATCGAGTCCAATGCAGACCACCTCGTTCACGCTCTTAATGGCACAAATTATTCAGAATTAATTAATATTCAAAATTTAGAACTTAACTCAGATGATTTTTTATTCTAAAGTGTTTACAATGCGTTTTTTTATCTCTTTTATCAATATTTGTAAATAAGGTTATTATTCCGGTTCAATTTTTTAAATAATAAAGTATGAAAAGTTATAATTTTAATTATTTTTGTTCACAGTATTTATTTAATCATTTTTGTATTGATAAACAATGTTGAAAAAGTAATATCAAAAAATTTTATATATTTAAAAAATAATCAAGCTAAATAATATTTTTAAAGTGACTGATTTTATCAAAAAATTAATAGGAATTTTTCAACCAAATAACAACAGGGATTAATTAGTCTGTTAAGACCATGTAACTATATTAATAGAAAATAATTGTCAAAGTTATCTTATTATTTTTATTTCAGCTTCTTGGATGATTATAGAGAGAAAAATATTCAAATTTAAAACCAAAAATAAGTTAATGTTCAGTTAGTTTTGATAATTTTTTTTTAATTTTTATAAGGTTATAAAATTTCACGTGATTGTTTTTAGATATTCTAAATTCAGTTTAGCTTATGTTTGATAAATAGATAATTGAATAGTTTTTTAACGTTATAAAAGAGACATTATTTTTTTAATTTTTAAATATATGATTGAAGGTAAAACACCAGGGTTTGTCCAAAGGTGTCAGCCTTTGTTTAAATCCACTTATTGAAATAAAAATTTTAAAGAGACATTTTTATAAATTTTTTATAAAGCTATTTTTATAAAGCTAGTACGTTAAATATTAATTATGTGATTGGGGTATTAATTAAGATTCTAAATGTAAATTAAATTCATCTAATCAAAAGTGCATATGTGCTGGTCTTACATCTGTTGATTTTTTAATTTGATCACGTGATACACTATCTAAAAATTGTTCATGTATGAATTTGGGTTTGATCGAGCGCATCTCATCTTTGATATTAGATACTTAAGACCCAAAGAATGCTCGCTTTGTATGTGAACCAATTCCGCCTAGTCTCCAGTTAATTAATGTTAAATTTACTCTTTAGATTAAAGATTAGATTATGCAATATTCAAATGAGATTAACCTTTTAAAGAGCATCGGTATGACTTAGAACAAAAACCACTAGACAAATAAAAATATTTATTAATTTTTACAACCTCTTAATGTTATGTTTGAACAATCGTGTTTAACTCAAATACTTCTTTGTTCTTTTATGTTTAACTAATCCATTTATCTCTAACACCTACATTCATTGATAGATAAAACAGCTACGCTTCGTTTGCGTTGCATTACCTCGAGACATGGGTAATTTTGTTTTGTTTGCTTTGGTTTTACTTGTAAAGTGTATCTAAACTGTTAATCTCTCAATTTTACCTGTAGGGAATTTTCTCATTTAAGAATTAATTTTAGGACAACAACTTGAAAAAATTGTAGCCAAATATCTAAATCTCAATAGCTACCAACTGCTTTTTTCATTGAGTGCACAGATTACCACTGACTAGACACAATTTGTCTTGTCAGTCTTTTGTGAATTTAATTAGCCACCCTACCAGTTTAATTTGTCACAGATTTTACTCTTAAAATAATTATTATAAAATCGATTATATTTTTATTTTTTATTAAATATATAATTGAGGGGAAGACCCCAGGGTTCGTCCGAATGGCGCTAGCCTCCGTTTAAACCCTCTTGTTTGAAAAAATTAGATTTTTACAAAATTAGACTAAGTTAAAAATTGAATTTTACAAAAAAAGTAGAATTAGTTAAAACAAATTGTTATATAGCGATGTACAAAGTTCAGATAAAGATATTTACATTAGGATTTAAGACAGATTAATTGTTTTTCTTGAGTTTGATTTCGTGGAATACGTCAATTGGTGTTTTGAATCTTTTGGGATCTGAGTAGGAAACAGTCTGCACGTATGCATGAATTTCTTTGGCTATAAATTCTTGTTTGGATTTATTTGAAATCGATTATATGACATATCTTGATTTGACTCAACCCATGGAACATAATGACTCAAAAACCCCGGGCTAAAAAAATTAAAATTAATTCTTAATTTTTTTAAAAATGTTGTAAATTAGTATCGAACTAGTCAGTTATAAGTCCAGTAAAAAATAATATTTTTTTTGTATTACCGCGGGTGTATAGTTTTAAAACATAAAAAAAATTCTTTAACGCAAATCATAGAACCTCAGTGATTTTTTATTTGAAGACCATGTGATAGTTTACAAGGATTTACGGTAGCTAGGTACTGTGAATTTCAGAAAAAAAAACAGAATAAAAATTTTTCCAATTTTGATAATTAAAATTTATTAAAATAAAAGATATTTAAAAAAAATACTGCAACATAGTGTAAATATACTTCTTGATACTTTACTTTATGTCTATTATCTACATAAAAAAAACCATTTTAGTTAAAAAAGATGCAACAGAGTATGCTTGTCATTCGGAGCTGTCCTGGAAATTCCCCTTTTAAAGTAAAATATTAAAGTTACTTCAGACTAGGTTTTGTGAAACTTGGTACAATGACACAGGAAAAATATTAAAAATCCTTAAACTTCTATTATATTGCAAAATAGCACAATATTGAAGGTTGCCAAAGTCTGCCAGAATATGGGTTGAATTTTTTTTTAGACTATTCATATCAAATTACAGACTAATTCGAATATCTAAAGATAAACTCTTTGAACTGAAATGATATCTTGAATTGACCATAAACTTCAAGATGCCCAGTTTTCACAGAATGTTGTATAAAATTTAATTATTTATGTTTATGTTTTACTATGCAGTATGATGCATTTACAGAACCAATTTTTTCCTTTACGAGAATAAGTTGTATGAATTTTTACCATTTTGCTCTGTTCTATTGTATCAACTGTCACTATACCTACCAGCATGGTAAATCAAAGTTATTTTTCGATCATTTTTTATCAAAGATTGTCAAAAACATCTATTTTTAAAATAATTTTTAAACTATGATCATTTAAATTTAACCATTAACTTCAATTTGCCAATACTTAATCTTTTTTCTAATAATTAAAAATAATGAAATAATAAAAAAATTGTTTTATACTATTTGATGCAATAATAGCTTTTTTAAACTGAATAAATAAAGAATTTTTCCTTCAATAACTAAACTGAATAAAAAAAAATATAATTTCATTAACTATTTTTATTAAATTTTTACAGCAACTCTAAATTTAGCCGATCGCGCTCTCGGATTAATTGAAATCTCTTCTTTAGTTGGTAAAATAATTTTTTTATTTATTGGTTGCCATTTTTTCTTCACCAAAGACTGGTAAGAGTCAAAATTCAGAGAATTCAATTGAAATCTTTCAGAAATTTTGTTATTTTTGTGAACATCTTGACCAGAATTTGTATTCACTTCGCTAAAATGATTTTTTATAATTCTGTCTTCCAGTGAATGAAAAGATATAGTCGCTAATCTACCACCTGGCCTCAAAAATCTTTGAAATAAACTTAAAAATAAAAAAGCAAATGACTACAATCATTAATCTACTCATGAACATAGTTAATTCCATTATAGAGTTCATTAAGCTCGTTATTGACAAAAATTCTCAATGCTTGAAAAGTCTTAGTGGCAGCATGGCTTGTTCTATTTAAAGAATCAGTTCTTCTCCTAAAAAAAATCTTAAAATTAATTTTTTGCCAAAATTCTTAGATTACTCGCCAACAATTGTGCTTATAAGATCAGCTAATTGCTTTGTAGTTTCAATTCTACCATGCGCTGAACGAAAATAGACAATACCATGTGAAATTTTCTTGTAAAATTTCTCTTCACCATATTTCCAAATAATTTTTCCCAACTGATCTTCATCTAGCTTATTTACTACATCAGCAGCAGTAATAGAATCTTTATCACTTATTTATTTCTTAAATCAAATATCTGGCAAAAATATTCCATTTTTTAAAATCTACCTGTCAATGCTCATGCGCATATCCAAAGGTCCATCTTGACTTAAAGAAAAACCCCTATATCCGCTATCAAATTGAATCGACGAAGCTCCACAATCTATTAGCGCACCGTCAACACTGTTTGGAGCTATTCCAAGCGCATCTAAATTATTGCTGATTTCTGAAAATTTTCCCTTAATTGGATATATCCGACCACTTTAAAGAAAATTAAAAAAAGTCGCACAATTTTAATTGAAAATACGGATATTTCTTGGACATCTCTTGACAAATTTTGAAAGCACTTGGATCTCTATCTGAAGCAAATATTATAGAATTTGGGTTTGATTCTAAAATGGCTTTTGTATGACCACCTGCGCCAAAGGTAAGGTCCAAATATGTCTTAAATTCAGATTAATTAAGTAAATAAAATTTTATCTCAAAATAATTTACTTTAAAATCTTTAGGTTCATTTACCAAGTACTTGATGACTTCATTTAACATTACTGGAGTATGAAGTGCTTTCTCTTGAGTTCCGTATAATCGACATAAGCTGAATTTTGTCCAAGAAATGACTCTAGATTTTAAAAATTTTGGATTCATTCGAAATTATTTAATTAATTTAAATTTTTAAAATAATTTTTATTTATTTATTTTGCAAAATATTCATTACATTTTTATGTAATATTTTATTTTTTAATAAATTGATAAACAAAATTTTAATAAAAGAATCCATCATGTTATAATAAGAAATATTTTGGTAAAATTTTTATTTTGTCTTACAAGACCAATTTGAGAAGCATCTGATTTCATTAAATTTATTGAAGGATCAACTGCACACATAGTTATTTAAAATTAAATTGAGAAACTCATAATCCACTTAGATAAAAATTCAGACCCAAATTATATTTTTAATTATCATCTTTTTGTATTTATAATTATTTATAATAAAATTATTAACTATTATTATTATTATTATTATTATTATTAATTTTTACAAAAGTAAATAAATAAATAAATCGATTATAATAAATTCAAAAATTTTCTAAATTTTAGAAGCTTTCAAATTTTTTGGCTGATTAAAACTGTTGTTTCTGAAAGTGCTTGCAAATCCAGCACCATTACTCAAATTGGTTCCTGTCTCCTGTCCATTAAGACTTGTCTTGCTTCTGCTCAAAAATTGCAATCCATATAACGCTTTTCCTACCTTGTTGGAAAAGGGATTATTCGGAGTAGACAGATTGGTTTGCATGTTTTGGCAAAGCATTATATTAGCATCATACTGCTGTTGTTTCATTCCATAATTGTGGTTTTGGTCACCACCTGGCTGAAAATAGCCTGCACTTTCACCATTTTCGGTATGATGTTTAAAATTTTTTTCACCAAAGTAACCTGTGTTGGCACTCAATGAGCTAATTGACCTATTCAAGCCTCTATTTGGATTAACTGCTCCATTGTCACTGTAAAGCTGGGCAAACCGATACGGACTGTTTGGTGCATATTGATTAAAGTTGGCAAAGCCGGGCACTAGTGGAATTTGACCCCCTGTTGCAGCTGCTGCTATTTGATTTTGAGCACCAAAATTTGGATTACAATTCATTTGTTGCTGCATATAGTCCCGGTAATTTTCCATTATTTTTTTTTGCCGTCTTTCATTGTTAACTGTGTATACTTTATAAATTTGAGTGAGAATAATCAAAACATTTTTTGCCATAAAAAATATCAATAATGGAGTTTGACTCATGATTGTTTCCGAACCAAGTTTGGACCAAGCAAAAATTCTGAAAGTTAAAAATGAGCCATCGTGTAGAAAAAGTCCGGCTATTAGAATAAAAAATAGAGGATCTTGCTCTTGATTACAGCATAGATGACTAAACCAATTTTGCTTAGGACCATCTGTTTTTGATGGACCTCTGTCCAAGTTGAAGTTTTTATCCTTTTCAATAGTTGCTTCACCCTTGAGCTGCTTTTTAATAAACTCATAATGTTTGTGCAAAAAAGGAAACTTTTCATTTTTTTCCTGAGCCTTGGAATCGCTTAAGTTTTCATCCAAGTCTTCACTTGGTTCCCTAGGAGAGCCCGTCGAGTAGTTAAACGTCTCTTCTAGACTCAAGAAAACAAATTGGAAAAGACTTAGAGTTAGAATTAAGAGAACAGAAAATAGAAGATAATTATTTCGGTATACAAGCTCCAAACTCAGGTAGCCAAAAAAGTTCAAAGTATCAGCTGCAGTAGCAAGAGATATAATTAAGATTAGACTGCGCTGGTTAAGACTAATGTCCGACCTGGTTATCAGCCAACGACTTAGGACTAGAACTAACATAAGCATCTGATAAAACAAGTGTTGAAAGTTGTCTTCCTGGAACCAGTAGCTTATTTTTACATCACAGCAATCAATATCAGAAGGTTTTTTGGTTGAGGTAGCGGTAACTCGTCGCACACTTTTCAATGCTGCTGCAATAGTTGAATAATTTTGAACAGATCTGACTTCTCGTTCAATTACATGGTCAAGTTGATTGGAAGCTGTTGTTGTCAAAGCTTTTTTAAAAGAAAAAGCTCCTCTTTTTAAGGAAGCGTTGGCAAACGACTCTGGTCGTTGTAGATCAAGATTCAGCACATAGGATTTAATATTTGACTCTTGTAATTCGGCTAAGGCTTGAAACTTGGTCTTGCGATGGGCTTCGTCAATACACATTATCCAAATGCTTGGCAAAACACATGACAAAAATAACAAAACACTTGGAAGAATTCTTAAAAATTAAATTTTATTATAATTTAAATTTATTTAAAATATTTTTAAACTAAAAAACTCTGATTGTTTTAAATTATTGTCAAAATTTTGAACCTTCAAAAAATATATTTCTTTTAATGACAAAAAAATAAATAATAAATAAATAATTTTAAAAATTAATTTCCTCTATAAAGATAGAATATTGCTTTTTGTTTTAAATAATACTAATTAGAGTAAAATTTTAAACTTAAATTATTATTAAATTTTAAATTTTTTTTGCAATAATACATCTTATTCCATTTGATGTACCAAACAGAATAACATGGTCGTTTAGAATTGGTACCTAAATTTCTTTTTTGGAAAAGTCAGTCTCAAGAAAAAGCTAATTAGCATTAATAAATGAATATTTATCTTTTATTGTTTTATTAATTAATAAACTTTTCATTAAAAGCATTTAAATTTAAAACTTACGATCTGAATTCTTTACCAGCTCTTAACCATAGAAGAACGCCAGTCTCGATGAGTAGGAATCCCACGCTTACAATCATCAACCAATAGTATTTGTTATCCGAAACAAATGTCACTCGCCAAATGCATAGTAACATGTAGGCAATAAACATTAAACGTATAAACAACGCCCGAATTACTCTTAAAAAGGCTCTCATCTTTCTCCCTAAACAATAATAGACATGCCGAGGATATTAAAGAAATTTATCTTGCAGCTAAAATGATATGCTAAAACTTTTGAATGTGATCTATCTAAATAAAGATTGACATTTTTCAATTATTTTTATTTATTATTAGCAATAAGTAATTTATCTTTTAATCTCAATAGATTTATGTTTTAGCTATAATTTAAGCAAAATAAAAGGTTAATAAATATCCGGATAAGGCGTAGTTGATCTACGAAGGCCAACCATTGACTAGACACTTAATACAAACAAACAAAATTAGCCAATTCTCCCATAGAAAAATTGGCCTTTGTGCCAAATTGCTCGTTTCCACATAATTAAAAGTTTCATCGTTTAAAACATTCGATTTCATATATGGTTCATAATTGCCACAAAAACTGTTGAATATAGGTCCAGCCTCAATTCCGCGTCTTCAAACAAAAATTTCTTGATATTTTTTTATTTATATAAGGATGAAATATTTTATTAAGTCTTATTATTTTAATAAATTAAATAAATAAAAGAATAAAGTAAATATTTTAGATAATTGGGTGAAAAATTAATTTTGTACCTAAGCAATCTACATCTGTGCTCATCAAGTCTAAATTTGGCCTCTTCAACATCATTTAAATCCATTGTTGACCAAAGTCTCTCAGCCACAGCACTAGCTCGCGGCCATAATCTCGAGATGCTGTTTGCTCCGTCAACAAACTCAGACCACATGCAGGCTTCACCTTTTATTGATTAAATAAGGTAAAATTAAGAAATTTTAAACTAAGTCGAAATTCGGAAAAAAATTATCTCTTTGTTGCGGCTATTGGCAAAAAAGTAATTTTCATTTATTAGGACAAAGTATCTGACTGATACCATTTTAAATAACATATTTTGAATCTTTCAAAAATTAAATTTTTTTTTTTATTGAGTTTTATTTTTTTGGGTAGCGTTTAGTGGTGTGAGTTATGGCCAGACTTGTTTAAAAGTCACAGTTTTAAGTTTAAGTCACAGACTTGACTTGAAAAAAATGTAGAAAAATTTAAGTCATGGCTTATGAATTGTGACTTGAGAAAAACTCTGGTAATGAGTGATGAAACTGAACACCTCTTGAGAAGGTGAACAAGTATGATATGCTAAAACTTTCTGCTACTAAGGATCTAGGTGTCTTCATTAGCCAAGATCAATGTTTTAAAATACAAGTGGATAAATCAGCTGCCAAGGCCAATTACATGCTTGGGCTCATGAAAAGAACACTTGTCTCAAGAGACGCTTTTATTTGTAGCAAGATCCGCAAATCTTGATATTCAATGTCTAGCTCCACTTGAGACAGGTCTGGAAAGAAAGGGACAACGTGGGCTGCTCAGGCCAGAACTGTCAAGAAACAGCTCAAATCAGAAGAAATTTCTTTACAAACCGATTGACGAAGCTTCCAGAAAATTTGGTAAATGTGCCGAGTGTCTTGGCGAACTCAGCACGACTGCATATGGGGCTAAAGCTCTTTAATGGAAGAAATTACATTAACACTACTACTACTACTTTTTTCTCTTAAGGAACGTATCATTAATAAAAATATATTCCGTGGAGACTTATTTACTATATTTGCCATGTGAATAACTCGCCAAAATTCTAAAATAAATAATTTTATAGTTCATTAATTCTTGCCTTGTTTTCGAAATCAATAACTCACTCAGAATTATCAATAACTCAAGCTCACCTATTTCCCGAAAGATAAAATGAACAAATAATTCAGACAAATAAGTCTCATTATTCTTTTTTATCAAAAAATCTATTTATAAAATACCCAATAATTGAATTTCAAAATCATTTCAAAATAAGCTCATATAAGTAAAATATTACTTAACAAATATATCAATCATTCAAATGCAAAATATTAATTCTACTACTAAAAAACCAATTCCAAGTCAATAAATAAATATTCTATTATTCAATACCTCCAATTATTTTCTTTTTTTGCTCTTCAGTTCCATCAAAGTCAGTTGGTTCAACTTTATAAAACTCATACCAATCACTACCGTACTTGATGTAATTAAGATACCAAGGAGACGATAGAATAACATTGTAGCCATCATTGGTTGCTTGTTGCACATAATTTCTCCAATCTTGGTCACTTTTCCATATTTGTAAAATGGTGCCACTAAAAACTTCAACTTTGTTGTCCCATACATCTTGCCAGACAGTTACATTGTATCCCAATTTGTTGGCCGATGACAGAATTTTGCCCATATAATACTGTTCCAAATCTTTGGTTGAATTTAAATTATTTGCATTCATAAACTCGCTGATATTTGGATTAGATTCCCAGCAACTATAGTACACTTCGTCCATACCCAAATGAATAAAAGGATCAGAAAACAAGTCTTTAAGCTCAGCGATCACATTTCCCACAAATTCATAGGTAAAATTTTGAATCGGATTCAAAATCTCGCGTTCACCCTGAACATTATAAATAGCCTGGTACGGTATACCATCTTTCCAGCAAATCGTGATCAACTCTGGATAGCCCAGACCGGGAGTATCCAATTCGGGAATAACTCTAATGCCGCGTACACGCGCAAATTCAATTAGATCCTTTATATCTTCCTGTTTGTAAACATGATCCTCCGAATAAGCACCCTAATTAATTAGTTTAATATTATGTTTTCTTTGATATAAATATTTATATTCAAATCAACAAACTTTTTTGTGCAGGTTTGGATATTTTTTTGACTCAAGCCTTTATTTTAAAATAAATTTTATTCATAAATTAGATATTAAGAAATTTAAAGTACGGAAAAGATTGGTCATCGACTAGATGCCAATGGAAAACATTCATTTTGTTGTACATCATGGTGTCAAGATGCTTTTTTAGCAAAGGTATTGGTATAAAATGTCTTGAGCTGTCAAGCATAATACCTCTGTGAAAAAATCTTGGCTCGTCTGATATATTTGTCGAGTTTATTGCTAGCTATTAATAAAAGAAATATTAATTAAATCTATATAAAATATGGCCTCTAGCAGTTGATTAATTATCAGGCCTACGCGCAAATGAATCCTGTAAAATTTATATCATATAAAAGGATGTTAATAAAAGGATATAATCTATTTAATTTAACAGAGGTAAATTTAATAAAATTGGAATAAACTAATTATATTTAGTCAATGTAATTTTTTCCAAGATCAATGAATAGAATTAGTTTTAAGATTGGTTTTTACTTAAGCCAACAGTTCCAATAAAACGATTAAACGGAGTATTAAATTTGTTTTTAAAAAGGTTATTAAAATCAGAATAACTTATGTATCATAATTATAAAATATGAACAACTTGATAATAAACCAAATGTATCTATTAGTTATTAATCAAATCAGTTTCGATGATACATTTGGTTCGATTTGGTATACCATATTAAGAAAATGCCTCGTCACCTTACTGCAATTTAATTTTTAATATTTAATAAAATAGGGAGGCTTTGTTAAAAACAATATAAATAAGAGAACATTTTTTAAAAATTTAATATATTGTTTTATAATTAATAAGATGCTTTGTTGATAATTCTTAATAATTATGGGTTTTTTTTTGAAAAATTAGGATTAAAATCAATAACATGACAAATTATTATTATTTTTTAATTTAAATTCCATTAATAATAATTTTCAAAACGGAATCATATTTCTCTATTAAATAAAATATTTATTTAATAGCTTTGTTCATGTAACAATAATAGTTGGAGATTAGACATCATAAAATTTTACTATCTCTTAGATTGATAATGTTAGAATCATAGAAAAAAGAATTACTGATTAATGGCTCAAATTGTTGAACATAAGCAGAAAGCAAATGACACATAATCCTTTCTACATGTGGCATGGTATTTATTTTTTTATCCAGACCTATCATCTATTTGTAATCGAACCAGTTAAAAAAAACTAATGAAAACGAATATTTTATTACATAATTTAAGGACAGATGCATATTTTTAATTATAAAGATCCTAATATGAAATTGTTTATATTGAAGAACTATTAAATCGTGCCATTAAGAAACTAAATAGGTTTGAATATAAACAATATTTTTAATTAATTCACTAAAATAATAAATAAATTCTCTTAATTGGAAAGAATTTTTTAATATTTACTTTTATATAGGAAAAATGTTTACTTTTTTTGAATCTAGCGGGTTATATATGAGTTGAGAGAAGGTCTCTAGAGCTCTAACAAGGCCCCAAACAGACTTGGCAACAACTCGGGCACCTTCTTGGTCAACATTTAGCTGATCTTCAAAATACTTTTTTTATGAATAATTTTTTTTCAAAAGTTAAATTTAAAAATACATGACTCTGTTTTTGTGTCTTGGATAAAAGGATAATACAACTCAGAGCACGAAGACAACGAAACCGAACCAGAATTGGAGGTTAGTTTAAACGAGATGGTTTTTAGGACCGGATCGGTGGCGGCAGGCGCTTGGTACTCTAATTTAAGAGTGAAAAAAATGTTTTGATAATGAAGCCAAAGTTTTTCCATAATATCTCTTTCACAATGGTTTAACTCAGAGCCAAGATCTAATTTTAAATTAGTATTTATGTAGAACCTATCTTTGGTGAAATGCTGAAAATTAGGTCTAGGCCACAGCGAGCCACCGAGGTCAGGTGGGGTGCCATTTAGGGGCAATCTGACCGCGATAGGGTACAATTTACAATCAGCTTGAGCTAAATATAACAATATAAACAAACTAATAAAAATCATTTTCTAACTTAGAATGATAAACACCAAAGGATCTTTCTATTTTATAGAGTCATAAAGATAACTTTTTTAAGAGGCTATAGATAAACATTTTGTTTAGTTGGATTAATTAAAATATTTATTCGTGCATAGATAAGATAAATGAGCTTAATTTTTAAAATGCAATTTATTGTAAACATCGATTTGTTATCAATAATAATTGATTGTTTAAATTTTCATAAAAATCAGTATTTATACAAGATAAATATTTCTAAATTACAAGAAAAAAACCTAAAATAACATTTATCTTATTATTTGGTTCATTGAATTTCAGGCTTTTAATTGCTTAAGTGTATATTTAAGATATTTTAGTAAGAAGAATCGCGTTTGGGATCAATAATTTAAGATACAAAAATCAATAAAATTTTAAAAATTTAATTTTTATTTAAAAAAAAAAAAAATAATTTACAAATGACTTATATAAATTTGATTTTAGTTTTGAAATTTTCAAATATCAAATAATTGTTGTTCAATCTTATCAATAGTTATCAGCAGTGAAATGTTGGAGTTTTGCATTTGCACCAGCGTGTGTCAAAATTCCCAATGGAAACAGCTAAGGAAAAAGGCTTCAAAAAAAGGATATTATTTTTGTATTTGAATCAAAGTTGTCAAGCTCTTCATCTATTAATTTCTATTTTCTTAAAATTCACACAGGATACTTATTTCCCTTGGTAGAGCTCGAACCAACCACGGAAACAAAAATTATGATAATTTTATTATTGCAATCGACCGAATGCAAATTATGTCTAAACAAAAAATCTCGAACTAATCGAAATAAAGTTACTTATAAACAAAATCTCTAATTAAAAGCTAGTCTCTATTAAAATTGGAAAAAAAATGCACCAAAAACAGCTCTTAATTTAGATTTGAGGTTTTTTATTTAGAATATTAAATTTTTTTTTTATTTAATTAAATTTTGTAAAAATTATGTCTTTTAGTAGTTTTATGAAAAAAATATGATATTTTTTTAAAAATATAATTAATGCAATAAATGACAGATATTTGAAAGAAAAATCAAAAACAGGTTTAGATATATTACCTTAAAATGCTTGACTTGTTTCCATATATCAAGTTATTAAGTGGAAATAATTAATTAAGTTTGCATTTAAAATGGTTGAATTAAGGCAAGATTATGGTTTGGATTATTGAAAAAAAGTGCCTGATTAATTAGAAATATGCATACTGAAAATATTTTATAATTAATTTGCTCTAGCCATGCTGGATATGAATGAATTAGGCACCATAGTTTAATTATCATCAAATATTAATTTATTCACTTTGTGACAGTCGTACTGAAAGAAAATCGATTTAAAAAAAATTATTTTTTTTTTAGAATTTTTTTTGTAATAGATCTATGACAGAATATAAGCTAGTCGTTGTCGGAGGTAAATTTATCTATTTAAAAGATGGCAATTTTAAATTTTCTAATCTAGCCGGTGGTGTTGGCAAGTCAGCCCTAACCATTCAACTAATCCAAAATCAGTAAGAAAATTTTTTTACCATCTATTTGCCAAAGATGCATTCAAACTTTCAAAAGCTTTATAGACGAATACGACCCGACAATAGAAGATTCGTACCGTAAACAAGTGGTAGTGGATGGAGAGACGTGTCTCCTGGATATATTGGACACAGCAGGCCAAGAGGAATATAGGTACTATTAATTTATTTGATTTGGTGAACAAAAATGGCAATTTTTGCTCAAGTGCCATGCGGGACCAGTATATGCGCACAGGAGAAGGGTTTCTGTGTGTTTTCGCTGTAAATAATACCAAGTCATTCGAGGACATAAAGCAGTACAGAGAGCAAATAAAGCGGGTAAAGGACTGCGAGGATGTGCCAATGGTCTGTAAGTACAATGAAAAAGCTTTATTAAAGTCGAATGTTTCTTATCATTTGAAAGTGGTTGGTAATAAGATAGACTTGCCAGCTCGGAATGTCGACCTGAAGGAGGCGCAGAAAACAGCTGAAGAATATGGAATTCCGTTTGTACAAACATCAGCCAAAACCAGACAGGGTGTTGAGGAGGCTTTTTTTACTTTAGTCAGAGAAATTCGAAACTATGTATGAAATTTGATATTTTATTATATCATAAATTTTTAAAATTTATATAATTATTATCTTCTTTTTTCAGAAAGATAAGATGAAAAAGAACAAAAGAGATAAAAAAAAGAAAAAGCAAAAGTGTGCTCTGATGTAGATTCATGCAGGTGAATATTTTACTGTTATAAACCGATATGATACGCAGCGTTTAGATTATAAATCTATGTCTGATTTTATTTTATGTTCTATTGTTAAATTGAATAAAAATTTTATAATTTTTTTCTATTTTAATATATTATTTTGAAAGTAATAATTTAAGATTAGATTTTAATCAAATTTTTTTAAAATATTTGAAATTGGTTCACGATTTGATTTTTTTCCAAAATTTTTGAGAAAATTTACCACTAAGCAAGGCGGAAACATTAAGCGTTATAAGAACAGACATTAAATTGACAAAAAGAGATGATAAAAAATTAAATCAGGTTATCAGGCGGAAGTTATCCAGAACAGAATAAATCTTCAATTAAGAGGATACTTGATTAAATGGAAAAAGAAAAGGAAATTGTTTAAATTTCCTAATAATATCGGAATTATTGTTATTAAGAAATTAATATTTTTTTATTTTTTCCAAGTATTTAAAATAAAGAAAATATTTATGTGTTATTGTTTAAATTTAATTACGATAAGTCCTTAAAGTGTTTTCTTAGTTTATTTTTTAGAGAAATAATTTTACACATTTAAATTTTCATAATATTGGTTTTTATTATTTAAAAGTTAAAATTTAAATTTAAATTCAAAATATTATTGGCAAAGTAAAAATCGCTTGAAAGAAATGATTTTCATACGGTTCGTTTCCAAACAATGTGAATTTGGGATATATTGTATTATATCGATTTGTTACTATGATTATTTTATATTATAATAATTTTCTAAATGCTTTCTAATTAAGAAAATCTCTTAAATGGAAGTTAATTTTTGGCAATTTTAAGCTTATTGGAATTTTTCTCTTAAAGCAATAATTTTAATTATTTTGAAAAGGAAATTTAAATAATTGTTCACCTCTCAGAGATCAATTATGATAAATTATTTGATTTGAGAATCCAGGAGTACTTAACACTTAAAAGACAGAATTTTTCTTAAGGAGTAAAGTAAAGTAACCAAAATGACATAAGAGAAGGGTCAAATATAATATTTACTATACAGTACTGCACAAAAGTTTAGACGCACAGGCTTTTTTAATAAGTATAATTAGTAAGACATAAAAGTTTTGTTTTAGAAATATACAAAATAAAAATCAGTTTTTAATTAAACTAACTCTGCTCTTCAAATTGATATAAAATATATGATAATTCGATTTTAAACTTATCTGAAAAATTGAAATTAAATAAAAGCCATAAAAATGTGAGTCAAAAATTTTTGCACAAAAGTTTAGACGCACATCATTAATCTCTAATTAGAAATCGATTAATTAGCTTAAATGAATTGGTAAATATCTTAATTTTAAGATAATGCAGTAAGTGTTAGATTCATATATGAAACATTGCTATTAAACTTCCTGCTTAGTGTCTGTGACATTATAAATTACACCCGGAAATTTTAGCAATCTTGGTAAAAAAAATGGGTAAAAAAAGCGTTACCAATGAAGTTAGATGTCAGATAATTGGTCTACTAAAAGATAAGACCAAAGCAATAGGGAAATAGCAAAATTGGTAGGAGTATCAGAAAAATGTGTGAGAACAACAAGAAAAAAAATAATATCTATGGCACCCCAAAGGAATCAACAAGGCCTGGGAGACCAAGAAAGTTTACTTATAGGGACCGAAATAGTTTATTTATACAGGTAAGAAAGAATCCTACAATAAGTAATAAAAAGTTGGCCTCTGAGTTTAATTCTAAGTTTAAAAATGTTAAGGTAAGTAGAGAAACAGTGAGGAGATTTCTAACTAGTAAAGGAATAAAGTAATATACAGCTCTTAAAAAGCCATTGCTGACGGCACTGGATAGAATCAAAAGATTAAAATGGTGTAAAGAAAGACTGAATTGGACAGTTGAACGTTGGGGAATGGTAATTTTTAGTGATAAATCTAATTTTGAGGTGTTTAATAGGAAAACAAGGGTTTTAGTAAAAAGGTTATGAAAAGAAAAATACGACACAAGATTTGTTGTACTGTAATGTTTACATTAGTACCCTTGGGCCCGTCTATCCGATCTCCTCGTTAGACGTATTGGAGCAGCTATTTTTGCTCCTTTCTAACTTAAACGCTCATGTTAAGTTAGTTAATTAAACCAGTGATATTGACAAAGATGTCGCTATATCACATCTTCCCCCGCTTTTATAAAGCGAATGCTAGGGAAGTGTCGACCATTGTGACCACTGCCGGGTTAACAATGACCGGGACCAGCCATAGACTATTGTTTTTCCCAGGTACTAACTGACACATATCAGGTAGCCGCTGCACATACTATAAACACTACTGCCACCAAGAAGCGCTCTCTTTAGTCTTCTGGGGCTTTTATCCTCGTCGCCAGATGTGATGTTTACATTAGTACCCTTGGGCCCGTATCCGATCTCGTTAGACGTATTGGAGCAGCTATTTTTGCTCCTTTCTAACTTAAACGCTCATGTTAAGTTAGTTAATTAAACCAGTGATATTGACAAAGATGTCGCTATATCACATTGTACCAACTCTACAAGGTGGTGGTGGATCCGCTGGAATATGGGGATGCATCAGCGCTAAAGGTACAGGATGCTGTCGTATATATGAAGGGCGAATTAATCAATATAACTATAAGGAAACGTTAGAAAATTAACTTATGGCATCTGTTGATATTTTTTACCAAAGAGATGATCCTTGGTTTTTTCAACAGGATGGGGCTCCAGCACATAGAGCAAAGCTAATTAAAGAGTATTTTGATGAGAATAATACTGCCCTTTTACCATGGTGTGCCAGATCAACTGATCTTAATCCTATCGAGAACCTATGGTCATATATTGATGCAAAATTGGTAGAAACAAAGTTGACCTCAATAGAACACTTAAAATCGACACTTCTGAAGGAATGGTTAAGTGTAGCTGATGAATATGTGAAAAAATTAGTTGAATCAATGCCAAAACGTATTCGTGCTTGTTATGATGCAAAAGGTGGTCATTTAAAATACTAAAAATGCGTCTAAACTTTTGTGCAATTTTTTTTTCGAAATTTTATCACTATTTTTTCTTAACTAATTTTTCAGCTATTTTTTTTCTGTCTAGTTTTTTTTTTGCATTCTTATTTAATTATTTATTTTAACTAATAAATTAGAATACAGAAATATCCTTACTAGCCTTCTTTTCTGTAAATAATTGATTTATAATTTGTTTAAAAAAAATGCGCATTCGTCTAAACTTTTGTGAAATACTGTTTAATTAAAAAATCTCATTAAAAAAAAGTATTTGAAAATGATAGTAAATTTGATCTGATTATTTGGGCATCAAATCTGAAAATCTTATGCTTTATTGCTGATAGAACTAAATTATATTTATAATTCAAGACTTTTATTACTTTATGGTATTTTTAATTCTGTGACCCTCTTTGCTCTTGCTCCTTTTTGAAGTTAATATTTTTTTTAGTATTTTAAATTGTGGCTTAAAGAAACCGAACCCTTTCTAAAAATTATGGATAGTTTTTATAAACCTTTGGGGCTGTGAAGTTGGTTTCAGTTCGATCATTTCAATTCAAAATTTACTAAAAGAGATAATTTAGTTCTATAAAATGCTCGATTATAAGCAAATTTGCTTAAATCAGTAAAATAAGTCTGCAAAACACTCTGCAACATTATGCATTTTGCACGCCATTAAAAAGTATTCAAATCAATTGTGCACTTACTTTGCAGAGTTTTTGCAGACATATATTTTCAGATAAAGCAAAGTTGCTTAAACATTAAGCATTTTACAGGACTAAATTATTCCTTATAGTAAAAAAGTTATTAAATTTTTCTGAATTGAAACGATCGAATTGAAAAGAACTACACAGCCCCTAAAACTTTAATGTATTGCGACCAGCAAAATTATAAATATCAAAAAAAAACTAAAAAAATTAAATTATTTAAACAATTTCATTGTCTATAATCTCACTAAGTCTAAAACAACAAAATAGATTAGGTTTAGACAATCAAATAAAATCATATATTTCTTTAATATTTAAATCTCATTGTCTATCGATGATATAGATCTTTAGATCATAATTGTTTTTCGATCATAATTTAAATTGTCTAATTGATCAATTAATTGAAAATAATTAGAAAAAATCAATTTTATAAAATTAAGATTTTTTACAAAAATTAATAGAAAAAATTTCCCATTAAAAGAACTAAACATACTCTACCATCTTTGGTTTTTTCTCTCTAATGTTTTTTATTTGAAAGATTTTTACTTAAATTCATTTTTAAATTAAAAGCTATTTAGCTATTCATCAATAAATAAATTTATAATCTTAATCAGAAATACATGAAGATGTACTACCTAAAAAAGTCTATGTTAGTATGTGACCATTGGTCATTTAGTATATTTATACAGATTCATTACATTATGGTTATATAGTTATTAGAGAAATATCTTTTAATAGTTAAAACTATTAGTTCTAATTTAAGAAATAAATATCGAGTTGGAGTAATTAGATCGAGAATACGCTCGCCAAGGCATGAGAACATTTCACAGTGCTGTTCACCATCCAATTGTTCTGGATAATGAGGGAATAAATTTCATTTGATTTTGTTTTTGACTTTTTATTAATCAAAATTTTGTCAACTACAGTTGTCATTTTATTTTAAACCTGAAGTCTCTAAATGTTTATCTCCTGGCTTTTATTCCCTAAGATATTTGACGCACAATTGGACTGGCAAAGTCGGTGTACCGCTATTTGTTTGGGAACTATGATCAATGCCATGAGTTTTAATTTTAATGCACAACTTTGTGAAAAATATTTTTATTTTTCTCTCGTTTTTTTACTATTTTTTAAAATATCTTTATTGGGATGATATAAAGTTAAAAAATCCCGTTGATCAAGTTGAAATGTTTAACAACTACTTTCCATTTATTGCGTCTTCATCTTTGTCTGATGGACATGACTCAGCTAAATATATTTTTGATTGTTTAATAATTGTTTTCAATCACCTGGTTTTTCATGAGTTTTCTCTTGATGAAATTATATAAGCTCTAAATGAATTCCTCCTTCTAGCTCACCTGTTTATATTAAAATTCATCCTAAGATACTAAAAGGTCTACCAGACCTATTTGCTCCCTTACTACTTTTTTCTTTTTGTTGTTGAAATGAATGCTTGAGATTGAAATCAATTCCTGATGACTGGAAGCTATCTATTGCTAATCCTTTATTTAAAAATAAAGGTATTAAATCAGATATTAATAACTACAGGGCTATTTCAGTTCTTTCTCCAATTGCAATTGTTTGAAAGATTATTGGCTTGTCAAATCTTATTAAAATATTTTGAATCTAATAATATATTTTTTAATTTTGATTTAATGGGCCGAATGGATTTAGACCTTAATAACTTTAATGATATTAATAACTTCTTAGAAAAGTATGGTTTATATGCATTCCAACAAAGAATACTTGAACGAATGCTATCTTTTGCGAATAAAACACTCTACTTTCATGTTTCTCCTGAAAATCTAAGGTATAATTTAAAGAAGAATTGCTCGAGAAATTTGAAATTTAATTTATGGAACAGTGAGAATCTGATAGAACCAACATCAAAATCAGTAAATTGTGAAAAAATTTTTAGATTTTTCTACTCAATACTTATAAATTGCTTTGTGATCAAGAGATCAATTTTGAAATTTACAACATTCAAGCATTCAATTTTTAATAAAATTAATTTAATTTTCTCAGATTTTGTAAAAAAATTCAAAATTACTATTTTTATTATTTAAATAAATGAAGTGTTAACCGATCTTTATGACAAGGGCACTAACCTGTTGATTAGTCTTGAAATTGAAAAAATTGAGTTTTATTTTAATCTACAACCATGTAAAAAATATTTTTTATTTTTCTCTCGTTTTTTTACTATTTTTAAAAAATATCTTTATTTTTTATTTTTTTAATAACCAAAACGATCTTAAGCCACCTTAAAAATTGACTAATGTTGTTACTGATAAATGAAAGTTACTTTTTTTAAAATATTTAATTTGTCTTTAAACTATGTTTTAAAAAAAATAATATTATTTTTAAATTATTCTATTTGAGTTGGTAAAATTAATTATTTTTAGAAAAAAAGCTACCAATTTTAAAACCATGATGCAAAAGCATATACTCAATATTTTTTTCTGTTAAATATTTACCAAGTCTAAATAATAAGAAAATAAAAGTATTTAAAGGTGCACAGATAGAATCAAGATATGAAAAATAGAAAAAAATAGAAAATTTTTACTTAAAAGATATTTAAAATGAGCTCTGTAAGTGATCAGCCTAAATTAAATGCATTTCAATATACAAATGACTTTCATCATGAGTTGTTTGATTGTTGTGCTGAGCCCAAGAATGCTTTATTTGCCTTTTTTTGTTTACCAATGTAAGATTTTTACCAATTGTTAATATACAATTAGATCTAATTTTTATTTAATTTAAAGATTTATGTGTAAATTACATAAAGAAGCTGGAGTAAATTTAAATTTTTTTTTTCTAAATTAAATAATTTTTTTAAAAGCAATGTTTCTGCACTCCATGTTTATGTCCACAATCAAACTTTATGCTAAGATCGTTTATACGGGCTCATTACAAAATTCAAGGAACTCTTTGGAAGGATGTATTATTAACATCCTGGTAAATATATCATAAAAAATTAAACCAAAAAACTAATTTATTTGCTCAAAAGCTGTACATGCTGCTCAGCTATACAATTGATGGCTGAAATTAAAGCTAATGGTGACAGCTAAATTAATGAGAATTTTATTTTTGACTTTTATTTTTCTTTAATAAAATTAGAAAAATTTATTTTAAATTAATTATTCCAATGGTTGATTCACATTTTTATCAAATTCACCAATTATATTTCCACTGGGAAAATAATTAGCTACAAAATATGCCCTACCAATTGGGGAGAACGCGAGTCCGAAGCCGACTTGCTTAGTTGACTTCCAAATTAGTTGGGTAAAATGACCAGTGCCGTTCTGAGCTCCCGAAAACTTGAAATTATACATTTCATTGTACCATTCGTCCGTAACTTTTTTACCATTGAAGGACTGGTCACGAAAATCAAATGAATAAATATTTTCACCCAAATCTTGATTCATAAATTTATTATTGCTATGGACAATTCGTCCTGTTTTGGCCATTTTTTTAGCATATTGCTCAGCTATGAAAGCAATATCTGAATTAAGAGACAATGGTTCAATACCATGCTTTCGTCTATACTCATTATGAGCATCAAATGCTTCATTGATAAATTTAGTAGCACTTATTCCTTTATTTATATATTCAAAGCACTTTTTTTTGCATATTAAACCATCAATTTGCTGATGGATCTTTGGAAGAAATTTAATTGCTTTAATCTCAGTCAAAGTATCTTGGAAATTTGCCTCACTGATCGAATTGGATAAATTGGAAGGATTCGTTTGTGCAACAGCTTTTTCGGCTATCTCTAGAATTTCTTCTATCGATTGATTCATTTTATAATAAAAGATAGTAGGGGAAAAAAGTTTTTAATTTTTTCAAATAGATAATTTGGAAATGCATCACTTATTTCATTGAATTATTTGGAATTGGCCTTATTTCGTCAATGTATTAAATATGTGATAATTAAAATTTTCAAATTAATAGGATTAGTCTATCAAAAAATTGATCGGATAATGTTTTTGTTTCATTAATTATTAGAAATTATAAAAGAATATTTTTAAATTTTTCTAAACTTAGTTTGAATTAAATATTAATTTAATTGGCATAAAAAATCGAGATTTTTTCTTTAATTTTCAAAGTTAGAAGTTTCTCAGGTAGTCATAAGCTAAAATTTTACCAAATAATGGCAAACAAACAAACAAATTACTTAATTTAAAAAGTGGTGCGAACCAAATCTTCGAAATAAAACTAACAGATTTTTTATTAAAAAGTACAATAAATTGATTAAGGCATAGATTTTTGTTAGCAGATAAATATTCTTTTAATGGATAATTTTATTAATATAAGGGAGATAAAAATAAGTGGATATATTACTATTATTTTTATTTATTTGTTTTCTGTACCGAGCTAAAGCTCCTTCAGATTAAAATAAAGTTAAAATATAATAAACAATTATCAAAGAGTTACAGGATACATATTTTAGATAATTGATTGTTCATGGAAAAAAGAAGGAATAGTAAAATAACAATTACACAATGGAATCGGGTATTCGAGATATCTTGACTCGAAACCTGCTTTATATTCTTCAACTAGCTTGACAACTGATGGAACAGAGTTATTTAAACCAGCCCTAACATATCTCTCACTCGATTCAAAAAGTCAATTCGAGACTGCTAATAATTTAAGCTTATTTAAAGCCTTGTGGTGTAATGTATTTGATACTCCCTCCAACACCACGATTTATTACTTTTGTAGGAGATAAATATAGATTAAAATTGGTAATTATTTTCAAAGTTAGATAATTAATTTGTGAAGTAGGTATTTATCATATTTTTTGATTTTTGACAATTTAACTGCATTTATGTATCAATTTCAATTAAATTAATTTCTTATTTGAGCAAATAATCAACTTTTTACAAAATTTATATAAAAATGAATTCTTTGAAACTTCGTTAAAACATTAATGAAGCCTCTTCGACTTCTGTTCTTCTATCGGTAAATAGTCAAAAAAATCAACTTGATAATACTCATCATTATGTAGCACTTGTTCATGTTATTATTGACAAAAAAAAATTCAAATCTAAAATAGCAAAAGTCAGCATTTAGAAAGAAATTCAATTGTTCCAATTAACAAACAGTCTAAATCTAAATCAACACGAAATTCTACAAGAGGTTGAAGTGACATTTGGAACAAAAAACAAAACCAAAATATCAAAAATTCCAAAGTTCAATTACAGAAGGAGCAAATCATGTTCCGTGAATTGTATCACTTGGTACATCTTTTGTACCACCAATATTATGATTCTGCAAAACTCTGCAATTAGTCTGTGAAATTTAGAATTTTGTGTACAAAGGATGTACCAGGTGTTTCAACTTACAGAGCATGTTTTGCTTTTTCAGAACTTCAACTTTAGCTTTTTGATATTTTGTCTTTGTTTTTGTACTAAAATTTACAAAGTTCTGAATTTTGCAGAGTTTTGCAGTATCATAATATTGGTGGTACAAAGGATGTACAAAGTGCTACAATTAACGGAACATGTTTTGCTTTTTCAGAACTTTGGCTTTAGCATTTTTGATATTTTGTTTTTGTACTAAAATTCACAAAGTTCTGAATTTTTGTAAGCTCTGGATGATCCAACATTTCAAATATTATTAAAAAAGAATCATTGGAAAATTTGACAATTTATTTATAAATAATTACTTCTTATCAAAAAATGACAATGCTAATAAATCAACATCAATTAAATTTTCCAAAATGATAAAATATAGATTAAATTTTTGTTTGGAGCTTTGTTCACTCTAAATTTATAAAAATTGTCAGCTTTAGTTCAGCAACACATTATTTTAATTTAATAATTGAATAAATTTCCACTAGTAATGGCGCTATACCATTTAAATTTCAACCAATTTATATTTAAATTTATACATTGTTTAATTATTAGATAGAATTAAATAAATTTTTCATAAAAAAGTAAAATATCTAATTAGAGGGTCTATCAAACTGGCTAAGAGTGACATTGGCAATCAGATTTTGATCATAGATGTAGGAAAAAAATTTATAAAAAAAAAACTTAACTACACACTTTAAGTTTCAACATGATAACATCAAAAATTATATTTTATTAAGGCTGAATTTTCGTAAAATTCTAAATTTAGCATTTAATTATAATTATAGATTAATTTAAAAAAATATATATTTATTTTTTCTAATTATATTCCAACTTCTAAAATGCAAAAAGAGAATTTAACTTCAAAAATAAAATAGCAAAATACATTTGTAAAGGCAGTTGTAAACAAAATTGAGTAATTCCATTCATAATTTCACATTTTTTAATTCATTTTATTAATTTATGACTAAACTAAAATTTTTATTTCAGAATCATAATTTTTTAAAAATTATAAATGGAATCTTAGAATGAAGAATACAATTAAATTTGGCAATTGGCTTAGTCGATGGAACGATTGGTCGGGTATTATTCGGATCAGCGTAGTTACAACAATTTTTGTTGTCTTATTTGTGGTACTTTTTGGTCTAAAGCGCAGAAAATTCTGGTCCCAAATATCAAATAATCTGAGCAAATTTCGTCAAAAAGGAAGACAATTTTCCCACAATTGGCACTGGTATGACCTTTTCACTACACCAATATATTGTAATGTGTGTCAAAGTGTGATTGTCTCTGGGGCCTGTTGCATCTATTGCAACACTTATACGGATGAAAAGTGCCTAAAAAAAGCTGACAAAATGTTCAGATGCAAGCAGTTTTGTGATGTCCATGAGGCTGACTCGTCTGAAGGGAAACAATTGAGAAGAACTTGGGAACACAAGTGGATCAAGGGAAACCTAAGACTAAAGAGTTCTTGTTTCATTTGCCATGAAGATGATTGTGGTTCTAGTCCCAATTTGAGCGATTTTAAATGCTGTTGGTGTCTGAGGACTGTGCATGAAAGTTGTTTGAACAGCGTGTCCAACAGAGAAGTGATTGATTCATGCGATTTTGGTCAATTTAAGAAATTGATTCTCAGACCTAACTTTATCAAAAAAAAGTCCCAATTATGGTCCCTGTCAGTCAAAGATTACCGTATTAATAGATATTTATTAAATGCAAGCGATTGTATGGAATGGACACCTTTGTTTGTATTTGCTAACTCAACTAGCGGAAGTGCAGATGCCAGCCTTATAATGCCCCATTTCCACAGAATATTAAATCCCTTGCAAGTGGTAGAAATGACCAAAGAGAATATTTATAATTGCATTAAATGGATGCATGAATATTCAGACATTATCGAGTTTAAAATCTTAGTCTGTGGAGGCGATGGTTCAGTTGGTTGGATTCTGGACAGTTTATCTGAATTTGAGTTTCAAGTATTCAGCTTTTTTTATCTATTGGTAAAAAACAGAATTTAACAAAAGTTAAGACAGGCTTTTTCCATCTTTTAACAAATTCATATGCTATTGATATTAGATAAAAAAGATATTATTTACTAGATAATTTGCAAAGATTTTAATTTTAATTTATTCTTTTATCAACCAAATAGATAAAATAATTAAATAAAAAATATTTTGTTTAAAATAAAAACATTCTAAACAAAAATCAAGCTAAAAAAATCTTTTTCTGGATTAATTAACCTCCTAAGGACCAGGTTACATCTTTTAACCTCTATGGTTTGACTTATATGGTTTAAATAATTTAAAGAAATAGCTAATTAAGGTTTTGGATATGATTTTTTAATGAATAGTTTATAAATTGTTTTTTTAATTTAAATTTAACAACAAAATTTGAATTTTATAATAAGAAGAGTAATGCTAGAGCAAAATGAGATAATGGAAGTTTTCTATGGCACGTTGATGTGAAGTTGTTGTAATTAAGACAGAATTTTTCCGAGTCATATCTGATTTTGAATTGTTCGACCTTCGAAGAATCTACTACAGTGCCAATTAGATAGACTCCTCAATTAGACTCTTTGGTGATGCGAAGTGTAAAGTTTACATATTGAGCACAGTTGGTGGAATTTTCTCCAGATAAGCTTTTTTGTGCCATTTAATCAGATAGAGATAGAAGGTTGAAAAAAAAGTGACTTTTTAGATTATCCTTATCTACTGACTCAAAATTCTTACTTTATTTATTTAATTTTGGCAAAGCCTGTCTTAACTTTTGACTTTTCTTCAAGAAGCTGTAAAATATAGATTTTCGTCTTTTCTTTTAAAATTTTTTAAATTTTAAGAAAAGATTTTTACAATATTTTATTATTATTTTTAAAAGCTTAAACCAGCGGTGGGAATCCTTCCTTTAGGAACGGGCAACGATTTGTCAAGAACTCTCAATTGGGGCCAAGGCTACATAGGTGATGTAGACATTGAAGACATTTTGCATGAAGTAGATCGAGCCGAATATGTTTACCTAGACAGGTTTTAAGCTTCAAATTTTTAAATTTTCAATTTTATTTGTTATCTCTTAATTAGATGGATGGTAAAAGTTGGCAAAACAGATGATAAAAAAAACTACTCAAATATTAAATTGGAAAAAAACGCAATAAGCATGAATAACTACTTCTCAATTGGCTGTGACGCCTTGGTAACCCTTAATTTCCATAAGGACCGCAAAAATCTCTGGTTTCCAAATCGAATTTTAAACAAAGTTTGAATTTTAAATAGAAAAAATTAAAAAAATATTTTATCAAATTTCTATTCAAGTTAATTTATTTTAAATATGGAACTATTGACACCTTTATGAAAGAGTGTCGCACATTAACTGAAAATTTAGAAGTAATGTCCAGCTTATTTAAGATTATAAAACAAATTAATTGATTATTTGTGATTATCTTAAGCTTGAACTAGATGGCAAAAAAATAGAATTACCTCATCTAGAAAGTATAGTTTTGCTTAATATATCTCACTGGGGCGGGGGAGTAGAACCGTGGAAAATTGGTAATGGTAAAGACACTTTCCATGAGCCAAAGTAAGCAAAAAAGCAATGAATTTTAATTTTATTTTAAATTTAAAATTTATTTAAGAATTGATGACGGTTTTCTGGAAATCTTTGGAATATACTCTTCATTCCACATTGCTCAGCTTCAAGTGGGCCTAGCCGAACCATTTCGGATAGGCAGAGCCAAAAATGTGAGAATCAGAACGTCGAAACGCTTCCCGGTTCAAATAGATGGTGAACCTTTTGAACAGAGCCCTTCTTTGTTTGAGATTAGCCTAAACAATAAGATGAAAATGATGAAAAAAATTTAAATGTTGTCATGGTTTTTTTTTGAGTTTTGACGTTAATTATATTCTTTTAATTAATTATTAATGTTTTAAAAAAATATTTGACTTTTTTCTTCCGTTGCCAAAAACAAACAGGCCAGATAAACAAAAATCTATCATTAAGTTTTTAACATTTATTTCCTATTTTAAGAAAAGCTTTTATATTTATAAATATATGTTTACTTAATAAAGAAATAAAAATTTAAGTCAAATTTTCGTACATTGAATTTTTAAATTATTAAAAAATAATTTGAGTTTTTATTTTTTAAAATGAATTTGAAGACATACATTTTGTAAAATGAACCATATTTGACCAAAGCCTTGTGCCATAATAACAAATCCAATAAGATTATAAAAATGAGCTAAACAGTAATGACCATTGAAATAGTCAAAATTTTGTCAAGCAATTATTAGAGGAATTTGAGATCACAGAATTTGGCACATAAACAAAAATTCAAACATAATTTTATTTGTAAATTTTGACCAAAAACAGGCTTTTAAATTTGCTTGTTTGAAGGCCAAAATTGAGAAACAAAATTGTATTTAATTTATTAAACATTGACCAAGGTAAAATGAAGTTGAAAAATTATCTGAATTATATTCAATACAACACAAAAAATATTAGATTTTTATTTTTTATTTTTTTGATTATTTTTAAGCGGATAATGGTAAAGGATAGCCCAGTGGTACAGCTGAGCTTGAAAAAAATTTCTTAATTGAAATTCTTTATTTACAAGTACTTATTTTGTAATTAAAATTTAAATATTCGATTAGAGAATTTTATTCAATATTAATAATACTGAAAATTTGGAAAAAAATTTCCGATGATTTTCTCAGCCTGGCTCAAAAATTACACAAATCCTTTATTTAATTGAAGGATTTAAAAGTTCTATTTGTCGCTATGTATCCAGGCAGTTAAATTTTACCATTAAAAAACGGAACATTTAATTGGAACATTTTTGAAAACTAAAGTTAAAAAAATTGCCATCAAATACACAACAATAAACAATAATTTGCCATAAAGTAATTAAATTTTAGCAAAAAATCGATTTTTTAAATGTTCTATATTTGATCTTATTAAAAAATCTTAAAATTTCAGTTTTAAATAAAAAGCTATTAATATTTAATTTAAAAAAAATCGAAAAATAAATTAAATATTAATTGAAAACATCCTTTTATTAAAGTCAAAATTCAGTTTCTATAATCATGGTAACATGAATTTCGAAGCAATGTTTTTAGCCAAATAAATTTTCTCTGGTACCATATTTATTAAAAAATTTTCTTATTTAAGCAAAGTTTCAAGAATCATTATATAAAAAACTCAAAAATGAAAAAACAAATTTTCTTAATATTCCTTGTACTAACAAGTTGCTACTGTCAAACTCAGACTGAAGAATCCGCAACCAGCTCGGATTCAGCCACCACGTCCCAATCAAGACAGGAAGAACAAAATACAAAAGGTAATGCAGAGACTCAAGCTGTCACTAGTCCAAAATCTAGCACATCAACTTCTACGACAACTTCTACGACAACCACTACCAGAATTACTCCATTAGCAGATAATCCACAGCTTGGACAACTTTCACCTGAAATTCTAAGACTTGTGTCCGACTTCTTGCCACACTTATTATCAAAACCAGATACAGTGATATCTTTTCAAACCAATAAATCTGTAAAAATAAATTTAATTTCTATTTTTTTCTAATTTTTTAATTAAAGAATTTGTTTGATGATTTGGACAATTTAAACATAGATTGGAAAAACAATTGTACTGCAGGAAGAATTTATTTAAAACTTTTGGAAGATGAGTTTGTAATGAAAAAAGATGAAAATGTAGTTAGCCAAGATCGGTATAAAATTTCAAAAAATAAATAAAAATAAATTTAATAATTTTAATTATTAATTTAGACTTAAAAAATTAATTCCATGCAAAAGAGACTGTAATTTTGACCGCTTGCTAAATGCCAACTATTCCCAGGATAAAGCAAATTTTTCCAAAACATTTTTGCCATACGTAAGCTCTGATGTTGCTGGCTTTTGCCAGAATACCCTTGGACAGTTCTTAAAACCTGTTCGAAATGATTCAGTTCCATTAACACTTAACGAAATATTACAAATTAGTAATTTAATTTCATTAATTTTTATTTATTTAATCATTAGAAAATACAATTTCATCTAATTTTTTTAGCCGATGGATCAATCTCATTGGGATCAATTTTTAGCCAGTCCCAAATCGGCTCAATTGCGTCCAGTGATGCTTTGGATGTAATAAAAAAATTTGAGAATACCATTGATGATGATTCGGCCAAAAAATTAGCCAAAAAAATACCCAGAAACACTTCTTTTACCGACGTGGCTCATGTTGCCGCATTTGTACCAGCAGAAATTCTAAGCGAGGCTTCTCCATCAGACCTAATCACAAACATAGGCAGCTTTTCTTCAAAGATCGATGACAGCAGAGCACTTTTGGTCGCATCCAAAGTAATTTAGCCTTTAATTTTGGAAAACAAATTTAAATTTGTTCCAATTAGATATCTTCAAATGGTACTAAGGATGAAATGAAACAATTTTTGGAAAAAGCTGACACCAATTTAGTTGAAAAAATTTCCTTCAACACTTTTTTGAAATTTGGTCTATCAGTTAGCGATTTGCCAGACCAAGCAATACCATCAAGCATTGTAAATAATACAATTTATTGTATCATTTTTTTTAATAAATTTTTTAGAGAGAAAATGAATTGACCACGTCTTTGCAAAATGGAAAAACATTGGTCGACTTGAATCAGGACACGCTTAAAACAGTAGGAAGCAAAATAAGCAGATCTGAATTGAATCAAGTACCAGCAAATCAAAAGAAAGATATAGTTATCTCTGTCTTAAAAGCATCGACTAATTCGTCCCAAGTTTTTACCAGCAGTCAGGTATTAACTTAATGAATATATAAAAAATTTTAAGTTAAATTTAATTTCTTTTAAGCGATCAGCCTTTTTGGACTCTCTACTCCAAAGTTGGGCTAGTGCCACTGACTCCGAAAAAGCAGCCTCTTTTGATGCTTTGCCTACTGAGGACGTCGAAGCTCTTGCAGAAGTCATAGTTGCTGCCAAGTACCATAGTTTAAAAATTTTGTAATCTTTATCTATTTTTTCTTTTTGATAAAGCGAATCTGTTTATACATGGCTAAGAAATACACAAAACTTTGTGGTCATAATTGAAAAAAATTCCAAAATGGAGTCGTCCAAATGTTGCTCATTTTTGTACAGATCAAGGGCCTTATATGCTTCAGAAGCTATAAAAAAATTGGTACCAACTGCTAGTCAAATTAATTCAAACCATTTGACTAGTCTGGGTCCATGCTTTGCTGGTCTTATTCCCAGTGAATATTTAACCAACTTGGCAACTTCTGACATAGAATCTCAAATAGACTATTTCAACACACAATCCTTTCAACCAAATTCTTCAATATTTTCCACCCTTAAATCCAAACTAAACAGCTTGTATGATAGTAAAACAACAGACACTGACAAAACCACTCTATTGAATCAAATGGGAAGCTTGATGATTTTTATGGATGAGACCAAAGTTAATCAAAATTTGGTCAAAAATTCGGTTTCTTCAATGCTCTCGAGCATCAAGAGTGAAAGAAACGTGAACAACGAAAACGTTGCCAAATGTAGAATTGGTTCAGGAGATGATAATACAGTTGAAACATATGTAACCAATTGGAATAAACATTTGGTACAAGCGTGGTTTCCAATAGCAAGAAGAAAGAGATCAGGTGGGATTTTTAATTTCTTCAAGATAATTTATCATTTTTTGTTTAATTAGTGAGCTCTCTGACTTGTGACACTGTCAACCAGATTATTTCAGCTATTGATTTGGTACCGGAGTCATACTTTACTTCAATGGATAATGCTGAATTTGAAAAGTGTATTGAAACATTGGGCAGCAATGATTATAGCCTTACCAGTAATCAGTACACAGAATTGGCCAAAAAAAAAGTATAAAATTTGATCTTACATGTCCCAACATTGCCACAACAGTAAAATAAATGCAGACCAAATATAAAATTGAACTTTAATCACAAAATTCTTAAACTTGATATTAAATGACCCATAGGAAACATAAGATTTATAAATAAAAATCATTTTGAAAAAGTTTTAAGTAGCATTTAAAAATATTTATTAAGTTGACCAAGGGGTCTAGTTCAACTAAAATTTAATTCCTAAGTTAATGATATATTTTCTTATCATATTACAATTCTTTTTTCAATTAAAAAATTTAAATACTATAATTTAAGTGAACAAATTACCTAACTATTAATGAATGATGAAATTGGCATCTATATTTAAAATAAATCTTTAAATATTTTTATTATTTAATCAGAAGTAATAAAATAAACTTTTTTTTAAGGCCATAAATACATTAACAGACTCAGATATTATTTCATATAACAAAATCTTGACCGGATACTCAAGTTCAGACTTGGCTAATCTTAATGTTGAATCACTGACATCAATCCAAGCTTTGGGACGAATAGATTCTTTTTCATCTGGCCAAATAAATAGCCTTGTTAGCGCAATCAAAACAAAAATGGGATCAATTAATAACGAAAAATTGAACTATTTGGGAAATTTGGCATGTGGTTTATCTAGTTCTGACCTTGGTCAAATTACTAATCAATATCTAAAAGAAAATGTCAAAGGAGTTTCATTGATAAATGTTGCTGATTGTGGAAGCATTGGATCATTATACACAAAAGTTAAAGAAGCTATGAACATTAGTTCGTTGACATCAGTACACATTGCTGACATTGGCTCAGCTGCAGCTGGAATTGGAACTAATGAAGCCCCAAATTTGGACACTAGAGCCATGCAGGCCTTGTCCACAAATACATTGCGCATAATGCCACCTTCAGTAGTAAATAGCTTTAGTAGAGTACAGATTCAATCATTAAGCAGCGATCAATTGTCATCATTATTAAACAGTCCTAATGCTGCCCAGTTCTCAGATACCACAAAGACTCTGTTGAACAGTGCTGCTCAAAATATTGATGTAACAAGAACTGATATATTAAGTGGTGTGACTTCTGCTACTTCTGGTTCTAATTCAATCAATTTGAATAGTATCATGTTGATGGCACCTTTTTTTTTTATTTTTTTTTAATTAGAAGCTGAGCCAATTTTTTGACAAAACAATAACAATTATAATGATTTAAAAGAATGAAATTAATTTTGAAAAAAACTCTTTATTTAGACTCTATTGATTGTTTGTGTTTAAAAAAATAAATAAAATAAACAAAAAAAAGTTAAAAGCTTTTATATATGGTTGGGTATTGGGTATTTATATATGAGTCTTGGTACACAGTTTTCCATCTCCTTTTTTTAATGAAAGAGTCTATTGGCTTAGATTGAAATACATCAAGTTAAAATTCAAAAATTACACATTTAAATTACTGTTAATGAATACAATATTGAAGCAAATTGAAGTTTATGATCAAAATTTAATGATCATGCTCAGGAATTATTTAAATTTTTTGACTAGAGAATTTATTGCAGAATCACCCTTTCAATGTAAACATTCTATGTTAAACTTAAATTTTATTTCTGAAAATTATGCCCAATACTCGGTTATGGTTTAGCATGTTTTATTTCACATAAAAATTAAAGATAAATTTGATTTAACTGAATTAAATATGCAAGATAATGAATCGATTGGCAATTCATATTATATTGTTATGATTTAATTCTACAGTAAATTTTACCACTGGTTTTACCTACTAAGAGCGGAAAAGATAATAGTTTTTAAACAATGGAGCTAAAAGTGTTTGACCAGTTTAAATTCAAATAAATACAGTGATGATTTGATTCTAGTGTTTTTACCAAATTTTACGTAAATTTACGATAACTTATGTATTAATTTTTTTAAATGCTTCATTTTTAAAAACTAAGAGCGGAACCACCTTTAAATTTATTTTTAAATAAATTTATTGAAAGGGTATTTTCTTAAGGTGGTTCCAGTCTTAATTGAAAACTGGAAAAAATGATGATTCGTCTAATCATTGAGACAGTTTTTAAAAATGAAGCATTTAAAAAAATTTGATCGAATTTTTAATTTTTTTACAAATTTTTGCACATTTTTACCAATTTTTACTGATATTTACCTCTTCAAAGTTCAGTCTTTATGTAAATTTACGTAAAAATCTGTAGAATTTTTTTTATTTTGTTTAATTTACTAAAAAACGTAAAAACACTAGTACCAAATCATTACTGTAAATAAGTGTCATTTATTCTCAGTCATAATTAAACCAGTTTTAATAATTGTTTTAATGATTTTTTGCAGATATGTCAAAGTTAAATCACATTGTAGGTGTATGGACTAACCCTAAAAGTGAGAGAGAGAGGTCTTGTCGAATACTTCAAGATTACTAAATGTTATAGCAAAGTTGACTAACATAATCTGAGTAATCTAATGAGTTCATTATTGTCGGACGGTCCGGCTGGTAACATTTGTGGTCATAAGCGTAGATAGTAAAGCAACACACAAAGGTATGTCACAGAGAGCATTTTATTTAATATCGAGTAGTTGATAACTGGAATAAATTACCATCTGAAGTATTGGCAGCAAATTCAGATGAATTTTGCTTTTGGTGGATTAAGAGTCATAATTAAAGGATATTGATTCTCAGCATCACTGCCAACATGAGAAGAACTTTTGATGTTCTTTTTGTTATCAAAAGTTGTTAAAGATGGTTCTTCAAGGATGACTGTTCTGAGGCTGTGCTTGCTTGGTGACTAGATGATAGGTAATCAAATTTACCACAGGTTGATCTTATGACAAAAGAAATAGTGATGCTTATGAACAGATTTAAATCTTTGAGTTCTCATTTTTTTATGATTGTAAAAATAATTAACTTGGTTCAGATTTAAAAATACGGACTAATGAATAATGAATTTTAGATTTTTTAACAAATAAAATTTATTAGTTCAATTTGACTAAAAACACACTGAGAAACAATAAATTTTTTGAATGAAAAAACAAAAAAAATTTTAGATAAAGAATTAATTTTCTAAAAATATTTTATGTTACAGGGCTTTGTTACGCACCGACTGTAACATAGAGTGTAAACAATATATATTTATTTTCTTTTTAAATTGCTTTATTCAAAACTATAAAGTTAAATAAAAAACTAACTAAAATTTCTAAAGTTATAAAATATAAAATTATGGCATTGTTTTTAACTAAGCACCAGTTAAAATTATTTAAACAATGTTTTTTTAATTTTAATACTTAAAATGATAGATTTATATGAGAGAATACTGACACGTTGTAACATTAACAATTGAATTTTGAGGCGAATCTTAATTCAGACATACTTTCTTTTAAATTATCTATTAGATCAATTAAATTCTCGCAACCCTTTGATACTAAATAATTCTATTAACTGTAACATCCCCAGTGTCCCAATTTTTACAAAACCACGTTTTTGTTGTGTTATATAATGTTGTTGAAACCAGAACAGCTGATGTTCTTAAACACAATTGTTGCTGTTTTCGGGCACCTCACTCTACCCATGTTATTCTATGGGTCTACTTGACCAATAAACTTTCAAAAATTTTTTACATACCAATGAAACTTTTCAACATACTCGAATTTCATCCCAGCACACTATACTTTTTAGCACACTTTTTGCTGAAAACATACCTAATTTTTTGAAACAATTAAAAATCTGTTTAACATACTAATTTTTGAAATAAAAAAATTTATTAAATAGATTTAGTTTTTAATAAAAAAAGAAATAAATTTAAGTCAATAAAGTAAATATTTTAAAAAAATCAATTTTTAATCAATGCACTCGCTGCTTTTTTTTGACCACCACTCTTGGGTTTGTTCACGAAATCATTAGACTCTGTTAAGTATCTAATTGCCAACAAATGACAACACATTTTAAATTTAAAAAAATATTTACAAATGCAATAAGGAGCTTTAAGATCAATTTTTATCTCGTCAGTGCCTTTGAAAATAAGGAATATTTATTTTCCTGCTCAAAAAATTCCCATTTCGAATACTTTTTGGCGAATTGTTTGCACTTGCTATCAGGAGAAGATTCGATTGCAAAGTCGGGGTGATTTTTTGAAAAATAACGAGCGATTTTCAACATAACGCCGATAACATTGTAAGTACTTATTTTTTTTCGCAGAGTGAAATTGATGAATTAAAAGATTTGATGGGAGAATTTGTGCAAGCATAACCAATTGGTCTCTTGAATACCTGCCAATCAGAAAATCTCCCCTTCAACCAAACGTCATTAAAATAAGTAAAAAAATCATTACATTTATTATCAGAAAACAATTTAAACGCCCTAACCCTTGAATTGAAAACCTCTTCATTAATTGAAAAATGTTGAATTTTAACCCTATCGTTTTTCCAATTTTTTTAACTCCTTTATAAAAATTTTTTAAATCTTGTTCTTGTTCATGGCTCGTGATACAAAATGCAATCGGACTAACATTTCCGTCAAAATCTGTTTTAGCAAGCACTATTAGCGGAAATCCGTTTTTTATCAATTTGTATGTTGCGTCTATGTGAAAGCAACCCTTAAATTTACTATCAATCCTAGGAAGAAGTCTATTGGTCGTAAGCATTAAACTCAAGTGATTTGATTCTGAGCCACTGTTGACGATAATTTCACCTTTTTCGTTGAATTTTAAATTGAAAAAAAAGGCTCATCGTCTTATAAATTTGAAGAATATAAGTGTCGCTTAATTATCTGAATAACATTAGGAATAGAGTTTGTGTTTATTTTACGATTTCTAAAATTAGTAACAAAATTTTAAATCTTTAAATAAATTAAATTAATTATGATAATTCTTTAAAGATAAAGCATTTTTTAACTGTTTTAACTTAGGTAATAATGCAGTATGAATATTATAACTATTTATCAATGTATTATGTATACAACTAGGTATAGTAATGTCAGGATCAATTCCAATTATTCTTTGAATCATGTCTTTTACCGATGGATTGATTCCTCTCGTTTTTTTTAAATTTAATGAAGTTCCTACATGTTTACCGCGCTTAAACAAAAATACTTTTTTGGATACTTGACAAATAAAAATCCTCAATTTTAAAGAACAACTATCTGATCTACAATTACATATTCTATATATTCTTCTCATGTCTTGCAGACGACGAAGGTGTTTTTTTTATCATGGGGTTTTATCGACGATTCAACGGACGAGGACTTATCTGAGGACGCTGAATTGTCAAATTATACAGAAGGTGTTTTATTTGGTTTAATATCTTTAATTTTGATAGAGCTTGTTTTTGGATTTGGCATTAAACTTTCAAATTCGTTGTCTACGTCGTTCAGCGAATCGTTCTGTATTCGTTTACGTTTTTTATACGAACGAGTAGTTTTATAATTTATTACGGTTTTTGGTCGTAGATTTCTCGACTCCATTTAAAATGATAAAATTTGTAATTTTTAAAAAAATCTTTATTTAAATTTTTTATTTATACTAAAAGTATGTAAATCAGATTTTAGTATGTTATTAAGGTAATTGGTCTGTTAATTATGCAAGTATGCTGGGATGAAAAATGTGTATGCTTAAAAGTTTTGCGAGTATGTTAAAAAGTTTTAGCGGTATGCTAAAACAACAATCCTTTATTCTATTTTGTCTGTTTAATTGGAATGAGTAGTTTTTTTTGGGTTTACAATATTATACAACTAAACCAAATAATGAAAAAATTTTTTGATAAAATAGAATCAGTAAATATTGATGCAAAAGGAAATTGATTAAAAAATCTCAAGTAAGCTTCTCAGTCGGCAATCAGAAAATACCATCACTACGATCGTCAACTGAAACAGAAAGCATCAGATTATGATATTTTATATTTGAATGTTGAGAAAATGGTCTCAGTCAAATAACATTTCTGAAACTAAGTTAACTTCTAATGCTACAATTAACTATTTTCTGCATGCAGAGATTGTTATGGGAAGTTGCTTTATCAACAAAACGTCGGTAGATATTCTATCCAACACTGGAACGGTCAGGACAAATTTGGCTGAAGTGATATGGAAAAAATGTAAAAAAATCTTGGATAAAATGAGACATCAAGCTTCGTCGAAACATGTAGCGGAAGATCTCAGTAATTCGGACTTATAAATATCGTCTGAAAATGAGTATATTCGAAGGAGAAATCGAGGTAGTTGTTGTTAAGAAGTTCGTATATGAATGCTTGTTACTGGAAGAATAACAAGGATATTTGTTTAATAGTTTACAGCAATAATATAAATATAAAGTAATATAATAAAATAATATAATGTCTACTTAAAAGGATTGTGTTCGTTTCTTATATATAGCAATGACATCTGTATCTTGTTAGGAATGATGAATCTTTTAGAATAGAATTCCATTCTGATTCTAGAAGTATTGCGAGGCGTGTTAATTAATAATATATTAATAACATTAATAATGCAGTCACGTATTCTTTATATGATTTAAACAAGATTTGATAGTTGTTTTACTTCCTTATACTAAATGTTGTTAAGGGAATGCATATCTGCATGGGGAATACATCTTACAACACAGATAAAGTCAATTTAGCTCTGTATGTTGGCATTTATATATCGAAGCCTAGTAGCAATAAATTTTACCATTCCGCTAAGAACGATGATAATAGACCTCAGTATTATCGAAAAACAGACACTGGACTTAAAAAAAAGATTTACGGTAAAAGGGATGACATATTGTGCTATAAGTGAAATAAACGGGGCAATGTTATAAAAGACTGAAAGTCTAAGCATATAGACAAAGGTAACAAAGGAAATTAAAAGAAAATCAATGTGGCAAAAGCTATATCAGCAAGTGAATCATCAGCCAATGAAGATCAGTGTAATTTGGCAAGTGAAGGGAAATTACTTACCAGTCGTGGGTTAATTGACGGGAAACCCATGAAAATTGCGTTCGATTGCGGCGCAACCGTCTCGATAATTTCAAATAAAATTATTGACAAATATATAATGGAGACCATTCCGACGAGCAAAAAAGTAATAATAGCAGACAACTCTGCTCAAAAGATTGATCAAATGACAACGAAAATAGAAGTAAACATAACCTGACACATTTTTGAATTCTGGGTGATAGAAAATCAAGAAAATGATTCACTACTTGGTTTGGATTGGTTTAATTTAACAGGTGCAGGAGTCTTACCAAATTAAAATAAATTACATTCCCAAGCGAAACGATAATGTTAGATTCCGATATGAATGATGACGAGAGTTCAGAAGGTATTCTTACAACAGAAGGAATACATGACGAAAATATATTCAAAGAAGAGTGGCCCTTAGATTAAACAAGCGAAGTTTGAATGTAAACCAGAGCAAAAGCTCGACGTAGAGGAATTCGAATATTTCAAGATGGGAGTAAACTCGATGAGAAAAATCTTTGCAATGGAAGCCAGAGAATATGCAGTGTTGATACTATTAAGATAATCACTACAGATGAAGAACCAATATTCATCAGACCGTAAAGAAAGTCACATACAGAACGCGAACACATAAAAATGAAGTAACTAAAATGCTTGAAGTCGGTATCATCGAACAATCAACATCGCCTTGGAGCGCACCAGTGGTGCTGATGCCAAAGAAGGATGGCACGAAAAGATTCTGTATAGATTACAGAGAACTGGATAAAAAGACTAAAACCGAAACTGGCCATTACCAAGGATTGAGGACATTTTGGACAGACTATGTGGCTCAACTTATTTTACCATGTTTGATCGGAACAGTGTCGATACTGGAAAATAGCTGTGCACTTAGAATCTAAATGCAAGACTAGTTTCTCGACACCAGACGGACACTACCAATTCAATAAATTACCTTTCGGACTAAGAAACTGACCAGCTCCGTTTTGCAAATTTATGCATCGTGTTTTAGGAGGAAGATCATACTGCGAAATTTATCTCGATGATATGATTGTTCATTCAAAAACAGTTAAGGAACATTTGGAACATATAAAGCTAGTAGCTGAAGCTCTTAAAGGCAGTTCTAAAAATTTAGCCTTCCAAATGAAGGTGGTTTGCCAAGACAACCAAAGTCTTAGGGTATGTTATCACTGGTAAAACTGTCGAAATGGACCTCACTAAAATTGAAGCGATAAAAAAACGAGCACCACCTAAAAATTTGAATTCTAAAAGATTCATCATTCCTAACAAGATACAGATGTCATTGCTATATATAAGAAACGAACACAATCCTTTTAAGTAGACATTATATTATTTTATTATATTACTTTATATTTATATTATTGCTATAAACTATTAAACAAATATCCTTGTTATTCTTCCAGTAGCAACAACAACTTAGGGAGCAGCGATTGATCACCAATTGATCAATAGAGAAGTATACGAAACTAGTTAAATGAGAATAATTTTAGAATGTCAATTATGCTACCAATTGAAGACAAAAAGCCGTTTGATTCATCGAAAGTAGAGGAACTGAAAGGATTACTCTTCGCTCAGTTTCGTTACTTGGGTGCGAGATACTTGATCTCAGATAACGATGAACTTGAAGAAGAATCCGAAAAAGTTGGTTGAATTGAATTTGTAACAGTTGAATTAGTAACCACCTCACAGGGTGCTAAAAAAGTGCACTTAATAGACTTAATCATCACCAGGGCTAGTAATATTGACAGAGTAATTAACATCGAAACCGAACCCTAAACGAAGAAAAAAGAGTTTGAATAAAGAGTTCACGTCAATGTTAGTGAGCCACTCTTTAGTATATATGTTAGTCGACGCCTTTAAAAAAATATACGATAAATTGATTGATTAAGTTGAAAACAGTTTTAATCACAAAACGTATAACGGCCTTTGTAATTTTGGAGGAGCGTATTCGTACTATGCTAAACACGTTTTTTTGTCCAATTTAGCTCTTTTATTGATATATTAAATAATTATTTTAAGTGACTAAAAATTGATTAATTAAGCATGATAATTAGAATTTCCTATTTTTATTTAATGTTATTATGAATAAAATTATTTTTAACACGTCTTTATTTTCTGCTATTTTTTGGTTTAATTATGGATTTATTATTTTGAATAAATTTATTTTGATATATTTTATTTTGATTGGTTCCCATAGATTGGCACTTATAAAAGGGCATTTCTTATTCGTTTCAATACTGTTCGGTCCTTCATAAAGTGCTCTTTGATAGATTCGGAAAAATTATTGTATCATCAAGTTATACAAGGCAAATTGTACCAATTATATCCTTCAGGACTTTTTCCAACATTCGTTGAAACGTCTTTTTTCCCAGTTCAGTCTAACGTTGTGAAGCATTTTGCATTTTTCAAATATACTAAAGTTTTTGATTTTATTACTGTTTTCATCTATCACTACTTCATTATTTTTTTTACTCTTTTCTAAAACGCTATTAATATAAAAGTCTTCATAAATGATTTGTAGCAGTTGTGTACAAGTGACTCTCAAATGGTTCCTTCAAAACCCTTTTAAATAAGATTTAGATATCTTTTAATGTTATCTATTTTCAAAACAACGTCAAGAGCTAATACCTAATAAAAGTAGACCTAATAAAGTGTGGGTAAATGCTTTAAATAAAGTATTTCAAGTGCCAGTTTATGGTTGTTACTTTCATTTTAAACAAAATCTATTCCGTAAAATTCAAGCGTTACGTTTGACAGAAAAGTATAGTGAAGATGGGTCAATACGTCATGAACTAAAATTACCGCAAAATTTAGATTTTTTACCTTAAGAAGACGAAAGCTCGAGAATTTAAAAAGTTAAAAGCTCGAGAGGTTATAATTCCTGTAACAAAATTATTAAGTAAAACAAACAAATTACAAAGAAATCAAGAAATCAGAAAGAAGCCTAAGGGAGTAGTGGTAACATCCCAATGGCCGACAGTCATGACGCTTGAAACTGAAAACCAACGGGGAGCTTTCAAGCAGAAAAGTAGGATATATACTGCAAAACACAGATGTAGAGTTGGAATCTGAAATGTCAGAACCATGTCCGAAGCATCAAGATGTTCTCATGCCGCACTAGTCATAGAGAAAAACGGTTTAGGTGCTAGGTATATGTGAAAGCCGCTGGACAGGATCAGGCCTAATAAACTGCAGTAGATGGACTTTCCTGTATTCTGGAAAAGAAAACACAAGACAACACGGCGAAGGGATAATGCTTTCAAAGCAAGCAAATAATGCCATGATGAAATGGGCACCTTTAAGTGAAAGACTGATTCGCACATGGCTCAAAGGGAAGCACTTCCATGTTGAGCCTAAATGAAATAGAAGCTGCGATAAAGGTTCTGAAGAAACGGAAATCACATGAGAAATGTTAAAAGCTGATGAATGAGTAAGATGACAAAAGGGATATTGCATGATATGGGCTATATTAAGTTCATATGGCCTACCAAAGAAGATAGTTAACACTCAAAGGACCAAGGGGATTTAAAGACCATTTTTGATGCTAATTTTTCTTTTTGTTCGATGAATTTGATCATTTTTGACAAGAAAAATTTTTTCCATCAAATCTAAAATATAAAAATATTATAATTAATTCATTTTTTTGTAAAAATCTTTTTATTTTCCTGCAAAAAAATTAATAAATACCCAAAGCGGCTTTTATGAACCCAACAGAAATATTGTCTTTTTTTGTAAAATAAATTGAAGACCAAGCTTATAATGCTTTAAATTTCAAAAGCTACTTAAATTAAATAATTCTTTTATAAATTACAATTCTATGTCTCGACGAAAAGCTGCCTTACAAGCCCTAGAACTTCTTAGAAATGCGGATGATACCCAATCAGTAGCCTCTGATGATGATGATAATGATTATGAGGATAATAATGAGTTTGATAATGATTTTGAAGATGAAATGGAAACAACAAATCAGACTAATGCTGAATATGATTCAGATGAAGACTGTAACAATGAAGAAACTGAAGAAACCAATAAAGATAAAACTTCTAAAAACGGAATGATATGGATTAGATTGAAAGATGGAGACAAGTCTTAGAAAAAAGATTAATTTTAATGAGAAAGTTGGACCAACTAGCTATGCTACTCGTCAGATATATGAGACCAAACTTTCAGCATTTTTTATGATTTTTGACCTGTCAATGATTAATTTTATATTGAATTGTACGAATTGTCATGCGAAAGCTGCCGATCCGCTAGTTTTTTTTTTACAAAAGAAGACATACTAGCTTTTATCGGTTAACTTTATGCAAGAGGTGTTTTATGCCCAAATGTTCCTCTCAAAGCAATGTCGTCAAGAATTTATGGAGTGAGCATGATTGGAAAATTTATGGCAAGAAACAAGTTTTTACTTCTTTTAAAATATATTAGATTTGAGGATAAATCAGCCCGTTTAGAAAGAGTGAAAATTAAAGTTTTCATGGTTCGCCAACTTTGGGACAATTTTTTTGAAAATTCTCAAGCATGCTATAGACCTGGTATACATCTTACCGTCGATGAACAATTGTTACCTAGCAAAAATCGATGTTCTTTTATTCAGTATATGCCAAACAAGCCAGACAAATTTGGGATAAAATCGTGGATTTTGTCAGATGTTGAGACAAAATATATCCTAAATGGGTTCCCTTACCTAGGCAAAGAAAGTGATAGATCAAATGACAAACTTCAGGGTGAATTTGTGGTAGAAAAACTTAGAAGAAAACAACTTTTATTGGTACAGTGAGGACAAACAAAAAAGAATTACCAACTAGCGTAAAGGAACAATCAAGTTTGTACAGTTGTCAATTTTATGAGAATGGAAAAGGTTCTACATTATCTATATATATAAAAACGCTGTAGTATTTAGTTCTTTTCATGAAAAGCTTTTTACGATTTCTGAGCATGAAAGAAAATTGCCAAATGTGATTTATACTTACAATAAGACAAAAGTCGGCGTCGATTGTGTTGATAATATGACTCGTTTATATTCTGATAAGACTAAAACAAGACGTTGGCGAGTTTCAGTTTTTTACAATATTTTAAATTTAATCGAAATTAACTGCTGGATCTTGTATAAAACTTGTAACAGAAGTAAGATTTCGCGTCGAATGTAATTGAAATCATTGGCAGATGAATTACTGGACATGGTAAATAAAAGTTTACAACCTACAACTCCAATTACTCCTGCTTCTTCTCGTAAGCGCTTAGCAAGCACTGAGATTGATTCATCCGCAAAAAAAAGTGTAAAATTAGGTTATGTAATGGAAACAAATCGAACTTTAATTGTGACAAATGCAAAAAATTTACATGTGGTGCTTATCTAGGGGAGAAGGTTTTCAAATCGATTTGTAAAAATTGTTACGATCAAGGACTGAGAATTTTGATAAAATTTTAAATTTTTTTTCATGAATTTTTTTCATATTTTTTTATATATAATTTTAGGTTTTTACTTAGATCTAGACATAATTTATTTTGAAACTAAAACAAAAATGAAAAAAAAGATTTTTTTTTGCAATTTGTAACATTTTTTAACATAATTTGTATAAAAAATCTAGTTTAATTTATCTAAAAAGCATATCTTTTTTTTAGGGGTTTTTAGGGCCCCTTTGGTCCTTAACGTAATAAAAAAAATTGGGCCTTTGATTTTTAACTTGATAAAATTCTTGTAGAATTTCGAGTGTAGCGTGATTCTAGAAAGAGGGAAATCAGAGAGTTTCAAGTGTGCACAGGAGTCAGACAAGGGTGTGTTCTCTCTCGGACACTTTTGCTAATATTGATTGACTATCTCATGAAGAAAACACCTGTTGGTGCAAGAGGTTTTCTATGGGGATTAACTGCAAAACTTGAAGACTTTGACTATGCGGTCGATCTGCTGCTAATATCTAGTACAGAAGCAAATATGCATATGAAGACGCAAGACTTGGCGAACAACGCTAAACCAACCGGACTCGAAATTAATGGAGCTAAAACCAAATTAATGTGCATCCCGATCACCATCGATGTTACAAAAATCGAGTGTGTAAATGAATTCACATACCTAGATAGCACTATTAGTACAACTTTGAGAAGACACAGAGACATTAAGAATAAACTTGCTAAAGTAAAGAGTCTCTTTGCTAGACTCCCACCAGCATGGAAATCAAAAGGCTCTAGCAAGAATACAAAACTTAAACTATACAACAGTGTAGTAAAAGCAACCTTGATGTACGTAAGTGAATGTTGGGGAATGAGTGAATCTCACAGAAAAAGCCTTAACACCTTTCACACTGGAAGCCTGCAGAGGATTCTCGGGATACAATGGCCTGAGACACTGTCGAATGCAAAGAATGACAAAATCAGAGCCGTTAAGTCAATGGATGAACAACAAAAGGCTTCGATGGCTCGGACCAGCTGTAACATGGAGGTCAAAAATCACGAAAGAGCTCAACGAAATGGGAATGATATTGTGAGAAGCAAGCGTGACTCTTGTATTTTATGGAACAGATTTTCTTGAAAATGAAAGCAAAACCATAAACAGGCACTTGAAATACTTTATTTAAGGGATTTATAAAGCCTTTTTCAAAATCACATGAAAGACTAAGTGTGAGTGTTTTAATAGCACTTTAATTTTAGCTAAGTTCATAAATATTTTGACGTAAAACATCTAAATTATCTTTTTTCAGTCAACAAAAATTCAAATGATAAAATTTTAGCCTTGCTTTGGTAACTATCTTAAATTCAAGTTTGGTTTTAGCTTCCAATTCAAGAAAATTCAATTTTTTAAAAAATAAATATATTTATTTTTATCAGTATTATTCGAATATATTTAGTCGTCTTTTAAAAAAATCGATAAGATCTTAATTTAAAAAAATCTGAACATATAGTTAATATAAAAAATTATGGATATTTGAAAATGTTGAATTCATGATAATTACCATAGAAAGGCTAAAATCTTATCAATGTATTTTTGTTGACTTTTAATAGTTAATATAAAATCTTTTCTAAAATATTCTTTTTTCTAAATAATTTTAATTTTTGAGATTTAAAACAGAAGATAATATGGACGAAAATTGTGTAACAAGCGCACAAGACGATAAAGTGATTGGTAAAATTATTAGTGATCTTGAAATCGTGAGAAGAATATCCGATTGTTTGAATATTGCTATTATCGGAAAGACTGGAAGTGGAAAAAGTTCGTTTTTGAACGCTTTTCGAGGTATTTCGAATAAAGAAGCTAATTCAGCAAAAGTCAGTTCCAATCCTAAAGGATGTCTGGTCAAAATTGAAAGAGCTAAATTCCAGTATGTAAAAAAGAAAGAAAATATCGACTATATAATTAATTTTTTTGATACGACAGGTTTTCAAGACGAAAATAATTCTAATATAGAACAATTTCTGGATGATTTAAAAGAATTCTACAAAATAGATGAATTTGACGCAATAATTTTTGTCACCAAAGAAAAACTTTCCGCTCAAGAGTTAAAAACAGCGTTATTAAATGAGAAAAAAAAAGTGATGCTTTTTTTTGTATACAATCAGGTTGATAATTTTTATCGGAGCCAACTCAATGAAAAAGGTTTGATTAATGATGATTTACCTTTTAAAGATCAAGTAATTTATCACAAAGAAATGTTAGAAAATAAAACAAATGATATTCAAAAAGATATAAGTGACTTGATAAAAAAACATCGAGTTTTTGATAGTCTCTTTTCTGAGATAGAAAAATTTAGTTCATATAACTTGAAAAGAGATGAATACAAAAATAAACTAATCGAAGAATCAATTTATTTTATTTCGTCGTCTGTAAAATATATGGAAAACGAATTATTTTCAAGAGATGGATCACGATTAAAGAAAGAAATCGAAGAACATTTGGTTCGAACTAAATTCAACAATATGAACATTAATCTTCTCGATCCATTTTCAAAAAGAACCATTTATTTAAAGAAAAAAAGCATTTTTGAGAATTTGTTCGATTCAAAAAAATTGCAGATAGCAGCTGCTTCTTTAACAAGTGTTATACCATTCTTAGATATTTTGCCAACGTCGAGGATTAATAAATCTTATAAGCAGGAATTTTTCGAAAAATTTGGAATGAAAGAATTAAAAGATAAATTAAGAACAAGTCAAAATGTGATTTCCGATTGTGAAAAAGAACAAAAAATCAATAAGTTATTTGAAGAAATAGAGAATGATAGTACAATCAGAAATCTAGATTCACTGCTTGATAATTCGAATATAACAGATATAAATGGTTTAAGAGAAAAAATAAAACATTTCATTAATAGTATCCTTCCGTCTATCGGAATAACTGCGGCAAGTTTGACAGACGATTTTATAGCAAAAATTGCGGGGTTTTCATTGACTGTTACGACAAAATCACTAATTGTTTTAAGTTTGGTTTCAATTCCGATTTCGATTGCAATTTTTTTGTTCTTACTTAAAAGAGGAGTTGAAAAAATACTTATTAAACATGAAGAGTATGCTTTGCTATTATTTGAAGTACTACACAATTGAAGGGATTATTTTTATCTTCTTAAAAACTAAGAAACTTTTATTAAATTTTTTATTAGAATTTAATTAAAACTTCATTAATTATTAATTTGGATTATTTTTCCGTCTTTAAATATTTAAAAAAATTTCAATTTATAATCTTGAAAAAAAAAAAAATTGAAGTGAGTTTTACCAACTTATATTGAAATTAGATGGATTAAATCTAGACATGCGCAAAAGTCAGACAAATAAGTCATTCTTAACTCTTTTTAAAGTAAAGTCACTTAATTTATTAAAAACTTACTTCTTCAATTATTTTTTTGTCTGAATGGTGAAAAATTTTTTAAAAATTAAGAAGATTTTATTTTATTTAACGACTCTTGAAATCAAGAATTAAGAATAAAAAACAGCTTGATTAAATGAGAAAAAAAATGATGCTTTATTTTTGTATACAATCAAGTTGAGAATTTTTATCGGAGCCAACTCACAGAAAAAAGGTTTAATTAATGATGGCCTTCGGCTTATGGTACCGCTTTTCATGAATATCTTATTGAACTGAATCTAACCAAAGTTAAAGAACATTTTATCTGATTGCTTATAACTGATTTTTAAAAGCTTTCGAAGTGATTAATCCTAATATTCTTCTCTTAAAATAATTTCACTTTGGATTTTAAAATAATTCTTTAGATCTTATTTCAAAAAAGACCCTTAACTTGGCACCTTCTTCTGGTTTTGCTAAATCATCCTCATTCTCTTTCAAAAACTCAAACTTAAATCCGAGCTGATCAATTGGTATTTATTTATCTATCTATTCGATAAAAAGAACCAATCCCAAATAATAATCGATATAATTTTATAATAACTGTATGGGTCTAAATTGTTAAGTTGCCTCCGAAAAAAAATACAAAAGCTAATCCGGCTTCGGGCAATATTGTAGACGCATGGTGTTTTAAGTATTACATACCGTTGAGCATTTTGTCCGATTGGAAGATTTAGTACTAAGGTATACCTTGACCACCAATTGATAGTTCTTTAACTGCCTGCCTAACGCTCAATTTTTTATCGAGTCTAACTTCAACTTCAACACTACAATCTTTGACTAAATCAAAACTATATCCTGCTAAAAGTATCTAAAACAGCTGCTTTGCAGGCTAATTCATAAAGCGATCTATCATAATCAATGTCAAAAATTCTGCAAATCAAGTTGCGAGCCTCACAAAGACCTCTGTCAACGTCAGGAATTGGCAGAGCAACATAATCTTCAATTGAAACTTCTTGAACGTACGATTTTACTTCTAGTGTGCATTGGCTCTGCTTGAAGGCCTTGATTTGTCAGAACAGTATTTCTAATCCCCAATAAAGTATCTGCCTTTCGCATTATTTCGGCAATAGGTTGTTCATTTGAGGTGGTGGTGGAGTAACAAGCTCGCCAAGCTCGAAATCTGCCTTGTTAAAAGCATCTTCTGGTAAGTCGACATCGTCTTTTTCGGGTAAATTAAAACACAGATCCGCTCACGTCCCTCATAGCCGACAGTTTCAAATAGTTGCTTCGTATTGTCAAGTTTTGACCACTCCTCCACGAGAATAGTAGTTGAAGCTAAACCGAGAGGTGTTTCAATCCCAAATAATGCTTTATAAGGTGTACATTTTATGCCACAGTGATGTGAATGGTTCTTACGAAGTTGGACAAATTTTAATCATGTTGTGCACTTTGTGGATTTGTTTTCTCGCATCCAAGTAGCGATCATTTTTTTGATGTCCCCGTTTGCCCTTTCAACGCTACCCTGAGACTGTGGATGCAGGGCTCGACCGTGTACAAATGATAACTCAGGCCAAATTTGTTGCAAAGCTGTAATTACTTGGTTACGAAATTCGCGACCGTTATCGGATTGAAGAAGCACAGGTACACCGAAAATAGTAAAAATATCGATTAAGCTTGCTGCCACATCAAATGCGGATTTGTGTTTTAAAGGACGAAGAACAACAAATTTCGTAAAATGGTCTTGGTACACCATGACCCACTTGAACTCGCCATCAGGAAGACTTTGAAAATCAATCAGATCAATTTGCGCTCTTCGGTTGAAATTTTCGCTCAGAATAGGTTTAACAACAACACCTGTTGTTTTGTTTCTCTTCTTATTCATAATACAATGATTGCAAGTGTTTAAAAAAGCTTAATATTTTCAAAACATAATCAGTTAATTGATTAATTAGTAATTTAAAAAAAATGAAAAAAAAATTACCTGTAATCATTTCTACTATTATATTCAAATGATTTTTATTACAGGCTTGAAGCATGATATCGCGACATTTGTGTCCAACTTGAATTCTAATTATTGATTGTGAATTCTAAATATTGTCTCAAATAACTGTTCATATGGAACGAGAAAACGAACTGGATCATCAGGAGATTTACATTTTAAAATTATTTTTTTCGTATCGCCAACAGTATAAACTTCATATTTGTTTATAAGATAGTATTCTTTTGGGTTTTACTCTAGTTTTCTGATACGCTTCTTCGATTGATACCATCATTGTATTATAATCGTCGAGCGAAGTAATTGTTCTGGTTTTCTTCCTCTTTTTTTCGGGGTTTTGGAGTTCATCTTCAAGTATTTTAGCCTCGAATAAAGAGTAAAATTTATCCTGTTGAATCCTCTCTTGATCAACGTCTAGTAGTGGAGCGGTATCGCTCACCGTTGTGACAATTGTATAAAGAAAAACAAGAGAGAAAAAATTTATTTTTAATTTAAAATAAAATTATTTTTTATTTGTTTATTTACTGAAAATTTTTTAGTAATATACTAAAACCATTTTTTAGAAAAATTGCAAAATTACTAGTACTTTAGGAATTATGTAAATTTACTAGTAAAAAAACAAAACATAATTATTTTTTCTAAAATTTTACAATTTTCCTAAAACATTAGTAAATCCTAAAACATTAGTAAATTTACAAATTTACTGTTACATATATAAAAAGAAATAGAGTCTATTATTTATATTTATTTCCACGAATTGTACATTTAAATGTACCAGCAAAGTCAGTTTTAATAAGTTCGGAGCAAATAGGTCTGGTAGACCTTTTAGTATCTTAGTATGAATAACCAGGTGAGCTAGAAGGTGGTAATTCATTTAGAGCTTCTTTAATTTAATCAAGAAAATTACAGGTTTTTTTATTTGATATTAAGGCAAGCTCATACATCTTATAATCGTTTATTAAAAAGTTTAACAAAAAATTTCATTTAATTAAAATCATTTGCATTCTTGAATAAAAAATTCAAAAAACCGTGAATAATTTTTCTTTTAATTCTTCTAATTAGATATTAATTTTTATATCATAAAAATGTTCAGACTTAATGAGTGTCAAATACTCATGAATTAAATACTTAAATATTTAATAGATAAGAAATAAAATTTTACTTTCTGATAAAATTAAGTAAGTTGTTTTTATTCACAGATGATTCTTAAAATTATCTTAAAACCTTTCCGAGTAATTTTTTTTGTTATCTAAATCAAACAGCCAAAATTTTTATCAAAATCTTTTTATTATTTTGAGTTTTAGACGTTTTATTGAAAAAAGAAGAATAATTATTTGAGAAATAAATCTAATTGAACATTAACTATTATAAATTTTAAAGGCTAGATAATATAGATGCTGACTCGCGAGGACAAATTGTTGGCACTATTGCGAAGTTTTCTGAGGAATTTCTGTAAAAAGCTATTATGGATATTATTTTAAAATTATTATTTTTTAATTATCCACTAAAAATTCACAGCAGGGCTAAAATTTCGTGTAAACTGAGTATGCCGGCGATTAGCATTGTTAAATTGAATAAAATAATGATAGGAGTAAATACCATAAATTCTACTTTTACTTTTTTTGTTTGATTGAGCTATGTATACAAAGTATGCTGCAAACATTTTTTTCTAAAATTTTTCTAGACTTAAAGTTTTATAAATTTATTTAACTATAAGCTTTAAATATTGTCTAAAATTTGTAAAAATTAACTGTTTACTTTTATCAAAAATGTTGTTAAAAATAATTTTAGACATTTATGATAAGCATTTACTTTAAGGGAAACTAAAAATTTTAAAAATTAAAACAAGCTATTTTTCAAAATTATCTTATTTAAAATTATATAAAACGGTTTAGCAAAAAGTAATCTATAAAATAAAATATATATAATCAAAGATTAGCTAAAGTTTCCAAGAGCTCATTTAAATTTTGTTGAAGCATTTTGGTTTCTTCTGGCTTATTATGTTTTCTGGCATCTTCTAGATAGCCTTCAACTAGCTGTATTTGTACTCTGAGCGCTTCTTTTCCTTCATCAGTCACCTTACTATCCGAAATGTCAGCTTTGACCTTTGGCACCCAACCATTCGAATTGTCAACAGATACATTATTCTTTATTCTCTTATCCATTTTAATTCTTTTTTCCAATTGTCGCTGCTGTTCCATTTGTTCCATCAAATTCTTTTCCCTACGCATCCGAAGCTGTTCATACACCTCAAACGAAGGCAACTGCGGAAGAGTGAACGAGTTCTCCCGCAAATAGTTAATTGCAAAAAAGCGTATATTTTTCTGCAATCTCATCTGGTCATTTGTTATGTTCGATTTGCTCTGTCCATTTTGGTCATTCTGCATGCCGTATTTCAAAACATGACCACTCCTGATTTCGATTTTTTGAAATAATTTAATCAGTTTGTCTCTTATGTCCTCGGCATTGCCCAATTGATACGAGGCCTCGCCAATACTTGACTAAAATTTAGAGCAAATTATCAAACAAAAAAATTAGTTACTTTAAAGACTGGGCCATTTTTATATAAATTGGGTAAAGACGCTGACTTTCGCCAATGGCTAAATGAAGATCCTTAAAAAAAATAAACTAAACTCTTAAATTAAATTATTATTTTTGATGCTCACATCATATAAGCTGGCAAACTCAGGTCTAATTATCTTATCTTTTTGTAAATTGTATTTTTTTTCCAATATGAGACCACAGTTTAGGCAAAGCCGTAGATGCATTTGGTCAAAAGCAGCAGAGTTTTTTTGGTTCAGACTATCAGTATTTGGTTGACTTGACTTGAAAAAGTAAGAGTTTACACTGGTCATGCTATCTGAACGCTTTAGCTTAAACTCAATTTGCTCAGGTTTGTCCTGAGACTTGATAAAATAGTCCGGGTCAGTTAACAATTCTTAAAATTAACTAACTAATTACAAATAATCAAATAATTAATTATTACTAGCGTGTTTAAATGAAATAAATTTTGAGCATTTATTGCACATAATGGCTCCACAGAGTCTACAATGGTGCTTACGGGTGATTAGGCCGAAGCTTTTGGCACAATTTGGACACAACTGAACATCTTTGTCACTTATCCATGGAACGATTGATTTAAAATGGTCTTTAAAATTTTAATTTAATTTTTTTTCAAATTGAATAAATAGTTTTAACTTACTTTCTCTCTTTGAGTCATCACTTAAAACAGTGGAATCAACAGAAATCATTTTGTCCAAGGTGATTAGCAGCTTGTTAGTTTGGACTACATACCTGCCAATGGTTTGATATGGATGAATGGACTAGCTCGAAGTGAGCTTGTAGAAGCTCGATTGTGCTCATGTCCTGTTGACATTCAGGACACAGGAAACCCTCGATTATCATGGATGGTTCTGATTTATTTGCCATTTATCAAATCAAGTGTTTCATCAGCTTATGTGAAATATTTAATTAATTTTTAGAATTCATGTGATTTAGATTTGAATTTTTAATGCTAAATTAGAATCGACTCTTGTTTTAAAAATATTTTTATGAAAATTTATTTTAATTTATTAAAGTGCTTATAAGGAAATGGGATGTAGATAATTTTTTTCATTTATTTTGAATAGATTTAAAAATGTTTATATAAAAAGCTTATTAGAAAGGTCGGCTAATTTTTTTGGTAAATTAAGAATTATTTTTTTTAATTAATAAAAATAGTTGTCTATAAATGATATAATTTAAAAGAAGTCCCTGCAAATGTTTGCATAAATTTAGAAATATAATTTTTAAACATTCAAGCAAGTCTATGGGCAAAAGATTCAAAATAGTTCTCGATCCTGAGCGATGTCTTTGTCAGAATTGAAGAATACTTGGTAATCATTGGAATCTTTACTAGCCGTATAGCGCAGTGAAACTAACTTAACTAGAATTGCAGTTTTAATTATAGATATAAAAATATGAGTCTTATGATTTTTTTAAAATTTATTTCAATATTTGAATACATTCTGCTGTCCAGTTGTTACCATAAACCCTTATTTAAAAAAAAGACCAAAAATATTAAGCAGGTTCACATTCAAATAAGTTGGTATAGTTGCCAACTTTAAGTGATAAATAGAGTTTTTAATTAATACTGTCTCTGTTTAATGCAATTTTTTTATGCAAAATCAAATTAAACCATCATGTAAAGTCAACATTTATATTTGTATTAAATATCTAGAAATTAAATGATAATTTAGATAAAGTAACATTCCAACAAAAATAAATTCTGGTAACAATATTCAGTTATGTTGTAAGAATTGTAAGAATTCTAAAATTAAGTGGCTCTTAACCAAGACATTATTAAATAAAAGAAAAATTTCTCTGATAAATAGAAGGTTGTATGGACTTTTTATTATTGATAATTTGAAATTATTATTAATATTATTAATAATTTCATTTATCTTATCCTAGCATGAATTATTGCCATTTTGATCAAAAGCCTCTTTATTTTTCTATGTCTTTGGTAAAAAAATTTAATCGGCATTATTTAATTTTTTATGAAATCTTTCCAGTGCTTGAATTCATTTTTGAGTTTTAATGTCATTCTTAATTTTTTGTATTTAAATTATTCACTGTTTTGTAAATTCAAATAAAAAAATAATCTAAAAATAAAAACTAATTAAATTTTTTATTTTTTAAAGCCTTTTAATGACCAATTAAGCATCAAATTAAAAAAGGCAGCTTTCTAAAAAGACTTTATATGATTATGATGTTATTAAATCGTGTGTTTAATTTGTTGAATTTAATTCTTGAGCCAAAATGAAAATCATAAGTTTAAATGTTTTATTTTTATATTTTATCACAAATATGTGTATTTCATGTGTTGACAAATATAAAAACCAATATTTCAGATTTTGATGTTGAATTTTTTAATTTAAAAAATCAAAAACAAATATATTTTTTGGCTAATTGAACAAATAATGTATATTTAATGTAACATCAAAATAGCTAAAAAGAGTGCTTTCAAAATTTCATAATTTGGAAAGTTACCAAAATTCTCAAGCATCTTCTAAATGAAAAACTGATGCCAAATTAACGGAATTTTAATCATCTAATAATGTATAAATATTTACGGTAATTTATTAATTAATAATTCCATAATTGCTTTCAAATCTCAAAAGTTTAGCATACCTATAATTTCCAAAATTATTAACAAGTCAGACTGAATGGTGAATTACGTCAATAGAGTGTTTTTAATTAAATAATATTTATGACAAAAAGGCTTTTTTTATATTTATTTAAATAGAAACAGTTTAAGTAAGCATGAGCCTTGTAAATCTTATTTCATTTAATTATTTAAGAGATATAATATAAAAATGATAAAGATTAATTATGATTCTTTTTTCAAAATAATAAGTTGTCTAATAAATTAGTTGGTTTTTTACTACATAACCACTTATTTAATAATATTGTTTACATTTATCTTTTTTATATCATTTCAATTATTAAAAAAAATACAAGATGAAATTTATGTAATTTACTTTTTGGTTATGACACTGAGAATATTGGACAACTAGATACTTTGGAATCCTCAATATATTTCTAAGGATAAAAAAACTGCTTTGGAGTTAAATTATTACAATGATAGAATTTTTTAATAAATTAATCATTCTTAAAAATAAATACAAATCTGATTTTTTGGCATATCGAATTTATAGGAATCAAGATAGGTTACTTTTTAAGTTTTTTTCTTTGATTTATTTAAAAAGTAAATATTTTCTCAATTTAATTGGGTCCATAATCTACAAATATTCCTTTTAAATGTGAATTTTGCTTTGGAAAAATTCTTTCATCAAAATTGGTTCAAAAAGTTTAAGTTTGATTTTAAGGCTTATTAATTAAGTATAAAAAATCATTAAATAGACCTATAGAACAAAAATTTTTCAAGTTTATTATTTTTAAAAGCTTTTAAATTAATTATTAAATTCAATTAATAAATTTTATTCATTGATTAATAATTTATCTGGTTGATTGAAACTTTAAAAAAAAAGAACTCATATCCAATTTAACCTATTTGGTCAAGATTTTGCTGACTTTGCACCATGTTGCATTTACAGAACCATTTTAATATCATATAAATTAAAGGAGTTAGATTTTTGGCCAAATCGAAGTTTATGAACTTTCTATTTTTAGCTAAATTTTTAAAATTATAAATTTCTTCATTTAACTGAATCTAGAATTTTATAAAATACTATGACGTGATTTTACATTTAAAAGCTTAACAAAGCACAAAATACTCCTATCTGTGAATAGGTTCGGCATTTTTAAATTAAAAATTGGTTCTATAAATGCAGCATGGTGCAATAATATACATTGTTTCATCAGCTGTCATCAATAAACATTTTGTCATTTTCATTTTTACTTAATTGCTTAAATGAAAATTAAAAATTAATAAAAATAAATTTAATTACAATTTAGATTTTTTTTCAATTTTATAATTACTTTAAAGACATAATTGAAAATATAAGCTGTTATTAGCCAGAGATTTTTCATTTTTTTCTAACAATAATTTTATCACGTTATTTAGCATACTTTTTTTAGGCTCAAACACTTTTTTTATTGTTTCAAATGTAATGCAATTAGGCAGAATATAAATTAGCAATGCAAATTTATATATTAGAATTATATATTTTTCTTAATATAAGCTTTTAAAAAACTTTTCACATTTAATTCAAATATAAACAAAAAAGATTTAAATTTAAATAGACAAAAATCAATACATTTTTCTTAAATTCCTAATCAAAATAATATCAAGTTTAATCTTGATTTAATATTCATTTTGTTCTCTTAGATAATTGATTGGTAGCGCAGATATTTTTATTATTTATCAAATAGCCTAGATTTTGATTTTCAAGATATAAATTTTGTTTCTGCCTTTATCTCATTTATTTTTAAGAAATAAAAATTAGACTAGACAGATTATATAGATGACATTATTGATACACTTTATATAAATTGCTGTTCTTTATTATTAATTGGTATTTTATGTCTATCTAATCTAAATAAGAATTGATTTTAAAAATAACCAAATCAAACAATACCGGATTTTGATACAGAACCATATAGATTGTTTAAAAATCGAAAAAGAGATAAGTAATTAAAATGTTCATAAACTTTGTGAACTTGCGATAAATGGTTTTTCTAATCTTCCGATAATTTATGGCACAAGCATCCCATTTGGCAAAAAAGCACAGCTCAAAGTATTGTTTAATTTCTTTCTTTAAATATTAGTAATCTATTTCGTTGATAGTTGAACCAGAAGCTAAAATAGTTCTGGTAATTGTGAATATTTTAGCTGGACAATAGACTTTTTTGTAAGCTTTTTTCCTCAATTAAAAAAGAAATCATCTTTTTTACCTAAAAGATTTTAGCTTTAAAATATTTTAAATTTTTTAATATTCAAAATAATAATAAATATCCAATAATTTAGCGACCACATCATAGTAAAGGAAGAACCATCACTTCATCACTTTACTATAGTACCAACTCTATTAATTATTCTCCTCGTCTCTGATTTAATCACAATTTCAAGTTTATTTACTAGAACTAATTAATTCAAAAAATATATAGTTATTGTAACGAATACTGATCCGTATGATTAAGTACCAATCTTACCTTTAAGAACCTTTGATTGAAAATTTAAGCTGTATTACTTTTTTGAGTTATTTAGTGTTTTTTATTTGATTAATTTTCTCAAGGCGAATTGAGTATTGATTATTGCACAAATGAGCCTCTAAAGCCATTTAAATACCATTTAAGTTCTTTGGTAATTCATTCAAACCTATTTTGCACCTTATGTATCCATATTTTGATTATTCATTCATTTTTGGCAAGATCATTTTCATATTCCAGTCATATTCTTCGCCAATTTCTTTAGACTTATTCAATATAAAAATTGTCTCTTGTTTTTACCAAAAGCAAGTTTTTATGTTTTTCTTTTTAACATCCATTTCGACTCGTTACTCCATTTATCTTTTATCAAAACTCTTTAATAAAATTTTCTTTTTTCTGTAAATATGAAGAATTAATGAATTATCATTTGTACCTATTTGACAAATTTTATTCTGATATTAACCACAAGATACTCCTTTAGAAGACCAAAAACTTGGTTGTGTTTGTTTTTTTTTCCTTATTCTTTCCTTATGAAGCAAAGGATCATTACTCCTGACTTGCACTTCTCCTCATGTCATTTGTATTTCGGTGAGCTTTTCCCCTACCATGTTCCTGTTGGTCCTTCTTCCTTTCTTTGCCCTTAATGTCTCCATTGAGCTCTGTTTGGTATTCGAAGATCCAAGTCAACGCAGTCTTTTATTCTTGATACTTTGTTGTATATTTTGATTTTTTTGTATCCTTGCTGCAGTATTTTGATTTCCATGCTAGTTTGAGTTTGGCACAAGTACTCATTTTGCTTTTGCTATAAAATTCTTAATAATTATTCTTAATAAATTCTTAAATGCGTTCCCATTGCTTGCACTTATGACACTTCCTAATAATATCTGCATTACTCTTTTTAATTGTTTTGATGTTGTTTCTGTTAATTTAACCAAAATACTTAAAAATACTTTTTCAGATTTTTTACTTATATTTTTTATCAAGTCCTTTCTTTTATTTTTATCAAAAATTGTATCTCTTTTTCTTTTAAATTTAGTTTCGACCAAAAAAATAAAAGCAAAGCTTCTCTCTGGTACATAAAAGGGCTAACTATTTTGATTTAGATGAAAAAACCATCTTGGAAAATAGCTTTTATTAAAAGATGTAGTTCTTTCATAAAACTTATCAAATAATAAAATGAATTTTATGATGGATAATTTTTCTTAATAGAAAAATCTCATAAAATAAGTTGGTTTTAAGATTTGTTAGGAAGGCTCTTTATTCTAAGCAGTTAATTTTAAAATGACAGTTTTATTTATCAGTATTTATTCATTTTTGCTTGCTAAATATAAAAATTTAATTTAATTTTTTTTATTAGAAATCAGACAAGTGTAATAAGACGCAAAATAGTTTATTTAGACCGAACCGATTGTTTCAAGAATAATCGATTTAGCTTTCAATATAAATTTATCTCATTTAATTGAAAAAATAAATTAAAAATTATCAATTTTAGCTATGAATGACTCTTAAAAGTGACAATTTCATATAATATTCCACTCAAAAATGATAAAAAATAAATTAAAAGGGAAGTAAATTATTAAAATTAATGATAATTATTATAACAGTTATTGTCGCTGAGCTTCGGTAAGTTGCAAGTGACAATTTCAATTTTATTAGTTTAAATTTAAATCTATTTGATTATTTTATTTTATTTTAGAATAGAAAAATTATTTGACAATAAAAAATGAAAAAGATACCTTTAAACAAGATATAGAAATTTTTGCAGGAAAAATAAGTTAGGTTAAAAATAAAAGTTTCAGTGTTATCATGCTTGGAAAATTTTTTTCTAAAATATAATCCGTAGATTAATTTATTTGATTTTTGATAAAGCTTATTTTCATATTATATTTATTTAGTCGTTTTTCAATCTATAGATTGGATATCGTAAAATATAAAATGCTTAATGTTATATGAAATGACAATTTTTCTCGTACAAACGAATAAATCAAGAAAATAAATAAAAATTTCGATCTTACAAAATAAATTAGATTTGATTTTTATTCTTTTATTCCTTTATTATGAACAAAATTGAAGTTTTTGGTTAATAAGTACATTATAAGAATGATTAATATAAATATAATATAAATTTTATGCTAGATGAATAAAATTCAATCGAGTTGAATTTTATTTTTTTAATTAAGTTGAATAATTTTTCTAAATTTTTTTAAAAACTAAAAATTAGAGTGCATTTATTGATTATTATATTATTTATAGAAAAGTATCTATTAAAAACTTAATTATAAAAATTAAATGACAATTCTTATTTCATAAGAGTGAGAATCTCTGAATAAATTAATAAATCGTCAAAAAATGCTTATGAAATAGGTACATAACATGAAAATATATTTATTTTAACTATCACGACAAAATTTTTAAGTTAAAACCAAAATTGATTAATTTAATTAATTAAATTCTCAGATCAGATTGCTTAACTAAAAGAGCTATTGCCAATCTCTTTTTCTTTGAATTGGAATTTTAAACATGCATACTAAGCTATTGAAAAGCTGAAGCTTATTAGATATCTTAAAATGACTATGCTTATTCTTTAACTAATTTCTTTATTATAAATAATCAATTTATTAAAATAAAAAAAAAATTTTGTCATTGCTATCTAAAAATTGTTCAATTATTGCATAGATAAGATAAAATCATATAAATTCTCTCGTTTTTGGATCAATTTTAGTTGTTTAGGTTTAAAAATAAATAAGTATTCACTAATTGTTAGATTTATAATTTTTAAAATTAGATAAATAAATTATTTTTTTCGAATAAATGCAATTATTCTATGATCAAATAAGATATTATGATCAAATAAGAATGAGTTAACTTTTATTCATCAAAGGTACATGAGTAGATATTTTTAGTGAGTCAATAAATAGCATAAGTTTGCCCCATTTTTTTTCCAAATAGTTTCTTTTTTACATTTTTTTAATTAAAATTAATCCTTAAGGAATATTATTTTAAAGAGATTTAGACAAAGGAAATAATTTCCAAAATATCTGAGATTACTTTGTATTCATTTACTTTAAAACTATTAAAAATTTAAAACATCATAATTAATCGATTTTTTAAATCGACTATTCAAGCAAAAGCTCATTCTTAATGTGATAATTTAAAATATCAACAAAATAATTCTTTCCTTCTCAATTCTTAATTTTTTAAAATCAAAAATTATATTTAATTAAAGTTGATGATTTAAGTTTGTCAATATTTCATGCGTCAGCAAATTATTATTTCTAATCTAAAGAGATTACTCTTGAAATTTGATTTAATTTTAATTTTACAATTAGACAAGATTAAAAAAATAATTATTTGGCCTAGATGAATATTCAAAAAATATTACACATATTTTTTAGGATATTTTTTTTGATTAAAATAATAAAATTTAAGTAAAATTTTATGCAATAAAATTAATTTTTTAGATTAAATGAATACAGACTGGCTGAATTACCACATATTGCCACTGACATGCTTTGTAGGCCTAATATTCGAGTTTTTCTCGCTAAGCACATTCTACAGAATAAACAAAAGCAAGCACAGCCCCAACTACAGCATCTACTACTACCTATTTATATACTCAGTATCAGACACCATCATTTTGACAGTATTTATCTTTTATGGCATTCTAAACTGTGGAGAATATTGTTTGATCGATTTTTGGATTGGCAAACGCCTTATTCAGCAATATGAAAAAATTTTCAAAATTTACCTTTGTAACTCGTTGTACACCTTCAATGTGCTCATTGAGTCCAAGATAGCCCTAACTCGGTACAGAAAAATGTCTCAATTCAGAAATTTAAGCTATAGATATCATGTTAAAACAATTAAAAACTCGGGCATTAATTTTTTATGTTCTAGAAAATTTTTTACTTTAATTTTAGTAATATTAAGTTTTTCTATCAATATTCCTTATCTGTATTTGTATAAATTAGAAAAAAGTTATCCCGTTGAAACAGATAATAACAGTACCAGTGAGTTGCTTGAATCGCTGATAGTTCAACCAGACATGCCAAAAATAAACAATAGTTCGTACCTCAAGCCCGCTGCTTATTTATATTTTGTAAAGGATTTTATTCTGTTGACATTGGTGTGCATCTTGAACATAATGGTAACAATGTCTTTTAGGAAAAATTTCGGAGAAATTCAGACCGGATTTATCAAACTTGGCCAAAAGAGTCGTCTTACAGTTCACCAAATAAACCAAGATGGCAACAAACTAAAAACAAGAATAAATCAAATAACTACCAAGGAGAAAAAAATATCCACCATGATCATGATATTGTGCATATCATTTTTTATCGGACATTGGCCAGAAACTTTCTACAAGCTAAAAAAAAAACTCTCTTACACAAACAGTAATAGGATGAATCTTAATTTTTATCTATTTATGTCCAATATAATATCTTGTTCTACTTCTTATTTCAATTTTTTTATATATTTATATTTTAGTCCAACATTTAGGAGACAATTTAAAAAAAATGTAAAAAAAATTGTAAATTCAAAAATATCAGTGTAGATTTTTGTGTATAATTATAAAATTGAATTAAATATCATTCCTTTATAATTATTTAACTTATAAAATTGTACATTATATCAACAAATAAATTTAAATAAAAATCATTTGATTTATTATATTCTTTATTTATTTGATTTAAATTTTTTATAGTAAAAAAAAGCGCTTATGCTACGTCAGTATCTAAAAAAGACCTAAAAGCATGAGCAAAATATTGGTAATACCAGAATTAAAAAGAAGAGAATGTCTGCCAATAAGAAAATATTGAATGACAAGTAGCTTTAATACATCATAATCAGCGACATCTCGTCACATCACATTAAGTAGATTATCCGACTCAGTCTCATCAGCTTCATCTTTTGAATATCTGTTGTGTTTAAGTTTGTTTTTACTCATTTGATTTTTTTAGCTGGTGGAAATGTTACAAAGCCTGTCCTTGATAAACCTGCGGTTTTGAAAATAAATAAGAATGCCTCTAATGTCCAAAAAGCGTCACAAAACAAAACTTAAAGTTAAATCTTAAAAATTCTTGAATAAAATTTTAAAAGAGCCGTCAAGTTTTCTTTTTTTTTCCTATAATTTCTTGATATTATTATCTGGTATTATTTTTGTAATCCTATAAAATCCTAATTGCCCAAAAGAGTATTTAGGAAATTCTTTTAGGATCCTATACCGTCCTGGATTAAGATCTGATATAGACCAAGTAAAGAAAATTCGTAAGAAAACTACCAGATTTTTATTCTTGATCCCTGGTAAAAAGACACTGTGTCCTAGCAAATTTTTATTGTTTGTATCTGCATTTAGATTGAAAATTTTCACACATATAAAAGGATTGAAAATAAATTAGTTGAGTTTTCGAATTCGGGCCTCATATCCCAATAAAGACAATTTAAAAACCTTAATATTGTTTTATTATAAGTAGAATTATGAAAGTATAGTGCTTTATAAGCAAAAGATAGCACTCTTTCTAGTATTCAATGTTGGAATGCATATAAACCATACTTTTCTAAGTATTTAATATCATTAAAGTTATTTACACAAAATTTGAACCTAAAAATTTTAAATATTGTCGATTATTGCCTCTTTGGAGAAATAGCATCAAAGAGTCGAGCAATAATCAAAATAAGGCAATATAAACGTCTTAAAAAAAAAAGTATCTTTACAGTAGTTGATATTTCATTTCCACAAAGATTAATCATTTCAGGAGTGATAGTTTTTTTATTAGAAAAGATAATACAATAGGTTTTATACCAATTAATATCAAACTTGTTAAAATAACGGCAATCACTAAGATTGTGAATGGTAACCGAAAATTTTTTTAAAACAAGTTCTTGTCAGGGTGACTAATCATCATATATTAGGCCGAAAGAAGACAATAGGTCTTCTTTTAAATAAGAATTATTGTCAAAACCAAAGTGAAATAATTTTAAGAGAATAAAATGGGTCTAATGAATCTGTGTTAGCTGAATTATAAAACATTTTAACTTCTTTTACAATGGAAAATGGCTTTTTAAAAATATGAATCAACAAAGATGCTCCTAAAAATTCTTATATCATAGTGATAAATAAAGAAAAACGAACGAATGTTGAATGAACGAACTGTTTAATGAAAAGCAGTGTTGGATGCTTCTTGCTCATAAAAAATAAAAATAAAATGCAATTTTATTCTGTAAAATAATTTACTAATTGAACTTAATTTTGTATATTAAAACTAAAAAAATATAAATAAAATAAAAATCAATAAATTTTTTAATCAACCAAAGAGAGCTTATTTCCTTCTAAAATTTTTTACTAAGTTTCTCTAATTTCATTTTGACATTAATTTACTAGATAATCTTCTAAACCAAGCCAGCACTAGCTCATATATTTCATTACTAATAGCTCTACGTACTTTTTCAACTTCGTGTAGTGTTTTGGTTATCTAGAGAACTTAAACATTTTTTCAGATACTCTTCTGCATAAACAAGTTGCACCTAAAATTATCTAAATATCTTTTACTATCATCTTAATTCATGTATGATACAATAGTTGGCTAAACAAAAAAATTTTCTTAGATTTTTCTTATTCCAACTTCTTTGAGAAGCTTAAACTCATTTTTGGTTCTTATATTATCATTTGCTAAATTTATGGCTTTCAAATCCTCTTCAGTTTAATACATTGATATGGTATGACGAACAGATAAATTGGCACAAGAAAATAATGGTCTTATGTAAATACACAATTCTAACTTAATTGCTCGATTTAAGTGACATGTTCTTATGTATTGATCACTGGCTTTCATTTTGACCTTTTTCGACTATAACGACATGTCACTTTGAAAAAGGTCTAAAAATGTTGATTTTTACATATTTTGGTGTCTTGATGTCTAAGCTAGCGACATGTTACTATAGTCGAAAAAAAAGCAAACAAATGATTTTTAAGTAGTGTTGGATTACCTTAATTAACCATTAACAAGACGTCACAAATAATATTCAGTCTTAAGTGTTTTTATTAAATTTTTTTTTCAAGTGTATTTTTTTTTAATTTTATTTGAAAAATCATGCCAATGAAGGGACTTAGCTCCAAAGTTGACCAACTGTTTAGTTAATAAAGGAGTTAATTAGTTATAAATTTTTTTAATAACTTAATAAAAATATTTTAATAAATTAAATTTTTTGATTAATTCATTAAAAATTTTTTAAAAGTAATATTTAAATACTATCACTGGCATTGTCCCAAATGAAGGATTTATTGTCACAAAGTTTTGATTTAAAAAGTAAAATCCAATATTTATTTTTAATAAATTTATTTAAAATGGTTTAAATTTTCTAGCCTGTTTCATTGCTTCGATTCTTTTTTTATCCTCCTCGAACTTTTTCCTCAATTGTGCTATGTATTCTTTTTTGGATTCCTTTACTTGGAAACTATAAAAATTAATCAATTGCTAAAATAGAAAATTAAGTTTGATATTTTGGCCTATTTCATTTGTAAAATACCATTTTCTGTCTTTTTTTTTTCTGCTTAAAGTTTATTTTTTCAATATTTTTCTCAGTGAACGTCTTATTTGACTTTCGAGTTTTTGGAGTCACCGTAATCCATCCATCCTCGTCAGGTTCATTTAAGTTCTCCAATTCTTCTTTATCTTTCTTAATTGGTAAAATTTGAATTAATTTAAACTAATCTAAAAAATAATTAAGCATACTCTTGCCTGTTCTTCATCATAATTTTTCATATACTCATCAATTTCTTTATTCAATTGTTTGGCGTCAACAAAATTTTTTTTATAATCCTCAATCCATTCTTAATAAGAATCTTGTGACACCATTGCTGCTAATTAATTAATTATTACTTTTCATCCCAGTGCTGATATTTTGATCTTTGTTTAAAATTTTCTCTTGATCTGTGGGCTTTTTGAGGCTTTTTTCTAGAAATTGTTCTTGGGTGAACCCAACATATGCTACCTTAAAAGAATTTGACTCTTGCTTTTCTTCTAGGTCAAAATGGCTTTTTTTGGCATTTTTATCTAAAAATTCGAGTGGATTAGCTGTTGGCTTTGAGCAAATGACCACAAATTCGACTTTTCCAAACATACCAAAGATGTTTTTTAGACTCTTTTCTGTAAAGTATGGTGGTACATTGCTCACAAAAAGAGTGCGCGAGACACCATTTAGCTCGGATTTTCCCAATTTATGCTTTTTATAAAACAAATGGTGACAAGCCTGCGTTTCTTCATCATATTTAACTTTTATGGCTACAAATCACTTTAATTAATTATCAAATAATAAATAATAGAATGATTTACTTTGATATTCTTCCATTTTAAGAATTTTAAATTATTTATTTTTTACATGCTTTTCATTTTTGTAGATATTTAAATAAAATTTTAAAATTAGAATAATTCTTTTTTTGTTAGAACTAAATTAACAAAAATTTTGATTAAATTTAATGTGGATTCTACCTTTTAGTTGTCAGGTAAAATAATAAGTTGAATAAAGTGGGCTTAAAAGATAATTAGTGTTACATCAATTTGATTATTTACGAATATTTCAACATTTTTATTAAATAATTAGAAAAAAAAAGTAAAAAATTAATTTTAAAAAATCATTCATAAATTAATTACTGTTTGATGATCAAAATTATTAATTTAAAAATTTATATACAAGCTTTTAACAAATTAATTAACAACTTGACTTAAATTTAAACATTCAGCACTTTCATTTGAAAATCAATTTCTAATTTTTGGTAACTTGGCGGCTGCTGGTTTTCACTTGAACCACAAGCGACAACATTTTCGTAGTGAGGCGGACTTGGACAATTATTTGCTTGAGTACAATTGGAAACTTGAGTGCTTAGCGAGACTGGTTCTACAGGTCCAATGGAAACTCCATTTAACTCTTCATTAATTGAACAACAACAACAACAATATCGACAGAAAAATTTTTTAAACAAAAATCGGAATCCTTGAAGAATTTAATTTGGTAAGATCAAAAATTACTTAAAAAAATACTTTTTTGAAACATAATAATTATCCATGGTACTGAGACAAGTAAACAAATAAATAAAACCCTAAACATAAATATTTGATGATTAATATCTTAAAGGCGAGAGCATTTTTACCCTGCTGTCGTGAGTCCAATTAGAAGTGGATAGTCTACTTCTTTGGGCTTATCTGAATAAGATGGTTTGGTCTGCCATGGTTCGTTGTCGTATGATTTTTTCGTGCAAGAGGCTACATTTGAAACACTGACTATTATTAAGATGGTCGAGCATATTAGATTAATCATTAGTTAATTGATTTAAGATGTTCACAGACATTTAGATTTGACCTAGAAGCATGGTTAAGCTAATCTTTTTAAGCTAATATTCGTTTAAAATTACTTGAATTAATATTTTATTTTTTCTAAATTTTAAATTAAAAGGTAACATAAAATTAAATAAAGCTTTCTCTTTCTCTCTCTCACCGTTTCTCTTACCTTTAATTAAATTTATGTTTTAAGAAAAATCACAACTTAAAAATTTTATTTTTTTATCAGACTAATATGATTTCGTGATCTTATGTAACTAATAATGTTAATATACGAATAGATTGCGAAATATTTCTTATTAAATAATCTCTGTTTTCATAATGGTACAGTCTTTTATAATCCATTTTTTTAATTTGGCTCCTGTGGACTTTATTTTTATTATTTTTGTATGTTTAGCCTAGCGGTCATAATCACAGATTCAGATCTTAAGAATTAAAAATTAAAAAATCTTGATTAATTTTTTTTTTTAAATAAGTAATTTAATTAGATTAATAACTCAATTTTGGTGATAATTAAAATGTCAAGACAGTTATGGCAAAGCAAAGATTTAGAGCAAAGAGAATTATGAATTGTTGAAAGATAATTATCTGAATTTAATGTTTCATATTAAGATAAATTTTATTTTATATGAAAGAAATGTTCGCAGCGGTAAGCCTTACTTTTGTTTTCTTACTTAACTTAATTTAAATTATTAAATTTAAAAATAAATAAAACATGAGAAGTTTATTTAATCCTAAGATCAAGATCAAAAGTTCTATGCCAATAAAATGGTAAACAATAAAATTTTGAAATAATATTTTTATACAATGTATTGACATGAACATAAATTTTATAAAGAGTTACTTAATAAAATTATTTTGATAATTAAAAGGCTAATTTGATTTCAGAGAAAAAAAAGTCCCGCGAAGCGGATTTGAACCACTGACCTAAGGATCGCTTTGTATTCTAAACTCTACAGTCCTCCGCTCTGCCAACTGAGCTATCGCGGGCTTGTCATAATTTTGATTAAAAATAAACTTCAATTATTCAATTTCCTCAGGCTTTAATATCTAAAATTATGACATTTAATTTTCTACGCTTGAATAGTAAGCCCGCGATAGCTCAGTTGGCAGAGCGGAGGACTGTAGAGTTTAGAATACAAAGCGATCCTTAGGTCAGTGGTTCAAATCCGCTTCGCGGGACTTTTTTTTCTCTGAAATCAAATTTTATCTGGATCTTGAAAATCGATCAGCTTATCTACTTCTTTGAACCTAAAACATTTGTCTAGTTAAGTCATAAGCTTGACTTGACTTTGCGACTTAAGTAACAATTAAGAACATACAATGACTGACTTAATATTTAGTTAGTCAAGTTTAAATTATAAGAAAAAGAAACATGTGATTAATTCATTTGGCAAAATAAAAATTGTAAAATGAAGCATCAAAATCAATCAATCAGAAGCAATTTAATAAAAGCATGGCTACATTTTAGGTTTTACATATTCAGTTAGATTTATCATGTAACAAGTGTATTTCGGCGCTTTTTCGTTCTTTAATTTCAAACATTATTGCATAACGGTCCTGATTTAGAAAAAGCTACATTTATCTTTTTACTTCAATATTTCCTTTCAAATAAGCAATTTATATCTGGCTCGTTGTAAATAGTTCCTAACCCCATGTGAAAGCAAGTTTTATTTGCTTGATTTTTAGATTTATTTTCTGTTCAAACTATAATTTTAGTGAAATATTTTGAACTTGGTCTGTCGAAAAGTTCACATTGACTATGATAAGTCATTATTTGAATTAGCTTGTGAAGCTGCAGTGCTTAATACTCTGTTTGCAAGGAACAGCTTTGACTTGGTAAATTTAAACCTAGACAAAGTTTTAAGCGTGAGGCAAGCAGTAAATGAATTATCAACTGGTTGTGGTCAAGGTATGACAAATCTATATGGTTCAAAAGAATTGCATAAATTCAGTAATTTACTAAAACTTATAACGAAAAATATTTGTTTTTTTTATTTTGAGAATATAAGTTTCAATTCAGTAATTAACTTAAAAAATAAAAAATCATTTATTTATTTCTATGTTTTACATTTTAACTGATAGACCAGTAAATTTACTTGTTTTAAAAATTTTAAAGATATCTACTAATTTTTTATTCAATTCAATTTTGTCTGTTAGTTCAAAAGTTACTACAAAAAATTCAATTTATAACCAATTTTTAAAAAAAATATATAAATTCTTTTTAGATTTTTTTCTTTTTAGACTTTTATTGGATTATTTTGTCTGCTCTCCCTAAAAATGTTTACATTATAATGATACATAAGAAACAACATAATGTAGAATGAATAATTCCATAAGAATAATTCTTAAAGCATGTTTCTTAAAGCAACTAAAATAAAATAAATATTAGCTAATATTAAAACTAAACTAAATACTAAATGCTGAAATCTAAGCTGGTGTCATACCAATATTTTCATACTGTGTTGCCAAGAGTGAAATATTATTCATCATCAATTATAAATTCATTATTGTCATATTCTAAAAGCATTCGACGACATTTTGGCCTAGCAACCCTATCCTGGTTAAACCTTTAAACCTCGGGTTTTTAAACCTTTTAATGTTTTTATGCTCCGATATTGGTATAGTGGCAATTTAAGCAAGTCTACCACTTCCTTTATTTCTCTTGACAGCTTTATCTTAAACATCAAACCAATGACAAACAGTACGTTTTTTTTTACCCAAGATCAGTGAATCGCCTTACAACTTCAGCTTTTGGCAAATTTTGGTTACTTTTAATAATGAAAAATGAAAAAAATGTAAAAATCTTTTTTGAAATTTTTAATATATAATAACAACTATATTATTTTTAATATTAATTTTTATTTATTTTAAAGCTAGGGATCAGCCTGATTTTAAATTGGGAAAGGTCTTGTAGCAAATTAAACTAAACTTTTATGACATTTTTTATTCCCGTTATTAGTCAGCGAAGCTTAATCATTAAAATAATTTTGAATTAATTTTTCATCATTAATCACATTGTAGAAAATTACCATAGAACTTATATTACAGTTTCTATCGTTTTTCATTGTTTGTTTAAGATTATGGCAACCAATTAAAATAAATCGAAAATTTCCTATAAAATAAGAATTATCTCTTAATTTTTATCAAAATCTAAACTAACTGAGAATCGAACATTCTCTAGAGATTTGGTAGCCAAAGCTTAACCAGACTTAAACTAAACAATAAAAAATGAGAGAGTGTATTTCAATCCATGTTGGTCAAGCTGGTGCCCAAATTGGTAATGCCTGTTGGGAATTGTTCTGTTTGGAACACGGTATCCAACCCGATGGCCAAATGCCATCAGACAAGACCATTGATGGTGGCGATGACTCATTTAACACCTTTTTCTCAGAGACTGGTGCTGGCAAACACGTACCAAGAGCTGTCTTTGTTGATTTGGAACCAACTGTAATCGATGAGATCCGAACTGGTACTTATCGGCAATTGTTTCACCCAGAACAATTGATCACTGGTAAAGAAGACGCTGCTAACAACTATGCTCGTGGTCACTACACAATTGGTAAAGAAATGGTTGATTTGGTATTGGACAGAATCCGTAAATTGGCTGATCAATGTACTGGCTTGCAAGGTTTCTTGATTTTTCACTCATTTGGTGGCGGAACTGGATCTGGTTTCACTTCACTGTTGATGGAGAGATTGAGCGTTGACTATGGTAAAAAATCAAAATTGGAATTCGCTGTCTACCCAGCTCCACAAATTTCAACTGCTGTAGTTGAGCCATACAACTCGATCTTGACCACGCACACTACTTTGGAGCATTCTGATTGTGCTTTTATGGTTGACAACGAGGCCATTTATGACATTTGTCGTCGTAATTTGGATATCGAAAGACCAACATACACCAACTTGAACAGATTGATTGGTCAGATTGTTTCTTCGATCACTGCTTCATTGAGATTCGATGGTGCTTTGAACGTCGATTTGACTGAATTTCAAACTAACTTGGTCCCGTATCCACGTATTCACTTCCCATTGGCCACCTATGCTCCAGTCATTTCAGCTGAAAAAGCCTACCACGAGCAGCTCAGTGTTGTTGAAATTACCAACGCTGTTTTTGAGCCAGCCAACCAGATGGCTAAATGTGATCCAAGACACGGTAAATACATGGCTTGCTGTATGTTGTACAGAGGCGATATTGTACCAAAAGATATTAGTGCTGCCGTTGCCACCATCAAGACCAAGAGAACCATCCAATTTGTTGACTGGTGTCCAACTGGTTTCAAAGTTGGTATCAACTATCAACCACCAACTGTTGTACCAGGTGGCGACTTGGCTAAAGTCCAACGTGCTGTTTGCATGCTGAGCAACACTACAGCTATTGGCGAAGCCTGGGCTAGACTTGACCACAAATTTGATTTGATGTATGCCAAAAGAGCTTTCGTTCACTGGTATGTCGGCGAGGGTATGGAAGAAGGTGAGTTCTCCGAAGCCAGAGAAGATTTGGCTGCTTTGGAAAAAGATTACGAAGAAGTCGGTGTTGATTCACTCGAAGGAGAAGATGAGGGCGAAGAATACTAAATCAATTATTAAATAATTTCAATATTTTAATGCATCTTTTAAAAGTTAATTTTTTAATTAGCTTAATAATAATTACTATTTGACTCTATAAAAACTTAAATAATAAATTCAATTTAATAATATAATACACATATTTTTCTCTTTTTTTAAGTTTTAAAATTAAGAAAAATTTATCTCAATAATTTTGCTGGACTCTTTATTTAATTTTAAAAAAGATTATTCAATAATTTTATCGTTCATTTTTCAAGTTTAGTTACAATCTCTTTTCTAAATATAAGTCTTTAAAATTTTGTAACTTAGTAAATGTCATTTTCAAGAAAAAATCATTTTCAAGTTAAGAATAGATGCATCATTAGAATCTGATCAAATGTCATTAAACTTACCTCAAAATATCTAATATGATTTGATCACATTTTTACCTGAGGTTTGAATAATGAACATTTAAAAACTAACCACATTATTTTGGCAAAGTCAGTCGGAAGTCTGGTAAGTCTGGCGGAAATAGATGTTAAATATTATCTATTATTTAAACTAAACAAAATACTGGAATCTGCATGTACACACCTTATATATATTTTTTTGACAGAGGATTTTCCAAATATATCATTATATTTCGTTCTAATGGAAAAAAGTAAATGAAAATTATAAAATAAAGAATATGATTTTGGAAAAAAAGTGACTTTAAATAAAACATTTATTGATATTTGATTTAAATATGGATAATATTTTTTTTAGATATTAATTATTATTTTTTTGAATTTAATTATTATTCTTAAACCTTGTGAGTCAAGCTTATTTATCAAAAATCAATTTCTAGTAAAAAACTAAAAAATCATTCTTTGTCTCCGAAAGTTTAGTAAATATTTGTTGTAAGACAAGAATCTAAAAACTTTGAATTAAATTATATCACATATCTATACAATATTTTTTCTTCTATTTTTATGATCAAGACTTATAATATAATTTAACTGAAAATAGATATATCTTTTTGATTTAAAGGAAAAAAAGTCCCGCAAAGCGGATTTGAACCACTGACCTAAGGATCGCTTTGTATTCTAAACTCTACAGTCCTCCGCTCTGCCAACTGAGCTATCGCGGGCTTGCTATTCAAGCCTAAATAATTACATGTCATAATTTTAGAAAAAAAAGATCTCTAATTTATCATTTTCCTAAAGTAATAAACAAAATTATACATAAAATAAAAAAGTGAAGAAATTTTGAAAAAAAACTTTTAAAAAATGATTTTTCTTTTTGCCTAAAGAATTTAAACAATCTTAATCAAAGCAATTAAAATCTCTTATGGATTGAAAATGTTTAAAAACCAATTTCAACTCAACTCTAACAAACTTGAATGTAAAGAAATTTTGTCTTTTTTTCAAAACTAAATTTCAAAATATCAGTTTTTGTAAAATTATGTTAATTTAAACTAATGAATACCAATTTTTAAAGCACATGTTTATTCAAAAATTTAAATTTTGACCAAAAATTTAGAATAAACAAAATGAAGCATATTAGGCAAAGGTATTAGGCTCAAAATTATCTATATTGATAAATAAAATTTAAAAAGTCTTAAGATTGATAGAGTTAAAGAAACTCAGTACACTGGTGGAAACATAAGTGTTAGCTCATGTGGTAGCTATCTATTTTGCATCTACGGAACCAGCGTAAATGTGATCGATATCCAAACAGGCTGCACCAAACACTCGCTTGAAAGCGTAAGCTCATTTTCTCTCTGTTTGTCTTGATTTATAGCACTTTGTCATTGAATTTAAGGAAGAAGAAGAGATAACCTGTATTGCACTCTCACCTGATGATAAGCACTTGATAACAGCTCACAAAAATTTACTCTTAAAACAATGGGATAATTGGAACCAATTTGACCAGAATGACACAAAAAAAGTAACCAACAAGTGTACAAGAACATGGAAGGCTATACACACTGCGCCAATTCATTTCATGTGTTTCGATTCGTCCAGCACTTTGCTAGCCACTGGAAGCAGCGATTACACAGTCAAAGTATGGGATGTTCAAGCTCAATACTGCACCCACAATCTGAAGGGCGCTCAAGGCATTATCAGATCTATAGTCTTCTATCCAGATGTCAGACTAAAGCAACAGCTAGTTACGGGAGCCGAGGATGGCAAAATAAGAGTGTACAATTTAAACAACAGTCAGATGATAGCGTGCCTTGAAGGACACTTTAGTGCTGTGACCAGTCTTCAGTATCTTCATGGAGACAAGCTGATTAGCTCTTCCAGAGACAAAGTTTTAATAATTTGGAATTTAGATTCGTTTACCAAAGTAAAAACAGTGCCTGTGTACGAATCTATTGAGTCTTTTTTAGTCGACTCAAAAATAGAAGATAACCAGAATGAACGCTTTGTCATTACTATGGGAAATGATGGTCTATTGAAAATTTGGGACACAAAAAAATCAAAAATTTTATACTCACAAAATGAATCTGAGTCTCTAAAAATTCAAAGACGGACAGAAAACGAACTTGACCAAGTTATCAGCCATGGAATTTACAACAAATATACAAGAACTCTTTTTTTGGTAACTAGTGACCAAATGATTGTATTTGTGCGCGTTGACACCGACATGATAAAAAAAATAATCGATGAGCAAGAATTAAATGAAGATGATGGTAGCAAAATTTTCTCAGCATATAAACAATACATAGGAGATCATGGTGAAATACTTGACCTACAGTATTGTAGCCAAAATGAAAGCCTACTAGCTATGGCAACCAATAGCGAATTTATCAAAGTATATGACTTGAATACATGGGACTGTAAACTATTAAAAGGTCATACTGATTTGGTAATCTGTTTGACAGTCTATGTGGAAAAAAATTCAAATTTAAGCTATTTGGCATCTAGCTCCAAGGATAATACAATTCGATTGTGGCGCATTGATCCACAATCAAATACATTTGAATGTATTTTAGTGTCTCGTGGTCATACACAGGATGTGGGCGCTCTAGCCTTTTCTCACATGCGTCTGTCATTTCTAATCTCAGGGAGCATTGACACAACAATCAAGTGCTGGAAAATAACTGCTGACCAAACAAATTCATCATTAAAAATGGACACACATTTTACAATCAAAGCTCATGAAAAAGACATTAATAGTGTCTGTGTGTCGCCTAATGATAAATTGGTTGCATCTGGGTCCAGTGACAAGACGGCCAAAATATGGGACAGTGAAAATGGTATCTGTCTTGGAGTTTTAAGAGGACACAAACGAGGAATTTGGTGCGTGCAGTTTTCTCCAGTTGATCAACTACTTGTGACCAGTAGTGCAGATGGAACAATTAAGCTATGGTCTCTTGGCGATTTTTCATGTGTCAAAACCTTCGAAGGCCATAGCACATCGGTTTTAAGGGTTTTGTTTGTCAACAATGGTACTCAAGTGATATCCAGTGCTTCTGATGGACTGATAAAACTGTGGAACATAAAGACCAATGAGTGTGTTGGAACTTTTGACGGGCATGAAGACAAAGCTTGGGCTCTGACAGGGAGCAAAGATGAATCCAGGTTTGTTAGCGGAGGTGCTGATGGCAAGCTAATTGTTTGGAAAGATGCTACCGATGAACTTTATGAGCAAGAGCTTGAAAAAAGGGAGGAAATTTTGCTTAAGTAAACTAATTGGGTTTAATTTTCTAACCTGTTGACTTTTTTAAATTTTATTCCTTTAGGGAACAAGAGCTGGATAATTATATGAAGGAGAAAATATGGAAAAAGGCGCTTGGTTTGGCTATTCAGCTTGATAAACCCTTTAAATGCTACGAAATTATTCAAGAGATATTGCAGCCAAAAATTGAGCTTAGTCAAGGCTCGAAAGAAACCAAAGGGCGACAAGACTTGGAAAAAACTTTGCTAAAATTAAGAGATGATCAAATCAGTAATTAATTTGTTTATTTTATACAGAATATTTTTTAAAATTATCACTAAGGATCACTTTTAAAATATGCCAATGATTGGAACACAAACACAAAGTTTTGTTTAATAGCTCAGATTGTGTTTGAGCTGATAATGAGAAACTATCCACCTGAATTTTTAATTGATGAGTCGAATTCAGAATTTTCGGCCAAAATAATTGAGCAATTTTTGCCATATAGTGAAAGGCATTTTGCCAGAGTTAATAAATTAACTCAACAGATCATGTTTATAGATTTTGCGTGGCAGAATATGAAATTGGATGATAACAAAATTGAAAATAAATAAAATCTTTACTCTAAATGTTATTTTATTTAAAAAAAGAGAAATAGAGGACCAGCAATTGGAAGCTATGATCTATAACAAAATCAAAAATTTTCCAATTTTTCAGATAAAAAACTAAAATGATTTTCTGGTGAAGATAAAAGACAAAAAGTAAAGCATCAATGTTATTTAAATTGATTATTGATTTTGTTTACCTAAAAAAAAAGAAAATAAAGTTTTTATTTTTGGTAAAAAAGATGCAACAAAGTATGGTTTACTATGTTGGGATATTTTTTTAGAAATGTTTTTTTTAGTATTTATCAAAACAGGATGAATTTTTGTTCTATTTGATTTTGAAATCCACAATACCATTATTACTTAAGGTAAAAAAAAGATTCAATTTTTTTTAATTGAAAGGAACTACACAACCCTTTAGGTAAAAAACTCAAAAGAGGTTAAACCATCATCAAAAGAAAAATTTAAATTGTTCTGACATCAATTGTGCATTAAGATGTTTATAAAATTTGAATGATTGTTTCAAATAAATTCTTTATAAAATAAAATTTGAATTCTAATTTGAAAAAACTCAATTATTTTTTTCTAATTTTGCTTAAAATTGTTTAAAAACTGCAAATTTGATTTTTATCTTTTTTTATTTTATTATTTTTGTAGATATTAGTTTAAAAAAATTTATTCAAAATTGATTAAAAATTTTCTCAATAAACTAAAATAAATAAGGACAAATTTTTTTGAAATAATTGTCTGATAAATTGAACAAAATTTTAAGCTAATTAAATCACCAGATAAAAAATTAAATTGATTGAAAAAAATTTACGAAGCTTCTATCGTGCCAATGACCCTATTAGACTGGCGCATAATTCCAAAAATTCCATCATATTGTGTTGAACAATTTGATTATTTTTGCTATATTCATCATCAATTAATTTTTGCTCATCTTAAACAGTTAAATTAAATTTTATTTAAGTAAAATAGAATCAACTTTTTACCAGGTGTAAGGTCAAAACTACGAAAATCAAGTAGATAACTTTTATGATCCACTTGGTAAAGTTGTAAACCAATTTTAATAAATCGATTCGGTCCAACTTGTTTCCTCACCCTAAGGCTATACATACTTGAATTGTAGTATTTCCATTGCTAGTGACAAAAATATTTTACACAATAAAAAACCAATATTAGCTTAGATTACCATGTTACTGGTTTTAATAGCTTTAAAAACTTCATTCATTATGTCCTGTGGCTTTGACTGGGATCGAATGCCCAAATGCCATTTGGCTTTCTTCAGAGGTTTTTTAGCCTCTTGCTCCAAAGTCTTGGACTCTTCAAGCGTCGGAGTAATATCCTTTAGCTGAGGCATACGTTCAGGATGTTCTTTGTTAGCCTGGTTACCCTTCAATTTAGTAAAAATTTTAAAATATTTTTTTTCAATTTTTTATAAGAGCTAATTTAATATAGCAATAATTTATATGATATGATAGCGTTAAGAATTTTGAATATTAAGTTGATTAGTTTTGAGGGTAGTTTAAGATAATTGATACCAATGACATCAATTATTTAAATTAAGCTTAAGATGCTTAATATAGCAAATATAGACCCTATGCTTACGATTACTTCCGTTTGGGAATCTCCTTTCTTGCCAGCTTGATTGTTTCGTATAGGATTTGGTTTAATATTCTGAGAAAGTTATGCTGAATAGCTATTAATTTTAAGTTAGTTGGAGAACTTACCATGTCCATGAAAAATGAAGTGGTTGGTGGCGAACTGGCAACGAAAAAATCGTTTATTTGTACCCTATTTTGAGCTAAAAAATTAATTTTTTTTAAAATTTTTATCATATTTCATAATCCAATTATTTACCATCGCTGATACGTCTATTATCTATTATTAAATGATAGGCAATGACGTATTGGTCATGCTGATCACCATTTGTCAAAGCTCTCTGCACAGTTTTCTCATCTATACTAAATTTCTGAACAAAATTTGAATGTAACATTTTTTATCTAAATTAAGTACCTCACAAATTTCGCAGACAGCATCTACATCGAAAATATTAAGATTTTCTGGTGCTGGTTTAGGAAATAGATAATCAGGCAAGTTTATTTTAAACCATTCATGTTCTTTTATTTCCTTGACTGTGGCTCTTTTCAATGGATCCACTGTCAGCATTCTTGATATTAGATCAGCAACTGACCGGCTCAGATAGTCCGGAGTTGAGTAAACACCAGAGCGAATTTTTTTAAACAAAATTTGAACACTTTCATCATCAAATGGCAAGGTGCCTGTCAACAAGGCATATAATATGATGCCACAGCTCCATATGTCTACTTCAGGCCCTGCATACAATCTTAATTGTTAATATAAGCACTTATTCCTTTAAATTTTGTTCTTAATTTTACTCTCCGCTGACCACTTCGGGAGCTGCATAGTTCGGCGAACCACAACTTGTTCGCAAAAATTCTCCATCTTTCATCATATTTGACAGACCAAAGTCAGCTATTTTTACATTCATGTTAGTGTCCAGCAATAAATTTTCCGGTTTTAGATCTCTTTATTTGTTTAAATTACCAATTTGGAAACAAAAATGGATAAAAAAAGAAAGAAAGAAACCTGTGAACAATCATGTGACGATGGCAATATGCTACACCAGATATAATCTGTTGGAAAAACTTTCTAGCCTCATTTTCGTTTAGTTTACCATTCTTTACAATATGGTCAAACAACTCTCCCCCACTAACATACTCCATTACCATGAAAATGTCACTTGGAGTGTTGATCACCTGATAGAGCTTGATTATGTGCGGATGACGGAACAGTTTCAAATTTTGGATTTCGCGTCTAATCTTGCCAACCACGTCCAAGCTTTTTATCTTGTCTCTGTTCATTATTTTGATGGCAACCGTGTGTCCAGTTAGTTGGTGTCGGGCTTTTTTCACCTTTCCAAAGCTACCACTGCCCAAAGTCTCCAACAAAATGTAGTGACCAATTTTAATTTGATTCTGTGGATTTTCAGCATTTGAAGCGCTCATAGAAAGCGTTCTTTCCTTTACTTTTTTCTTTAGCTTTATCTATTTAAACAATTAGGATTTGATTTAAATAAAAAAATAAAGCTTGTTTTAACATTATTTTATTGACATGGTAAAAATTAAAGGCTCGTTTGTTTCAACTAAAACATTAGTAATTTGAAAATCAATAATGCTTGGATCATGGTAAAATAATTTCAAAAATTTTAATTGTCTTGTTTCAGGATCAATAAAATCAAATTCATTCGAAGTAGAAATACAATGGCCAAATTTAAGAACTCTTTTATTTAAATCCCATTTAAATCCTAGAGTAGTTACTTTAGTAGGACCTCCAATTGGTATTAAACCACAATGTTTATTAACTAAATTCTGGTCAAAATAGATAATATTTAAACCTTTTCTTAGCAAAAAAGTAATTGACTCTGAGTCAACTACATAAGCTTCTAAATCACTAAGGCATTCATCAAAAAGAGTGTTTAAATTTCCAAAAATATGATCCATTCTCCCTCCATTTTCACAGAAACAATAAATTTTATCTATTTCTTGTCTTGGTAGAGTATCTATTGAGCCTGTTGAGATTCTGTCCACGAGATCAAATGCACTCTGCTTTGAAATGCATTCGACTGCAAATTTTAGAGTTTTGGTAAAGTCATTGAAGTCCTGGTGTGAAAGTTTGACTGTCACACTGCCATGTTTTGAGTAAAATTCCAGATTTTCTTGTTCAACAGAGTCTAAATCACCACAAATAAAATCCGGGAGGTATTTTTGGGCTTTATGCTGCTGGCTGGCCCAGTCAAACAGTCTATTAGTGCCACCATCGACTGCAAATTTCAAAGTTGACGATTCCCATAGTTTGACCAATTTTTTTTCATTTGAGCTTGTTATTGGACGATTCAGGATTACCAATGCGCAGTTTTTGCATTCGGAGTTATCTTGGAAAGCAGCTAAGGGATACCATTTGTGAACTAGACCGTAGCTCATATCGAACCAGCTACATTAGATTTCAAAATTTAAAATGTGTCTAAAAACTGTTCTAATTAGATAAACCTTAATTTTTCTAATATTTATTATTAAACACTCTTTAATTAAGTGATCAGAAAATTGATGAATTTAATAAAAAAATGAAATTCAAAATTTGCGTTCAACAATTTTTTTTTAATTTAAAAAATTGAATTTAAATTTTAAATTAGCATAAAGCATTATACTATTGCTAAACGATTTGTTTAAAAATTTTAGATGCGTAAATTCTAGAAAAATTACGAGTTTTTATTTACAAAAAATAAATTAAAATAAATTAGAATAAATTTTTTTGCTCATTGCCAATAAATTAATAACATGCTCTACAATTTTTTAAAAAAAAATTATAGTAAAACACATATCAAAAATGAATGGTTTTTAATTTTGCTTTTATTAAATCTTATCTAGTAAATTTAAAATTTGAGTAAAAGTTTTACCACAATCTAATAAGACTGGTTAAGATTAAGTTTTACCTTCAGAATCTTTGGGATATTTAATGAGCCAATTTTAAAACAAGCTTTAATTAAAAATCAACTTACCGCTTGATTGGTCGCCATATTTTATCTACTTTAAAAACCACTATACAAAATTAATTTAAATTTAAAAACAAATTTTTATCTAAAATAAATTAAAAATGCGGATTTAGGTGCAATACTTTAAAATAAATTTAACAAAAAAAAACGAAAAATATTTTATTTTTTAAATAATTTTTCTAACATATTAGATTAAGCTCATTTAATATTCTATCTATAATACCAAGTTTTACTTCTCGCTCAATTTCGGTACTAGTCTTGTTTTTAATGAGACTTAAATGAACCGAGCTCTCATTTATCGCGTAGCGCAAATCATCTACAATGTCAATCGAGTCTGTTTCTTGTCTCATTTTAAGATTTTTAGCATCTTCCAAAATTATTTCCTTTAATTCTTGACATTTTTCAAGCTTTAAAAAAAATTAAAAAAAATAAATACCTATCTTTTTTGTCTAATTTTACTTCAACTAAATTATTTGCCAGATGACTGATACAGGAAAATTCAAGCTTTTTAAGCTCGTATAGCCGAGCAAGCTTTAAAAAGTCAAACACGTTTTCATTATTCAGAAAGCCAGCTAAATGTGAGCCACATTTTCTCTTAAGACTAGATAACATGTACAGATCAGCAGTGATTAAAGTTTCCAGCAAGATATTTTCATTTAGCTGTTAAAAAATGTATCAAAAAAATTCTTTTTTTAATTTAAATTTAAATTAAAAACCTCTTCTTTTGAGAATTGATCCGAGTATATAAAAAAAATTATCTCAACCAGAACTTCTTTTGATATTTCTTTTAAAGTTAGAGTGGGCATATTTGCCAAACTTTTGTCATTTGATTTCAGCTCATTAAAAGGGTCACTGAGAAAAGCCCTAAAATAGTCACAACGCTCGGCAATAAAAGCCTTCAAACTAGATTATAATAACTATTTTTTTAATTTTACCAAATCAAATTTACCTTATGGACACAAAAAGTTAATTTTTCTTCTAAAAAAATTTCCATGTCATGGATAAATTTGACTGTCTCCCCGAGATTGTGACCACATGGTACCGGAACAAGCGGTTTTAACTCTTCAGGCAGACAATAAAATGCTAAATTTTTAAAGTCAGAGGATATTTTTTCCTGGCAAAGGACTGATATTGAAGTGTTCAATTTCGACTGTATACCAAATTTACCAATTACTTAAAAAATTTATAAATATTAATTTAAACTTAAATAAGATTTTTTTTTTAAATAACCAGAAAATTTTCTAGTTATTTTAAAATTAATTTTTAATTTAATATATTAACATATTGAGTTTTTATAGCCTAGAATTTTTATTTTTTATTTAAAATTCTCTTAAGTATTTTTAGTAACTAAGTTGAGAAATTTCAAAAATTTGCTGCTAAGAGATAAGTTTTTGTATCTGTATGATAAGAACCATTTATCAGATAAATATCCAATGTTTTTTTCCAAATGCTTGATCTGTGGCTGTAATGTCCAATTTTTTAAAAAATTTAAACCAAGAGCTTTTAAATAAACTAAATTAGTTAAGAGTCTATAATAAATTAAGGAAAATATAAAATTCATAATCAAATAAAATATAAATTTGATAAAAACACAATAACTAAATTCTTTTTGATCTTAAAATATTTTTTTCTTTTAATTAGAATGAATTAATCAGTAAAACTAAATTTTTTACACAATCTTAATTAACTTAGAAGTTTTAATAGTTTTTTTAGTGGTCTTTGGCAAAAAAAAACTTGAATAAAAAAATTACTAAATAGGTCGGTTTCGTGAACCACTTTTTGGTCATCAAAATCTGATTTGGCATCGAAATTGTCCAATTTAACATCATCATCAACTAATCTTAAATTAAATAATTTTTCCTCAAATTTTTGTATCAGTTCGTCTAGCTTGAACAATTTGGCCAAGCGGAGACAACTTTTAAAATGAATCTTGAGCGAGCTAAATCGGCCTGTGTAAATGTATTTAAGCATGGACTCAAATGCTTCTGGTATCAACTACCAAAAATTATGTTTATCTTTTACAATTTCAGTTGTTTTTACAAACTATACTTGTTCATTTTGGCCATAAATCCATGTCCTCTTTTGCCATTTGTTCTCAAATTTAGCTCGAAAATACTCGGACCTGGCGCACAAAATAAACTTATGAGCTTTAAAAGATCTGTCTTTTATCTCAAAAGTTATGTCCGAGTGCATACCAATTTCGAAAAGTCTGTCAAAAATTAGCTTTAAATAAAATTAGAGAAACTATTAATTAACCAACTACCTTTCCAAATGAAGGTCATATTGGTCCAACTTGGTCGTGTTGATCTTATAAGTTTTTAGAACATTTCTTATTTGATCGGTCAAAGCACCGTACAGACATCGTTCACCATCGAACGTGTTGGCCTCGCAGCGAGCTCCATTGTCCAAAAGGAACTCGACTATTTCCAAATGGCCACACAAACAAGCGTAATAAAGTGGTGTTGAGTCCCATTTATCTCTTAGATTTAAATTAACATTTTCTTTATCGATTAAAAGTCTGAAAATTGCCAATGTATTTTTAGTTTATTAATTTATTAAAATAATTTTAACCAAATTACTTTAATTTGGCCAAATCGCCACTTTTACAGTATTTAAATAAATATATTTCGTTTAGATTCATTTTTATCTATTCAATAACCTTAACAAATTAATACCTGAAATATTATTCTCTTTTTTTTAACAAAAAATGACGCATTTTTAAGAATTACCAAAATATAATTTTATTTAAATTATAACTATTTTTAGAATTTATGTTGCAAATAAATTATGAATATTTATTAAATGATAAAACGTTTTTTTTCCAAGCTAAGGGTGCCTTGTAGCTCAACATTTTGTTTCAATTATTTAAAATGCTTTAATTTATGTTCCAAGCCTAGATAAGAAATTCGGTTCAAAAACTCGGCACTTAAATTCAGGTAAAATTAAATTTGATAACCTAATGATGTTAAATTAATTTTAAAACACAATTTTTAGACGAAAAAGAACAAATGATCTTAAATTAAGTAAGAATGTTAATAAAATTGATTTTAGAATTAAAGGCCCTAGATAGAAGAATACGCTCCATAGATATGATAACATAAAACAAACTTTAAATTTTTTAATACTTAAATAAACAAATAAATAATGAACTATTTATTATTAAAATTTAAATGTTAAAAAAATTAAATAAAGAATTTTAATATTTAAAATTATAGTCCCAACAGCTACCATCTGATTAACATTCAGTAGGGAAACAACCATCTTTAGTTAATTTAAGTTCCATTGAAAATTATCCTTTAGCCAACATGTTAAAAGCCAAGATACTCAAGAGTGAGCTGAAGAATCCTGGGAATATTTCCAATTTGTTCCAGAAATTATGTAATCAAATATCACTACAGATTATGTAGAAATATAAGCAAATAGATAATTAAAAATAATAAATAAAATAATTTGTGAATTTTTGTCAATTATTGTTTTGAAAATATCGACAAAAATTCAACTGCATTAAATTTCCAACCTATTCCAATTATTCAAAATATGATTTCTAAAAAAGATAATATTTTTTTATTATTTTATCTTAAGTTTGTAGACCATATCTTGTACTTTTACAAGAAAGCGTGGAAATTGCCAACTGACCATGTATTCTATGTTGTTTTTCATTTTAGCATTTGAAAAGGTCACCTCGTGAACGCCTTTTAGACCAAAAATTACAGATATTAATTTTAATTTACCAAGAATTATCTCATTTTTTTATAATTTTTATAATAATAAATCAACTGTAGGTAAAAAAAAGTCCCGCGAAGCGGATTTGAACCACTGACCTAAGGATCGCTTTGTATTCTAAACTCTACAGTCCTCCGCTCTGCCAACTGAGCTATCGCGGGCTTGCTATTCAGGCGTAGATAATTAAATGTCATAATTTTAGATATTGCCTGAGGAAATTGAATAATTGAAGTTTTTTTTTAATCAAAATTATGACAAGCCCGCGATAGCTCAGTTGGCAGAGCGGAGGACTGTAGAGTTTAGAATACAAAGCGATCCTTAGGTCAGTGGTTCAAATCCGCTTCGCGGGACTTTTTTTTTACCTAAATAAAATTATCCAAATAATATATCTTTTATTCTATTTGTATTTTGCAATTAGAAAAATAGATAATTATATTTTATCTTTTATTATTTCAAGGTTAATCAACAGGCTAGTGCACATGCCATAAAGACCGATTAACACTCCATTTATTTAAATAAAATAAGTTTTACAAATTAAAAAAATTAATTGTTTATATAATTATTTAAAAAAATAAAACATTGAAATATTTAGATTAAATTTTTTGAATTTTTTTACAAAATCTGAGAAAATTAGATTAATGTTATTCAAAAATTGAATGCCTAAATGTTGTAAATTTCAACATTGATCTCTTGATCACAAAGCAATTTATAAGTCTTGAGTAGACAAATCCAAATGTTTTTTCACCATTTACTGATTTTGAAGTTGGTTCTATCAGATTCTCACTGTTTCTTAAATTATATTTAAAATTTCTTGAGACATTCTTCTTTAAATTGTGACTTAGATTTTCAGGAGAGTTATGAAAGTACAGTGTTAAATAAGCAAAAGATAGCATTCTATCTAGTATTAAATGTTGGAATGCATTACTTTTCTAAGAAGTTATTAATATCATTAAAGTTATTTACATCAAATTTGAACCTAAACAATTTAAATAATGTTGAATAATAACTCTTGGCCAATTTGATTATAGCCTCTTTTGAGAAATAGCATAAGAGAGTCGAGCAATAATCAAAATAAGGCAATATAAACGTCTTATAGAACTGTATTTTTACAGAAGTTGATAGATAGAATAGTCTCTTAATGCTGAATAATTTTTATTCACAATTAATGATATACTACATGCTAATTTAGAAAAATTTAGATTCTGATCAATATTATAACCTAAAAGAGTTATTTCATTTCCCCAAAGATTAATCATTTTGTGAATAATAGTTTTTTTATTAGAAAAGATCATACAATAGGTTTTTGACCAATTAATATCAACCTTGTTAAAATAACACCAATCACTAAGATAGTGGATGGTACCCGAAAATTTTTTCAAAACACTATCTAAGTCCTTATCAGAGTGACTAATTGTAGTGTCATCAGCAAACATTTTTATGTTAAATTTCCTAAGATAAGGAAAGATAAGGAAAATCATTTTTCTGATTTTAATTAAGTTAATAAAAATCAGAAAAAGAAGAAGACCTAGAACTGAACCCTGCGGTGCAGTACCTAAACACGGTACACCTAACTTTATAGCTGTAGGTTTTGATCTTTCGTTACCAAGATGAATTATTTGAGATCTATTAACAAAATAATTTGATAGAAGACCTAAGGAATTATTGTGAAATCCATAGTGAAATAATTTCAAGAGAAGAAGATTTGAATAATTTTAATATTTCAAATATTGATTAGATAATTTTTCCAAGTAAGATGATTTATTTAAATTTTCAAATTGGTCATTAATTTTTTAATTATGAAAATCAAACAATCAAATTTTTAAAAAAATTTACTTGGAATAAATTTTTAATTCACAATACAGTATTTTAAAAGGAAAATCATAAAATTTCTTAATCGGTAATTTATCATATTATTATTAAAAAAAACGTAAATTCATAGCATCACTATTTAATATTAAGTTAAGAGATTGAAATTTATATAAAATTTACTAAATTTAGATCAGACATTGCTTATGAGTCACAAGTCTTAAGTCAGCTAAAGTCCATGACTTAATTTATTTTTCCAATCAGGACAACAATGACCGATATTGAAAATTATAGATTTTCATTTATTAAGTGAAAAATTCAAATAGTAGTAGTTCTTGCTGCGACATCTAGCATGTAGATTTTCTGAGCCCATCGCCACCAATTGGCCGTGTAGAGCTGTAGCAGCCATTTTAAAATCAGCGATCGACTTAGATTTCACCACATTTTCTGGCAACTTATTCCAATGCGGAGCTACTCTGTTTGAGAAAATTACATGTCTGGCACTTACTTAAGCCGCAAAATCGCTTCTAATTTGAGCAGAGAAACTTTCTCTCTGAACTCTGATGCTATTTCCTCCTAACGCCCCGACTAGACCCTTGTTTTCTGATTTATTCACTAGATTCTTGACCAAGCCTACCTTTTCTATTCCATTCATTAATTTGTACAATCAAGCCCCTCTCACTCTTCTTTCATTTAGCTTTGTCAGCCCTAATTTCGTCAGCCTCATTTCACACGACATGTTTCTTACAGACAGGGATTTTTGTTCCACTCTCTTGCACCTTTTCCAACACATTAACATCCCTTTTCATACTTGGATTCCAAACCTCACTGCTTAATCTAGGTGGGGTCTCACCTAGTACCCTGCTCACTTTCGCATAAGCACTTTTCACTTGGCGGGCTCGCTTTAAATCTGATTAATCCATTACTCCAAGATCCCTTTTACCCTCTTTGGTCGCTAGCATAACATCCTGCTGCTTTTTGTCTACATTTATGGCTTTCATTTAGTCAGTCGAAATGCGTTACTTTACATTTGTTAGCACACAGTCCCATGCGTCAAACCTCTATTTTGTGACACACTGCATCCAGATCTTTCTGTAACATCACTCTCTCATAATATTTTAAGATATGGTAAATTAATAAACAAATTTTGTTTTTTTTTTATTAAATTAAATTTTTCAAATAAATAAAGGACTATAAATAATAATAATAATAACTTAATTAATAAATCCATATTTGATTCCAATTTTTTTACATCTTTTTGACCCAACTTTTGGATGAAAAATTTTAACTCAACTGTTAACTTTTAATTAAATTTTTGTGACACAGACTTCTCAAACTGTCACTCACAAACATGTCCTATTTATATTTGAAATATTTTTATATCTAAAACTTGAGTATATATCTAAGTATTTATGATTTTCAAGCTTAAAGATTTAAAGATCAAAACTAGATTTAACATTTATATTTTTATTGTTTTAAAAATAAAAAAATATTAAAATTCATTATTCATACGACTACGAAATATGGCTTATTTATTTGACCAAAAAAGCTGGTCCTCATTACACAATCATAAATCTTTAATTATCTAGCCAGCGAACCAATCAGTCCAGCACAGAGCTCAAAAAATTCCATCATATTGTGTTGGACTATTTCATTCGTGCTAACAAAATGTTCGTCAATAATTTTTTGTTCATCTATTCATAAAAATTATTCTTTAAAATAAAAAATTGTTTTACATTTTTTCCATTTACCTTGTGTAGGCTCAAAACATCTGAAATCAAGTAGATAACTTTTCTGATCCACTTGGTACAATTGGAGTCCAATTTTTATAAATCGATTTGGACCGATTTGTTTTCTAACTCTCAAACTATATATACTTGAATTGTAATATTTCCATTGCTATGAATGAACAAAAAAATAGCATATTTTCTATCTATAAATAAACAATCTTAAAGCTTACAAGGTTTTCATTTTTCATTGCCTTGAACACCTCGTTCATAATGTCTTGTGGACGAGATTGAGACCTGATTCCGAGATGCCACTTGGCTTTTTTCAAAGGTTTTTTTGCTTCATGATGAGATTCAGATGGTTTATTTTCATCCAAAGTGGCTGTGATATCTTTCATCTGAGGCATTCTTTCCGGATGTTCCCTGAGTGAATGGCTGGGCGATGACTAAACCAAAAAGAGAATCTTAACTGGACTGACAAGCTAAATTTGGCTTACAATATCCATAAAAAAAGATCCTGTTGGTGGCGAACTTGCCACAAAAAAGTCATTTATTTTAATTCTATTATGCGCTTCGGATATTCGCTTATTGTCTATTATCAGATGATAAGCGATCACATATTGGTCATGAGGGTCTCCAGTGGACAAAGAATAATGCACTGTTTCCTCATCAACATTAAATTTCTTTGGATAAATATTAAAAAATTTAATTTTCAAAATTTTTAGCAATTACATCGCATATTTCCAGAACTGCATCCACATCAAAAATATTTAAGTTATCTTGACTTGGAGAAGGGAATAGATAGTCAGCCAAATTTACTTTAAACCATTCATGTTCTTTTATTTCCTTGACTGTGGCTCTTTTCAATGGATCCACTGTCAGCATTCTTGATATTAGATCAGCAACTGACCGGCTCAGATAGTCCGGAGTTGAGTAAACACCAGAGCGAATTTTTTTAAACAAAATTTGAACACTTTCATCATCAAATGGCAAGGTGCCTGTCAACAAGGCATATAATATGATGCCACAGCTCCATATGTCTACTTCAGGCCCTGCATACAATCTTAATTGTTAATATAAGCACTTATTCCTTTAAATTTTGTTCTTAATTTTACTCTCCGCTGACCACTTCGGGAGCTGCATAGTTCGGCGAACCACAACTTGTTCGCAAAAATTCTCCATCTTTCATCATATTTGACAGACCAAAGTCAGCTATTTTTACATTCATGTTAGTGTCCAGCAATAAATTTTCCGGTTTTAGATCTCTTTATTTGTTTAAATTACCAATTTGGAAACAAAAATGGATAAAAAAGGAAAGAAAGAAACCTGTGCACAATCATGTGACGATGGCAATATGCTACACCAGATATAATCTGTTGGAAAAACTTTCTAGCCTCATTTTCGTTTAGTTTACCATTCTTTACAATATGGTCAAACAACTCTCCCCCACTAACATACTCCATTACCATGAAAATGTCACTTGGAGTGTTGATCACCTGATAGAGCTTGATTATGTGCGGATGACGGAACAGTTTCAAATTTTGGATTTCGCGTCTAATCTTGCCAACCACGTCCAAGCTTTTTATCTTGTCTCTGTTCATTATTTTGATGGCAACCGTGTGTCCAGTTAGTTGGTGTCGGGCTTTTTTCACCTTTCCAAAGCTACCACTGCCCAAAGTCTCCAACAAAATGTAGTGGCCAATTTTAATTTGATTTTGCATGCAATCTGACCCATTTGAGTTCATCGACAGAGTTCGTTCACGAACCTTTTTTCTTAGCTTTACCTTTAAGATAAAAAAATAACTAAATTTTTTTAATATTTGATATGTTATCGCACCAAATTTTGATCTGCTGTCATTTTAATTTTTAATTTGTATGTAAAAAAAATAAATTTTTTGTTTTAAAATGATGTATTTTATTTAGTTTTATTAAGCTGAAATAACACCCATCATCGTATTTAATTGTTTTTATTTTTCAATTTTTTTTCTTTTTAATATTAAGTTAATTTAATTATGAACTTTTATGTTAAATTTCGCTGACAGTTTATTAGACCGAAAAATTTGAGATTAGCTTTTTAAAAAATGTCCCGCGAAGCGGATTTGAACCACTGACCTAAGGATCGCTTTGTATTCTAAACTCTACAGTCCTCCGCTCTGCCAACTGAGCTATCGCGGGCTTGTCTCATTCAAGAAAAATTTTTAGATAGATTATTAAAAAGCGATGAAGTATTTTTTAAGACTTGGCAGAGTAAATTAATTGTTCAAAATATTAATTTTTTCATTGATTAAATTTGACAAAAAATTGAGTTCCTTAAACTGTGATGATGAAACAAAATCAGACAAGATATGCTTTACTAAATTCAAAGATAAATTTTTTTTTAAATTTAGAAGATACATAGACCAGACATTAGCGCAAAGGAACATCATAGAACAAAGTTTTGAATGGAATAGTCCAGAAATCCGGAAATTAGTTAATAGGAACAAGATTTTTAATAGAATCATAAAAAGATCCTGATTAAATTCGTATTTTTTACATCTGGTCAAGATTTTTTAAGAGTTATAAATTAAATGAAATATTTTCAAACTATCTTCTTGGAAAAAGAATATTTCTCATATTTAAACATTATCTCAAAATTTTGTAAGTTTTTAAATTAATTTATAACTTTGAATTAAATTTTTTAATGTAAAAAATCGTCTGGCATTTTGAATGAATCTGTTTGACTCATTTTTATTTTCTTGAAATACAATTAATAAAAATGATTTCTGAATCCCATTGAACTTTATAAGATACTATGAAATCCTATCAAATTTTCAAAACAATAAGGAATTTCTTTTAGGATCCTATACCGTACTGGCTTAGGATCCTATACTGAGCTGATTAAGAAAATTGTCCAGAAAAGACCCGGAATCCAGTCAGGCATCCTGATAGGATCCTAATTAAGATCTAGACGGGAACTGGTTTCTCGGTTTCTTAAAAGATAAGAAAAATCATTAATAAAAATCAGAATGATAAGAGGACATAATACTGGACACTGTGACACTCATAGTTTAAGTGATGTAGGTTTTGATTTGTCGTACCAAGACGAACTATTGGTGATCATAAGAATAATTCGAGAAGATCCATAAAATTATAG